>VZRW01003379.1:18971-98106 GCA_013398125.1 Aegotheles bennettii | reverse complement strand
GGGGGGGAGTGATAGAAACAAAACTCTGTCTGGTTTGTGGCTTGCCATGGCCGTTTGCAAACCAGCACACCCCTTAAACAACCTAAAATGCAAATGTGAAGCCTGTTTTCCCTCCTTGCTCTGTGTTTTCTTGACAACCGCTGCCAGGATCCAACCACTAGCTTGTCACCACAAAAATATGTCAATGCATTTGCAACGGCTGAGGCATTAATCCTGACCTTCATGAGTATACGTGTGCCTTCCTTATGCAGGCCAAAGTCTGGTTTCTTAGGCTGATTCAGTCCTACCAACAGTCAGGAGGATGGGATGCCAAGGTAGGTTTGCCTGAAGGACAGGATGTCCAGCATCCTGCAGAAGGCTTCTGGTTGTATGAAGGGCAATGGCAAAAATACCCAAAACAGTTTGTAAAATAAAAAAAAAAGTCAGAAAACAGACACAGGTGTTCTAAACTAGAATCCTTCCTAATCCAGCTCAGCTCCACAGCAAGGACAAGAACCTGATTTCCACTGCACAATTAGGCCGTCTCATTAAAAGTTCAGGCTACATATAGCTCAGAGTGCTTTCAGGATCATCTCCAGCACCGAGCAGGAACTACAGATTGTTCTGAAGAAATGAAAATAAAATTCTGTTTTGCTAGGAAATGGGATGCAATTCACACATTATTAAGATGTAGCAGTTTTTGCTCTTTTAAAAATAGCAGAGAAAAGAACAGCCTTATAACTGAGATTTGAAAAATAATAGGGACATTTTTCCTTTCTTCTTAATTTCTAGCTACCCAACAAAGTATATTAAAATACTTATTTCTTCTTGCTTACCTATTCTTCTAGAATCTTCTTGCTCCTCCCTACAACCTACAACATCTTCAAAATTTGGAAATGCTACTCTGCCCACCTGCCCTAAAAGCAAAACAAAACAAATAAAAAACTGTGATGCTTAACACAAATTCTTATCTATTTATTAAAGTTCCTTACTAGCATAATAAAAGTCTGAAAACAAAAATCTTAACCAAATGGACAAAAAAAGATATGTAAAAATTTACTGGGTGGTTGTTTTGCTTCTCTTCATTTAATGCTTTCACTAATCGAATGTCCACAGGGGCTGTCCCCTGCAGACTCAGTCTCAGGCACACGTGCACTTTTACAGATGACTGCCTTGAATGCACACATATATTTAGATGGTCTGCTGAGTGGATGCCATGTGGAAGGAAAGAGTGGATGGCCTAATGTAGTGCATTTCACACACCACTTTGGCAGCATCTAACATGACTGTCGTGGAGTGAATACTTCACCCATTCCAGCTCCAGCTCCAGTTAGCCCTGGGACATACATCCCCTTCCCTTTGCTGGATATAGCCTGTAGTAGAATTCTGCCCCTGAGAAAGGCTTAGCTGCAAAATATGAGAAGGGTATTGAAGGGGTTTAATTGCATAGCTTGCAAGTGTTAGTAGGAGTTGCCCATTTATGTTCTTAGTGCACATGTGGGAGTATTGATGTCTGGATCCTGTGTGACGGGATATTTCAAAACCAGCTGTAGCAATATAAGCAGCAATACACGGACATTTATGTGGTGACTGAAAACAAAAAAGAGATCTTTTGGAGACAAACAGCAAACTGAAAGGGACCAAATAAGCCACAGGACAGATGCCATCCGACAAATTACTTAAAGCTGTAAGGCTGAAAGAGTAACCCAGTTTAAGCTGTAATTTCTGCACTTCCCCTAGCTGTGAGCCTACCCTGACACCCACTTACAGATACTGCCTCACTTGGGATACAGCAAATAAAACTGCCTTTTGGCCAGAGAGAATACCGGAATGATATAATGTTCTGTGAGTTTTCTATATAACAAAGGACCTCTTTCATGGAGGCAAAGCTAAGCAAGAAGTCACTTTGACACGTTGTCACGAGACAAGGAGGCTGGGCATCAGTAAGGGAAATGGGACAGGAGGTGGAAATGCTTGAAAAAGAAGTTGCCTTGAAAAGCAGCCTGCAGCAAGAAGCACATCCCAGACCTGGAAATGGGATGGAGGTGCCGGATGTCTGGGCTGCCAGCAGGGAGGTAAAATGCCAGGCTGGGTGGCACACAAAAGGGCAGGCACATGGAAAGCAAGGTGACCTGAAGAGCACTTTCCTCCAAGATAATGGAGTTTCCTTGTGTTATCAGCAAGGGTCCTTAACCAAAAATATATGCTGCAAAACACACTTCTGCTGCCCATGGTGGGACTGCAGCAGGATGCCATGCTCAGCCTCCTGCCCAACCCTCCAGCTGTCACATTGGCTATCCCAGTGTAGGGCAGCCCTCGGACGTGGAGCCCTGTGCTCACCCTTCCACTAGTACCCCGTGGGGTCAGGCTGGGAGAGAGTGGGGGGCTTCTTTGCTGTTTATGAGAAAACAATGCAGATTGGTGAACCTAGGGCAAAAAAAAATGTGAGGAGGTTGCATACAAAACTGAAATCATGCTTGGAATCAAGGGTACCCTGGCTCAGGCCTCCCCTCCCTTCCTCACCTGCCTGCTTCCCTATTTGTAACACATTTGGGGTCTTCAGTCAGAGCTGTGACACATGCAAAGCTATGTCACTTCGGAGTGTCTGATGTCAATGCAGGGCTTTAATGTGCAATGCACGTGCAGGGTGCATGGACACCTTCCTTCTTCTCCCATCCCCAGACATGCTCTTCAGTGATGCTTCTAAAGTGTGCCCTGCAGCAGCACGCCGTGTTACCACTGCGTTCACGAGTGCTGTGCTGTTCCTCCACAGTCCATCCTTTCTCCCCATCCTTTCCCACACCTGTACCCGGTGGCTGCAGCCGCTGCTGCCGCAGTTCCCACCTCCCCTCCCTCCTCGCTGAGGACATGCTGTGGCTCAGCCGCCTGCCTGCTCTGCTGCAGTCATGCAGGTTTGGATTACTGTGCACACTACTGATGTCGAGCTCCTGTGGTGACCCAGCGCCCCATAGGAGGAGCAAATGAGCTGAGACGTCAACGCAAAAAATTACAGCCATGCGAGCTATCCCTGCGCTCAGCTCCTCGGAGAGTGCATACATGGCTTGTGTGACAGCAACAGCACACAGAAGCGGCAATGAAACGCGGTTAGCAATACAGCTGGGAGACAGGCAGCGCGGCAGGCACCGCTCCAGTGACTGAAATGATCCTGCCGTGAGCCAGCCTGCAGCGCTTCCAAAAGTGGCTGACTACTACACGGGAGCTCAGCTTCCCTTGCAATTACTCCAGTTCCCCCCCGACTGACTGCAGTGTCTGCTCTGCCTTGGTTTTGTTCGCCTTTCTGTGTCCTTTCCCGTGCCCCCCGCCCGCCTCTCTCCTGCCGTGCCCTGCTCTCCAGGATGGCGGAAGCGGAGTTGCACAAGGAGCGGCTCCAAGCCATCGCAGTAAGTCCTCTCCTCCTCACTCGCTCTTTTGTCCGCAGCCGCGGGGTGCGGAGGGGTGGGGGGATTCCGGCACGGCGCCTTCTGCGAAGTTGTGCGTGGAGTTCTCCTTCTGGGAAACCAGTGGTTAAAGTCTGCTTTGCAGGGTTTGGCGAGGAAAGAGGGCTCTGAGGAAGAGCGCAGGGCTGACACGTGCAGAAAGAAAAATGTGAGTGCACAGTAGCAGGCTTAAAGATTGATGATGGAGAAGAAACGGGAATATGTGGGGAGGAGGGGAGGTTGCGAGAGAAAATCAGTGCTCTGCTGAAAAGATATTTTCTCACAGCAAGAGCTTTAGCTTAGCTGATTAAGTAGTTAAACAAAGTGATCTGCTGCAGGGTGGCTTTTACTGCAGATAATAATTGCGATGTTACTAATTTTTAAGGCAATCGAATACAAACACTGCATTATCAAAATAGTGTACTCGTTTGATGTACTAGTTAAACTGTCACCTCGGCTCCATCGCTGAGCACATGCTTTCAGACAAATTCCCCGCAAGTTGCATCCTGCCAGGGGTGAAGTCTAGGCAGGATTTTGCCTCATTTTAGTTAAAACTGTTGTTTTCACATTTAGTACAATAATTTGGAGTGAGCCATGGGCTCAGCTAGTGCAGACCTCAGAGGAATGTGGGCAGTGACACCTGGTGAGGATTGGGCCTGGGTGTTTAAAAGCCACCATCATCCCCGCAGACAGAAATTGCCAGCTCATCTCCCAGCATGGCACAGGCGCCGTGTCAAAAGACCTGTGTCTCCGTGGGCACTGCCGGTCTGCCAGCCCCACACAGCCCGCCCTTGTTCGAGTGACACCCAGCTCTTCTTCCCCACGGCGGAGATGTCGATGCAGCTGTGCCGGTCCCGCTCGGATGGCACAGTCCGTGCCGGGGACCGCACACCTGGAGGTCTGAAGGGAAATGACAGAAGACAGCGGAGCCCGCATGGGTTTTACATTCCCTTCCCTGCTTCTCCCAGTGATCAACAGATGCTACGTTTTACTGTAGCCAGCAGAGATTACAGATTTCCTTTGTAGTAAGAGGAATGGCTGCTGCTGCTGCTGCTGCTGCTGCTGCTGTTGTTCCAAGCTGTTTTCTTTAAGTCCACTATTCCGCTAATAGGTCCACAGAGATTTAAAATAACCAGATGTAAAACTAATAGATTGGGGTTTTTTTTTCTCTCTACAATTTTTCCTGGAAAAGAGCAAATGGTATCATTTGATATGGGGGGGGTTACTATAACCGTTTAATTTTCAGGCAGTGGAAAGTAGGTGCATATTTTTAAGCTGGTTCACAGTTTTCTGTGAGTGTAGGCATTGCCAAGTCTCCAAATGGAAACAGCGGGAATATTCCTCCAGAGGTAGCCCTCACCACTGTCTCTGGTTTGGGACTCCTGTACGGCAGAACCGTACTGCAGCACTGCTCTGTGCGTTGCTGTTGTGCATAGCTCTGAAAAACTTCTTTCTCCACATTAAAAAAACGGTTTGCATTATTGCTGCCTTTTTTGTATATAACGGAAAACCATGCAGCACCCATTTCAGCTCCACATGATGTCCTTAAACCTTTCACCAAAGTGAATCAGTTGCTCTGCTTCTTGGTGCTTTGCATTTCACACCAATGAGGCCAGTATGGATGTAAAATTATCACCTGGTGTATTGCAGCTTTTTACAGTAGGTTTATGCTGGTATGAGAGAAGGCCTTGAGAATCTGGATCTTAATTTTCTATATACATGTCCTTTTTGGTTTCTATTTCTGGCAACAATTAAAAGATAGCATAGTAATGTATTGCAGTGAATTAGACTAAAAGAATTTTACTTCAGCATCAAATTATTCAGCCTTATTTTAAGCTTGAATGCGGGTCCACTAGCTGACTTGTTTGCTTACTCACTCTGCAGCACAATGGGTTTTTCATACAAGCTTGTTGAGGAAGTTTTCTTCTGTGTTTAGGCTGCTGGAAACGTTTGTCAGAATGCAGAGAACTTTATTTCTAGTGTAAGCTTCACTCTGTCAGGATGAGTGACAGGACACAAGGCATTTCTCTTGTGCCACTAGTTGGCTAAAATAAGGTCAATCCTCAAAAGCGGCATGGCCTTTCTTAGAAAGAAAAAAAGGTGACATGTCAGTTCAGGTTGGTGTTTCCTCTGTTTTAACAAGCTGCAGCATCTCAGATGAACAGAAGCTTACACCAGCACTCTTCAATCAAGCCAGTTGAATGCTTGGCATAGAGAAAGAAATCCATTTACCTTTGGGACCTCTACGCACTGTTGCCTGTATGTTTGTGCTTGCTTCCATAATCACCATGGTAAATGAGCTTGCCAGAAAGACAGGCAGTAGAAATTTTAAGTGTGCATCACTGAGTATTTAAGGAAATAAAAATCCAAACATGGAAATAAGAATATTTGCACCAGAAGGGTGCAGAAGAGTTTGATTTTGTACTTTGTTGCTCCGACTAATCACAGTTTTAATATATGCCTGTCTGGCACAGACACAGGTGTCATGGGGGAATGAAAAAAGGGGCATAACTGAACCTTGGTGAACATGAGTTAGCCACTGGTTTTGCCAGCAGCAAGTACTTAGCCTCTCTGTGCATTCATTTTCCATCTGTAAAATGTGAATAATGGACTTTGCTCTTGTCTCGGAGAGCTGTTAGGAATGCATACAAAATTGAGGACAACTTGGATGCTATGGATAACCAAGGCAAGACAGCTAAATAGAAAATAGAACGTGTGATTCTAAAAAAAAAAAAAAGAAGCTTGAAATTTATGTTTTTAAGATGATTATGCATGCTGAAGCTGTGATTTTTAGATCTTTCTGAAGTTCCTAAAATTCACAAACCAACTATAGCAAGACTCAGAGCACTGTGGCAGTCTGGTTTGAAAAGTTAGGAGATGTGAGACAAGTATTAAAAAGTGGAACCCAGTTCTCTATGCTTGGGGGGAAAAAAACTCTGTGTCCCATGATGGCTGGGAGAGATTGGTTTTCTGATCCTTACTTGAGCAGAGGTCGCATCACATCTCTCCACTTGGGTACCATGTGTGCTGCAGACAGGCACTGGTAAATCCTTCTGTTGTGCCACATCGCTCTTAACGTATGTTTGAGCCTTGCCCTAAGTAACCACAGCACTGTGGGTCAACTGCCCATGGACCCAAGTGGTGCCCACTCTGAACGCTGCGGAAAGGTGCCTTGGAGGAGGCAAGCAAGTGGTTAAAAGAGGAGATGAGAAGCCATCTTCTCTCTGAGCTTGTTCCTATAGTAAACTTCAGTGCTTGCATCTGCTCTTTTCCTGAAGAGGGGGAGGTCAGTAAAATTTTTGAGTGAAGAAGGAAGCATTTTTGTGGCTTTAAGGAATATGCCTGCTGTGAGTTGCTCAGAAGTTTGGAATGTGAATAGTCCCGGAGGAAGCAGACTTGGTGGCCAAGGGACAGGTGAGCTGAGTTAATTTATCATGTTTTGGATAAATAAACTGTGTCGCTGCACAATTTATTACATGGCCACCCTCTCTTTGATTGCAGAGATCACCACCAGATAGTGATCTAAACATAGACAAGCATTTACAAAATGTAAATATTTTCCGTTGCTCAGCTAGCAGTCGTAAAGCTGGGAGGTGGGGCCATTGAGTCTGTATTGGCGCATCTGGGGTAGAAATGCACATAGGAGGCAGTGAACATGTGTCACCCATACGTCAGGTGAATTAAAGGCAATCACTGGGGAACAGCACTGAGCAGAAATCATCCACTAGAGTAACAACCAGCACAGGAGATGGGGGTTTTCAGGTTAAGGAGGCGTCCACCCTACAGGTGCTAGTGGAAAGCTATTAAAATGTACTGATTTCTTAGCACATGAAAGCAACAGTAATGATGGTTACTGCTTACCAGTACCCATCTCTGAGAACCAGTAGCTCAGTGAAACATTGAAGAAAAGTAATTATTGACGGTCAAGTAGCCATGTCAGAGATACCTCCTGTCGAACAAGACCGTTCTTGCTTTTTCTATAAGATTATGAGTTTGTTGAGCTGGATCTAACATTACTTGAATGTCATCAGGTGTCTGATTTAGTATGGTAGGACATTTATTTAAAAATAGTCCCCTCTTGTATTAGTGGAGTCTGCCTTAGATGAATTAAGGACTGGGTAACTGACAAGTGTGAAAAAGTTGCTGTTAGTGAGTGAGACTCCTGAACAGAGTCTTGTTCCTTGGGAGCAGATGCAGGGAAGAGCTTAAAGGAAGCAGCTTTTCAAGGCTGAAAGGTGTTCTTTACTGTACTTTGATGTAAATAAAAAATCAAAATAGGTAATGTGCAGGTAACATAAGGAGTGGTGGAGGAGTGAATACAGCGACAAAAAGCAGTCCTGCAGAGCAAGTTGAATTATTTCATAAATAGGGTCCTCCATTTAATGAAGTCCTTCACACCTGTATACAGCTGGTGTTAAGGCAGCACAGCACAAGCCTGTGCATCCAAATAAAAGGGAGTGCAGGTCCAGCACCGCAGAAGAGGTCTCTGCAGTCTGAGAAGTGCTGTCTTTTGCAAGGGACTGGAATTAGTGCGGGAGGTAATTCAGCAGGGATGAGGATGGGATCCTTGTCCTGCAAAGGAGATTAGCTTCACACAAGTTAAACCTATACCACATGACGTTTTCAGAGTCCTTCCAAAAGGGAAGCAGAAGCACATATGTTTACATATAGCATTGCACTAATTTCCCAACAGGTTTTTGAGACTAGTAATACAACTGCCTTTTGGCAAGATAGAACCAATATAGTTTCAGTATCACAATTTCTGGGAACCCAGGCATTCTGTATTTTGGGGTTGGACACTCAGCAACTGCAGTGAGCATCATGTGATGTCCATAAATTTCAGAAAATGTATTGACGGAAAAGTCAGTATCTCTTCTTCCCCCCACCACCCTTCGTCTATTACACCACAAAATTAAAACTCATGACTAGTAGGTCTCATGACCAAGGTCCTTTTACTGTAACATTTCTCCACAATTTTTATCAGTCCTTCCAGAGAACATTGTTCATGAAAATTAGAATCTCTGCTGTTGGGGATCACGGAGAAATATGTGGTAAATTCATTAATCAACAGGTTACTATTGCTGTGATGACTTAATATCTTAGTTTCATATGCCTTCATTTAAAAAATAATGGTTTTGTCCTTAAAGTTAAGCACATGATCAAATCTGTTTGAATTCCATTGTTTCAGACCTAAAGCCTGCAGAAAAAAAGGGCATCAAGAGATGAAAAGACTAGGCAGGCTGGGACTTTTCTGGTTGGAAAATAGATGAGTGAGAAGAATCTACAGAAGTATATATATGGTCATGAGTGTTACAGAGAGTATAAGGAAATACACCTTTTTGGCACAAGAATTATTAGGTGTCTAAGGAGGGTAGCAGCTGTGGACAAAACAAACCCAAAGAATTGTTCTTCCTCAAATGAGTTGTTAAATTCTAGAGCCCCTCTCTCTAGGATGTGGTGGATGCTCAGAGTGCACATGGGCATCCTAGTGTACTCAAACACATTCCTTCATTTCCTCACTGTCCTATTTGCAATTGTACTTACCGCTTTGATTAATCATAAACATTCCTCTACCATCTTCTTCTTCAGCAGTCATAACATCTAAGTACTTGAAACAGATAATGCTCCTGTCACTGTCCTCCTTTTGTATTCTGAACTGAAAAACCTTGAAGGCTAATGAGACCTTAATGCATTTCACAGAATCTCACAGAATCTAAGGGGTTGGAAGGGACCTCGAAAGATCATCTAGTCCACCCCCCCTGCCAGAGCAGGGTCATCTAGAGTACATCACACAGGAACGCATCCAGGCGGGTTTTGAATGTCTCCAGTGAAGGAGACTCCACAACCTCCCTGGGCAGCCTGTTCCAGTGCTCTGTCACTCTCACAGTGAAAAAGTTTTTCCTGATATTTACATGGAACCTCCTATGCTCCAGTTTAAAACCATTGCCCCTTGTCCTATCATTAGTTATTACTGACAAAAGCTTGGCTCCATCATCCTGACCCTCACCCTTTACATATTTGTAAACATGGATGAGGTCACCCCTCAGCCTCCTTTTCTCCAAGCTAAAGAGACCCAGCTCCCTCAGCCTCTCCTCATAAGGGAGATGTTCCATTCCCTTAATCATCTTAGTGGCTCTGCGCTGGACTCTCTCAAGCAGTTCCATGTCCTTCTTGAATTGTGGGGCCCAGAACTGGACACAATACTCCAGATGTGGCCTCACCAAGGCAGAATAGAGGGGGAGGAGAACCTCTCTTGACCTACTAACCACCCCCTTTCTAATGCACCCCAGGATGCCATTTGCCTTCTTGGCCACAAGGGCACATTGCTGGCTCATGGTCATTTTCGTGTCCACCAGGACTCCCAGGTCCCTTTCTCCTACACTGCTCTCCAGCAGGTCAGCCCCCAGCCTGTACTGGTGCATGGTGTTGTTCTTCCCCAGATGCAAAACTCTGCACTTGCCCTTGTTGAATTTCATTAAGTTTCTCCCCGCCCAACTCTCCAGCCTATCAAGGTCTCTTTGAATGGCAGCACAACCTTCTGGTGTGTCAGCCACTCCTCCCAGTTTAGTGTCATCAGCAAACTTGCTGAGGATACATTCTGTACCCTCATCCAGGTCGTTGATGAAGATATTGAACAACACCGGTCCCAGTACCGACCCCTGAGGCACTCCACTAGTCACAGTCCTCCAACTAGATTCTGTCCCATTGACTACAACTCTCTGACTTCTTCCCTTTAACCAGTTCTTGATCCACCTCACTACCTGATCACCAAACCCATACTTTATCAGCTTATCTACGAGGATGCTGTGGGAGACAGTGTCAAATGCCTTACTGAAATCGAGATAAACCACATCTACCGCTCTACCATCATCTATCCACCTAGTTATTTCCTCATAGAAGGCTATAAGGTTGGTCAAACATGACTTACCCTTGGTAAAGCCATGTTGACTGCTCTTAATGACCCCCTCATCCTTGATATGCCTAGAGATAGTGCCAAGAACAAGTTGTTCCATCACCTTACCAGGGATGGAAGTGAGGCTGACCGGTCTATAGTTACCCGGGTCCTCCTTCTTGCCCTTCTTGTAGACTGGAGTGACATTTGCTTTCCTCCAGTCCTCAGGCACCTCTCCTGTTGTCCATGACTTACCAAAGATGATGGAGAGTGGCTTAGCAATGACCTCTGCCAGCTCCCTCAGCACCCTTGGGTGCATTCCATCCGGACCCATCGATTTACGGATGTCCAGATTGCTCAACTGATGTTCATGTGAAGTCAGAGGTGAGACTTGGGCATGCCATGCTGAAAGTGATGGACAGCTGGGTAGCTGCGATGAGGGTGGGATGGAGCTGGAAGGGGGTGCATCGTGGTGCTCAGTCTCTCCTTGAGCACTCTTGCTCTCCCAGGAATCACTCCTTGTATCTACCTTCTTTCCCACTTCACAAATGCTGCTTCATTCTTCCACAGAATGCAGTGTATTCTCTCAGCTGTGTCCGTGCAAAATACAGTCACCATCAAGATGGTTGGTCTGCAGCGTGTACTTGGGGAAGCACTGGACTGTGCACGTGTAGTAAATCCTGAGGACTCACAGCAGTAATATTTAGCTTCTGAGCCTTTTTTTGAGTGTGTCCTGAGGAACTTTGTAATGCTTTCAGTGGATTTGTTTATCAGTGGGGGAAATGAAGCTCAGGCAAGGGATTTGTTTGCCTATTTCACCAGCAAACCCAACAGAGCCGTGAATTCCATCCCATGCTTTTGTATTTATGTAGGATGGCATTGAACTGAGATCTTAAACCTTGCCCTTCCTTAAATGAGCATGCCCTGAGCCTGCTGGTGCCGAGACACTGTTTGGACCAAGGATGCCT
The DNA here is from genome assembly GCA_013398125.1 of Aegotheles bennettii. Classification (NCBI taxonomy): domain Eukaryota; kingdom Metazoa; phylum Chordata; class Aves; order Caprimulgiformes; family Aegothelidae; genus Aegotheles; species Aegotheles bennettii. The sequence goes on along the minus strand of VZRW01003379.1, from coordinate 86,830 downwards.
CCCAGGAGCAGGACTCAGGAGAGCAGGAATGCTACACCTGCCTCTGGTTCTAATTTCCCTAGCGCAGAAATCCTTTGCCATCACAAATTCTGATCTGAGAAAGCCACACGCTTACAAGGGTTAACATCATCCAGCAAGTCCCATGGCAGTGAAATGGGTATGGCCTTTTGGCAGTTGCACACCAGACCTGTGTAGCTCTTGACACACAGATGCTTTTTGTTACTTAGCCGACTTGCAGCAGGGTTGGACGCTGGAGCCACATAAAGCTTTATTCCCCTTCGCCAGTAAAAACAAATGCTCTCTGGGTGCAAAAAAAGAAAAAAAAAAAAAAAGGCCCACTACCAATGCAGTTTGGGGAGCTGTTTTTTGGAAGGAGACAGACCTGCTCTCATCTGTGAGTTGCTGCCCTTTCCAGACAGCTCAGGTTGTTGATTTAAGCAGTGCTCTGATTATTTTAATTTGAGCTGCCAACATCATTTGTTAGGATCCACAGACAACAGTTAGCAGGGCAGGGCTCAGCCCCTCTGTAATGCCTAATAATAGCAGCCACTGCCAATCAGTTGAAGATTTGAGACAGCAGAGGTGTGCTCAGTTTGTAAAAAATGCACACCTTGAAAGAAAGCCCTCAGCTTAGCGCAGAGAGCTAAATAAAAGGTGCTTTCCAGTGTATTGGGGACATATTGTCAGCTCCTGTGCTTCAGCCGTGTTATGAGCAGAGTTATATGCAGCAGTTATAAGCAGCACTGCACTAGAAGGAAGTAACCTGGGCAGGTAATGGCTAAGGGGTCCCCATTAAGAGGATGAAAATTGCAGACAGAAATTAGAAGCCAGATTGCCATGTAATTTATTGCTTACAGGAGGAGGAGTGGAGCAGCCCATAGTGCTTGCTGCAGGGTCACGCAGCTTGCAGGCTCTTCATGGCAGCAGCAGAAGCGAGGGCAGGGCTGAGATTACTCAGGAGCAGTCAGCAGTGCTAAATGCAAGCATCCAGCTATTAACCAGCTGAGCGCCAGCATCAAACCAACTGGTCTTTCCTGGTGGCTTCCCAGAGGGAAAGGGGTTGGAGTCGACATGCACACAGGAGCGCACACTTGTTTGTTGCCTTCTGGAATAGGTCGGTGCGGCACTCCCACTGACATCCATGGGTTTTTAAAGGATGCCTAGTCATCCAGCTGTTTCCCACTTGGAGCGTATAGCAAGGTTGTGGCATCCAAGGTGTCACTAAATTTACAGTAACTGCAGCATAGAGGACCGGTTTGTCTCACCCACTGGCTTTGGTACAAATTTGCTATCTTGAATGTGTTGGCAAGCTCTGGCAGCTCTGTGCAGCTAGTATAGCACTCGAGAGTTAATCCCTTCTCTATTTTGAATTCCTACTTACACTAACAGAAAAAATAAGGCTCAGTTGTTAATAATGTATTTGTTCTTAATAAATATAAGTATATGCAAACACTTGCTGCACTTTAGAGAAGTAGGCTCCAACAGGAGGCTGATTCATTTTCCAACATTTGAAGCTGCATCCTTAAGACCCCTCCTTGTGATGGGGATAATTGCTGAATTAGGAATATACATAAACTTATCCCAACATCATGGTGAGCTTAGTAAGTTGTTCTGGTTAAGGGAGTAACTTCTAACCATCCAGGAAAAAAAAATATCCAGTTTTAAAAAAACAAAAAAAAGCATAACATATTTAAGAACTGTGTTGCTGTATCAGTAAGACACTGAGAAAGATCAGTTTCTTGTGCTAAATTTATGCTTGTTATTGCTGAAGTTTCAAAAAATACAAAATTTAGGCTGAAATGCATGTAAGATATCTGAAACCTGTCTGTGACGTGTTCATTGATTTTCTTGCTTTTCATTAGCAGCAAGAGGAAAATAATAGAATCTAAGTGATTTACAAATATTTTTGTGTCATTACATACAATGGAGAGCAAAGGTTTTGATGATATTGTTGTGATGCTGAACAGTGCAGGCCTTCTCCTCTGTGAATTTCTCAGCAGTTTACAGGTCTGAATGCCCTACAGAGGAGTTGTTCCAGAATCAATAAAGTTTACAATATAGACAACTCTTTAGATTAACGATTTTTTTTCTGGGCTTTTAAAATAATATAATAATTCAAAATTAAGAAGAGAAGGTGTTTTTTAAAGATTATTCTGTTGCTGAGAAGGAGGGGATGGATGACTCTGCTGAACTTGGGAGAGCTGGTAGGAGTTTCCTGTTGGAGCTCTGCCACACATCTCAGGGCACTGGGAAGAATTCCTCTGTGCACTTGGTCTCTGTCTCTCAGGAGAGCACTGCACCATCCTTCCTTTCCTGAGAACTCACAGCCCATGAAAGCAGTCACGGAAAGCACATGTAAGGAAACAAGACTGGTATTTTGGTGGTCCACGTGCCTACAGCTCCAGTTTCTACTTTGGGTTGTTCTGTGATATTGAAGGGCAAGCTGCCATCCTTGCTTAGACAGATAAGAAAACAAAAATAGTCTTTGGTCTCTGTTATTTTGAAAACACATGTTCCTTGGTGAAATAAATCCAGTTTACACTGATGTGCATGATATTGACAATATGATTGTGAGCAAGTTATAGGTGTCTGGTCATGAGGTGGTAAGGTCCACAAAGATCAGGTGGCCCTGGTTATATATTTTCAATATCAGTACAGATTAGAGAGTGGTCAACGGAGCTACATCCACATGCCACTGAAGGCAGTGTCCAGCCTGGGTCTGACCTCGTTGTTATAGGCAGTGTTTCATGAAGCTGAATCAGATGATGCAGTGTTGTCACTGTATCTGTAACCTGGGCTTCGCTGGAAGGGACCGTGAACACCCATGAAAAAGAGTTTAAAATGGTACTGGCAGATTATTAACCTTTTTCACATGGTGCCTTCAAAACAAATGAAGGATTCTTAACACCTAGTACTAATCAATTGCTGTATAGCAATTCTGAAGAGAAGATGAGAGGATTATAGCAGGTAATCCAGTGAACATTACTGTGCAATCTCATCTGTTCTGGAAAAGGCAAACAGACTGGTGCATATAGACAGGACTGCTGCCTGTAAAGAACATGAAATTGTGCCATGGTCAGACCTGTGCTGGATGTTACTCTCCAAGAAAGTGATGGACCAAATGGAGGTGAGTCCAAGAGAGCCAGGAATGATCAGAGGTGGAGGGAAATGACTTCTGAGGAAAGGCACATTAAGTCAGAGTTGTCTGGCCTAGTGAAGAAAACACAGAGGTTTAGCTGATCTTGTTTAAGGGTAGGAAAAACTTTTCATATTCCTCCTAGGGTAGATCACTAGTATTTTCACTTGCGCGCAGTTGTTGCTCAGTCACCCAGTGGTAAGTAGGTTACATATAAAGGGTTCTTCTGCAACCAGTCAGTTTTCTTGCAGTGCCAAGTACAATGCTTCCCTGAGACTTGGTAGCCACCATATGAATGCTTGGAGACCCTGGAGAACAGTTTAATCCAACCACAGTGAAAGAAGTCTGAAGCTGAGTTGGTTTACTTTGCGTTTTGGATAGGCTTAGTGCGTGGGTAGTCAGTCACTAGAGTTCAGATATGTTGGGTAACATGATCACGTCCAAGTTCGTAAAATTACCTCTTTGTTTGATATAAACCACTAGTTTATATCCTGCAGTAGGACCCTGTCCTGCTCCCAGCTGAATTAACAGGAATTTTGCTGCCAGTTTCAGTGGAACAGGCCCATAGTATCCTCATGTATGTTCACACTATTTCTGACTATCATCATAAAAAGAGCCAGATATGTGACAGATCACATGTCTAAATCAGACTTTTTGGGACAAACAGTTATAAGGCTGAGGGTAAAGAGAGAAGGTGGGATTCACCATTCCTCTAAACTTGAGAGGTGCATGCTTTTCCACTCATCACATTCTCTTACCAGAGTACAGACGCAGTTAGTGGCTAAACTCACCTATCAAAAGTTCAAACTGTCACATAAAAGAATTAATAGGTTTCAAGCTCCACATGATCTTGTTCACACACAGGATGAGACTGCTAGTTTTGAGAACCCGAGTCTCTTAACAGCCGCTGCTCTTGACTTCTTGTATGTTACCAAGAGTTCAGGTATTTAAAACCTTTGCTGGAATAAGCTTCCCATGCTTTACCTGCACTTTGTAAGGCGGTGCTTTTTCAGTTGAATCTTCCTTCCAGTAGAAGGTTTTTCTCTTGCTAGAAATGTTACCAACTGAAAAAAAAATAATATGATAATAACAGCCTTATTTTCTCAGTAGGATGAAGAAGCAGAAAAAAGGAAAGAAAAAAGAAGGAGGAGGCATTTTCATTTCCAGGAAATCATATTTGCAGTTTCTTTGTTGATCCTGGAAGGTGCAAAACTCTGAAGGCTTAGCAAGCTGAAATTTCCCTAATGCTCTATACTAAAATCCAAGTGGATGAGACTCCCGCCCTTCAGCTAGTGTTAAATAATACTAGCAGAAGTAAACCAAGACAATACTGTCATTGGTTTTCTCTTCATCCAACCTAACTTGGTTTTGAGTTGTCTTTGCAAATCAGCGCAAAACTTTGTACTGAAACTTTGAAGCAGATCCTTAGGACATAGTTGAAGGCTGGAACATGGATCACGCATGATCTGTTCATCACAGATGAAGGCCTCTAGAAAGCTCAACATCAGGCAGGTGATTTCTTTGTTGCTGTATTTTCACCTCTATGTGCAGAAAACCTTTCAGTATGCATTAAGGTAGGGCAACAGGTGCCCAGAATATAGCACAGCCTTACAGATTTATCTTTCTCTGTTTCTATGTTCACATAGACAGTTCACATCATATTTAAGAAACTGATCAGAGAGCTTTCACTGCTGATTGCACTCCATTTCAGTTTCTCCTTCTTTAGCTGAATTTTCTGACTTAATAAAACCCCACTTAAACCATGAGCAATTAACAGTTGGTTTGCTTGTGGATATATTGCTGAAGCATTATATATTTCCGTGCAGATTCAGAATGGTGGATATTGGGTGCTCACTGAAGTGCAAAGGTGGTGAAACTGGTGACAACAAATTAGCAGAAATTGCCTCCTGAGTTTTAAACTGTTACAGTTGTCACGTTGGCTTGTGATTTAACAACTTAACTCCTTTTTTAGTCCAGTTTTGCTCCCTTTAAGGAACAAAGTGTAAAACTGTTTCGACTAGTTGAAGAACATCAACAGTGGTTTTGGTTGCTCCAAGAATTGGGATTTTTTTTTCTGCTCTGAAGTGCATCACTTTCTGAAAAGTGATTGTGTAAATGACATATAGTGATTCAAGTTGTATTGACTTTCAAATGTTACCATAGCATATTCCATTAACTTAAAAATGTTGGAAAGGTTCTCCTTGGCAAAAAGGCACCAAAAGAATACTTATGATCCTTTAGGGTATGTCTGCATCGTACACTGGAATACTTGCATCTGTACAAAGATATCCAAAACAAGTCCTCACTGTGGCAAATCAGATGTTTACTGAAATGGATGTACAACAGATATCAAATGTAATGAAAGCAAGCTGGTAACTTGCTCCAAGTCCATCACAGAACAGTTAGGATGACCACAGCTGCCTCTGCACAGTGCTCTGGTATATGGCATCCATTAACTCCCCATCTGACTCAAAAATACATGCCAAAGAGCCTTACTCAGTAAACTCAGCATGAAGTCTAAACTTATTTTTCAGAAAGGAGGTGATGCAGTTGTTCATTATTCTCCTTAGTGTCCTTATTCAGGTATTTTTTTTTCAAACAATCGCCATCATAACCTTTACTACCTCTTTTATTTTCAGTTGCTCTGATGAGGACTAGCTACCTCCCCACGTTTTTGCTGACACATGAGTAAGGGCAAAATTGTCAAAAGTATCAACTAACTCTGAACACTCAGCGTGAGACATTTTCAAAGCTGCATCTTTCAGAAAGCAGGTTGTAGTGTAATGCTTCATATATCCATAATACCGCTTGTATTGATGTGAAAGACATTGTGAAACTTCAGCTGACTTTTGCATCTGCTAGACATCCAGAGCAAATTTGCATTGTGGCAGATCAAGTGTTAATTGAAATGCTTTAGCTTGAAGAGACTTAGATCATTTTAAAGGGGAAAAATAGTTTTTCCTAAGGCAGCTGACCAATTTTACAAGTGGCAAATTGAAGAACAGCAGTTTGAGATAAGGGAAAATTGCGCGCACTTACCCTTTTAACATTGTTTGCATCGTTGGTCATTGTGCTTTTAAAATTCAATCAATCATTATTAATTTGTTTGGGTTTTTTCCCATGAAACACAGTTAAAATGAAAGAGAAACCAAACCTATTCAGTAGTAAGAAATACAGGACATGCCCTTAGGGACCGTATCATTGGTCACGCAAAAAAAAAAACCAAATGCAAAACCCCCCTCTGTAATAGATTCAGACTTGGCTTTGACACTGAATCATCCTGCAGGATTGTTCATGCTACGTAAACTTGTGTCCCTGTTCTTCCCTACAACATGTGGATTGTGGTACTTAGCTGTTGCACAGGAACAATGTGAAAACCATCTATGACAAGTCTAAAAGGTGCTTTGAAGATGTGATTTCAGGCACAAGTGCTTCCCAGAGCTTTCTTACTCTGTCTTCAGCAACTGATGAAACTTGATGATACAAAGGAGGCAAAGGAAATCCCATAATGCACCTTGTGAATAGTTTCAGGGCTGTTTTCTTTCTGTTTTGGCAATGGAGAGGATGAATCTCTGTTGTTCATTTCTGGCATTAGAGCAGTGCCAGCTGAGGTCTACACCCCATTGTGCTAGCACAACAGCAAATGTGTGCCCATTGTCAGACTCCAGCAGAGCAGAGACCAGGGAAGATGAGAAATGAGCACAGAAAGGTGAAAATCATTTACCTGGGGACATTCAGCAAGCTGAACCATGTAGGTACCTCTTTTGACTGTGACACTGGCAGGCTAAACACCGAACTGTTTATGTCCACATTAACTGCTCTGGTCAAAGAGTTCCCACCCTTCACTGAAACCCACAGTCCACTGAACTGCTTTTGTTACAAGTGCAGAAAGATCCTATGTGAGCAGGGGGGTCTTTTCTTACCTGCCTTCTTCCCTGCAGGATGCTCTGATCCTTTGGTGGCCCAAACTCTCCACCACCTCCAAAAGCCATGCCAGCAAGGCCTTCAGCAGAGCTTCTGTAGACAATTCAGGCATTTTGGTTAGCTGGCATCAATAGACTTCATCTTCCAAGACATGCTGAAGTGCTGCTTGTCAGCACTGCTGAATATATTCTGTGACTACAATGTGTGCAATCAATTAATCCATCATTTCTCTTTTTTATTGCCTTCCTGCGTGCGAGTGGCCTAACCAATAATGCACTTTAAGAGATCCTTCAGAGGTGTCTCATCTGCCCACTGACTCCAGTACAGAGGCATCTGAAGCCAGGGAGGGATCCTGGATCCAGCCCTGCTGACCTGGCAGCTCTCCCTTTTGCATAGGCTCATGAACACTGTTGTTGATTGCCTGGTCTGATTTGGAGGATGCAGGGTCAGGTTTTGTTAGTACCTTTGCAATGAGGGGCAGAGAGAGTTTAGAAGCTGATAAGCCATGTTACAGAATATGTAGTACAGCATTGCCCCTGTGAATACCTTCTTTATTTCTAGGAAAGCAAAACAAGAACGTCCCTGCACAGCCTAGCATGGCCCAGGAAATAAATAGATTGCATTTCCTTCTCTGTAGCACCACCACCTATGGACATAGCATGATTTCTTTCTTCTATTTTAATTTGCAAACACATCCTAAGATTCTGTCACTGGGCAAGTAATAATCCTTAGGAAGAAAAAATCTTTTACAATGTGAGTAAAGAACAGCTTTAGGAAGGAGAAGCATAGATGGAAATATTTTCACTGTACAGAACTGTTCTGTCCAAGTCATTACAAATCACATAACTCTGGCATTTATTTTCAAAACCATAGCAGTGGAATGGATTATTTTTGCCTCTGCCTTTCAAGCTGTGATCTTGGACAGGTGGTGGGAAATTCTGAGTTTTTTAAGGCTGTTAAGATTCAGAGAGGAAAACCAAAAAGGTGAAAGTGTTGGCGCCAGTATCCTAGCATGCCTCTGGAAGGAAGAGAGCCGTTTTCCACCACTGACAGTTATCAGGACTGTCAGCCAGCTAGTTGCTCAACAAAGATGCATCCTCGTGACAAGCGTCATGTTTTATTGGTATGTGTATCTTCTCTGAATGCCAGCTGTTCAGCGCAGGACTGCAGGAAAGATCATTATGGCAAACTTTGACTTGGCAAAAATTACATAAGATATATCAGAAAATAAGATTTTTTTTTCTATATATCTTTCTGTTATAGAGGCTTTCTTGTAAATGAGATGGAAGTATTAATGTAATTCCCACTGAATGGTCCATGTGGGCCAAGATACGCCATTAACAGTTCAGAGAAGTATTTCTAAGCCTTCTCCCTCTTTAAATGAAACCACACAGATTTAATTTTTGGCCTCTACTTGGCATGCCATTATCAAGCTCCAGAGGTTAAACTATTTGTGGATGTGACTGACCTTGTTTGTTTCATTATCAAACTAGTTTGATGCTTTCTTTAAAAAACTTTCTTCTTTGCTTCTGATGTTAGTGTGCCTTTGCACTAAGCAATGTAGAAATCCCATGCCGTGCTCCTGCGTGACAACTGGCCATAGTGGACATGAGTCAAGTCATCTCTTCCAAGTATTGCCTTATGGCTCCAGCGTATCAAAGGTCGTCATAGTCAGGTGGCAGGCAGGGCCCGGCTTGATAGAGTAGGAGACACGGAGTAGCAACGTACAGTGGCCAAACAATACTTTATTATGGAAAAATCCGTTGTTCAGCACCATTGCTGTTTTCCCCTTTAGGGGTTTTCTCCTTCCCTTTGATAAGGAAACTGAAGATCTTGTACAGCTGCCATTTCACCCTCAGTGTGTGTGTGCTTGCACATTATTAGTATCACTCCTTACTGTTCGTCATGCTTTGCGCATTGTTAGCATCACTCCTTACTGTTTGTCATGCTGCTTTTTTTCCCCATGACCAACGTAGCTTGCATTTTTTTCTGCAGAATGCAAACTCTTGACTGGATTTGCAAAAGACTTCAGCACGCAGCATACAATAGGAAAGGGTTTCAAAGAAAGATGCACCCTTGAAAATACAGGCTGTGTTGTGTGCTGCCTCCCCCTCCCCCTCCCCGAAACCATTTCTGTATGCAGTGGATTATATTTTCATAACATACCTCCAAATGTAGTGAACATGTCTACGATAAACTCCTGGTGGGTAGATCCCATCTGTTTACCACACTAAAAGAAAGCATTTTAGAAACCTAAAGGAAAAGAAAGTCATAAATGTACTCATCCTTACATCCCATTAGGCTTCTCATTTCTTTGTCTTGTTTGATGTCTGTCTATGCAAATGCCAAGAATTAAATTCTACTCTTTTCCCAAATCTTTCACTCAAAACTTAACCTTCATGTTTCTATTACCAGTGTTTGAAAATCTGTCTTTCAGGTTTCCTTTCAAAGAGGGTAAATAAGATTTATTCTTCCCATACTTATGTGCCAATGAGGTTTATGCCCCCCTCTTTTTTAATCCTCTCTCTCTGGACCACTTTGTTTCTGAAGAATCAACTAAAGATACACTTTAGCTGAGAACCACCCATAGCAGTTACCAGCTACTTCTTTTCTCATACTACATTTAGAAGAAATTATTCCAGAGGGAAATTCTTGGCAAACTCACTATTATAAATACTGCTTAAATTAGTTCATGATTACAGAAAATGAGAATGGAGAGGAAGCTTTGCAAAAACGGCTGTTTTCTCCACCTTTAGATTGTAAACCAGTGCAAAAGAATTGTGGAAATGCTATGGATGATTGAAAAAGAAAACCATGCAGATCTGAGCAAGAGTTAAGTTATAATTTGCATTCAGTCACTTCCTTGGCAACTTTATTGCTTTAAACTTATCAGCCTTGTTTCCAGATGACAATGTGTTACTGACATCAGCTCAACTTGATGGCAAAGATATTACTGATTTAGAAAATAAACTGTCATCTAGCGGAAATTATCTGCCTTTGACACAGCGAAGTGCCCAGCTGGAGCTGTGGGGTCACAACATTACTGCTGCTTTGGGGGAGCAAAAGGGATCACAAGGAGTCTACAGTGCAGTAAAAGAGGGGTGTTCCTTGCTGGTTTACACAGAAGAATATTTATGTGATGGCTCCATAATGAAGTAGACATTTGTAAAATACAGATAAGAACAAACTACAATATTTTATATACCTTTTATTCTTTTCCATAGTTGGATCATACTTCTACCTTTTCCCTAAATTCACAAGGACTTACAAGTTTCTTTTTTATATGAAAGCTGAGATTTCTATGTAGTCATATAACTCTATAGCTAAGGTTTTAAGAAAAATAGGAGATGTTGTTAAACTAGCTATAAAATCATAAGACCAGGCAAAACAGAGCTAGCCATAATGTTGCTTAGTATTCCTCCTGTGTATAGCCCACAGTGACATTCAAGACTTTTCATAGCAGATCTGCAGAGGATGTGATCTGCTTTTAGCAAGGAGAGGTTTAGTTTAGTATCAGAAACTTGCACTTTGAGACCTAAACTGAGAACAGATGCAAAGTTAAGATGGAGAGCCTGCAGCTACAGCTAACAGAGGGTTCTTTCATGGTGACCACTGCTTAAAAAAAATAACTTTTACAAAACAAAATATCACAACTGAATTGCAACAATGATGGAGGTTGTATGTGAGTAAAAATTGCTGTACACCTCCATGTGAAAATCTGATAGTTGGTGTAACTGAAAAGTCTTAAATTTTGTCTCCTCATCTGGGGCTTCTTGGTGTTACTGTAGTGCAAATAGTAGTAACTGGTACTCATAAGCTTCATTGATGTCTCAAAGTAATTCAAAATTGTCTTTAAAAATAGTTTCTTTTGCATATCAGAAAAATGGTGACCAAAAGTCTGATCCCAGAAATCAGCAGTACCCTGTTAAGCTAATACATCTGCACTCTGCTCCATGCTCCCATTTACCATCTCATAGCAGGCTGAATGCACTCTTCTCTCTTAAAGTATTGATTTAGCATGACAAACTATGACCTTGCTTGCACTCTGACTTGGAAAACAGCTGTTGTATACCACATTGCAAGCCACACTCTTTACAGGGCTCTGCAGGAACGTATCAGCAATATGGAAGAACCAGAGAAGTGGTTTCCTGCAACAGATCAGGTAGCTTTGTGCATGTGCAGAGCTAGTCTAGAGTAATGAGCACCTTTCATGTGTGATGCAGGGACAATTAGCTTTTTCCTAGTGGAGCACAGGTGATTCTTCCCCATGAGATGCCACCCCAGTTCCTCTGTCACCAAAGTGTGATTTGGATGCTGAGATAACAACCGCAGAAAAGGTTTCCAACTTTGCAGCCATGACAACACTGTGTGACACCTCTGTGCTCAGGAAGGGAGATGAAGATGGTAGAATGAGTGTTGTGCTTGCTTGTGTCCTGTAGAAAAGGCATCTCTCCTTTCTAAAAATAGAATAATTTTGGTCTAAATTCTGTTTGGGCTTCGCAAGGCCTGTTTCATTGTGTTGAACAAGGCTCTGCGAAAGCACAACATGCCCTCTACAAGAAATTTTGTGTAACTGGGTAACAGCTGTTTTCTACACACAGTAACCAGAATTTTTGACGGTCCTTTGGGTATCGCTTCAATACAGAATGGTGAAATGGGAAGACTGAAAAAACTCAACCATTTCAAAGCAGTCCCATAGAATATGATGCCATCCACAGTCTGTAGGACTTGACAGGCATGGCAGTGGCAGGGCAGAGGGATAGGCAGAAATTGTGGTATTTTGCTGTATCCAAGATAAAGATAGATGGGGTGGTATAGCAGAATTGCTCAGGTCTGAATTTTATCTGAACAATCAATGGTCAAAGAGCCTAAGACTCCTTTTTTTGACAACATACCACTCAAGTAAGAGGGGGAGGTGTAGGGGAGATATTATTTAACGCTTCACGGGGAATGGGAAGCCTCATTGCTTAAAAGCTGGATAGTTCTTATGCACTATCCGTCACGCAGATGTGGGGTGACTGACTGCTCACCTACCCTGGGAATACTCAAGGGACAGCATAGAAAAGCCTTTATCAACACTTCTGTTTTTTAAACTGATTACTGGTACAGAGCCATGCTGGACTGCCCCTTCAGTAACATCCCTCACCATGCCAGTGCAAGAGCTTGACTAATGCAAGCTGACTCTTGGCTGAGGACTTGTGCCATCAGCAACCTTTTCAAACCATTCATTAACAAATATTAGTATTTCCTGTCTTCTCCAGCATAGTGTATCTGCAAGTACCAGAGAGTTTTGCCAAGTTGTAAGTCCTTGGCACAGAGTTGTTGCGGAGCCTGAGGATCTGTCACAAGGGCATGCAGTGATGGCATGCTGTTCCCAGATACACGCTGGGACCTGGTGCTCAGAAGATACTTCAGCTGCACTTGCGGCTCTGGTATGTGTTGGAGACTGAGGCACAGAACAACACATCATGAATGGATATAACATGCAACATACAGTTAATTTGACTATTTGGTTATGTTTCTTTTTGTGTTGACCCAGTTAAGTTGCTGCCATTGAGAGCTGGCTGACTGGGTTTTAGAAATCACCACAAGAAAATCTTTATTAGGAATGTACAATCAGCCAAGTGATCTGTCAGAAAGTGGAGAAGGGAGATGTTTCTGTAAAGAATAATGTATAGTAGACAAGATTTTCTAATTGGGTGGGAAAAATTACTGCTATTTGTCCTTTCTAAGAATCTGTGCAAAAGTGAATAAATTATTCTTTGAAGCTCCTTTTATTATTCGCTGCAGCTGCAGGAAAGGGCTGTGTAATTTATGTGCGTTCTTGAAATAAAATGTGGTCTGGTGACTAGACATGGTAAGAGGGCAAGTATTCCTCTCACTCCACAGATATGTCCCTTCAAAAATAAAAATGAAGGGCTTTATCCAAAAGATAAAAACTTATACTTCCTTTTAATCTGATGAAATATTTTACTATTAAAAATAATTTATTTCTGATTAGTGTATGGTTAGCCATTGTGAAAATATGAAATGCAAACACAGCTTGTGGAATAGCTTAAAAATAAAAATGTTAATTTTTAATTCCTACAGAGGCCCCTGTTTGAGTCTTACTATGTGGTCATTAATAGCTCTTCATTGTCACTCCATCTTATAAGACAGTTACATAGTTAATTTCCCTGCTGTGCAAGTACCACGTGATGAAACACAGAACTGGGTTTGTGAGCCGCTCGTTACTCACAGGCCAGTTTGGTTTGCAGGTCTGCTCTAGCAGGTCCCCCTAAGGGGCATGCAGACTCTAAAAACAGACTGTAGAAGTAGCACAGTATCTGCTCAGTGCGATGTATTGGATGTGGTAAAGAAGTGGCCAGCCATGAGTGATGGTTCTGTATGGCACAAAAGCCCCATAATGTCCAGTGTTTTGTATGCCAGTGACATTGAGGGTTGGAAATTTTCCCTTTCTAATGCAGTTTTGCTTTCCTGCTAGATAGGAACTAACAGCTGTTAAGAAAGCACGCAAGGCAGGTTAAAGAATCCAACCCTTTATGATTCCCAGACCATAATGAAGATAAAATTTGCTTAATTGTTAAATTTTGATAGAGTTAGACTGGAATGGTGATAGAGGAAAACTCAATTGTTTTAACTCATGTTGTCAGACTGTGGTTGCCAGATCATTTCAGAAGGCTTCTGCAAGAAATCGGGAGCAGGCAGCTATTAGCCCACCTGCTGTTATTTTCTCATCATCACATGGATTGATTGAATACACTGCCCAAACACTTAAAAGGGACAGTGAAGGGGGTAAAACAGCAAGCTCATATAATCCCCCTTTTGTACACTGGAAAGACGTGCCAAGGACACTAGCACATACGTGTTCTATAAGGGACACCCCAGTATTTCTTCAATACTGATTGCAGATCAGTATGCTCAAGCTGCACTTTAGAAAAGTTAGATTTTAAAAAACATAATAATTAGAAAATCTTAATGCAGGCTTCTAAGATCTTTGTAGCTGAACCAAAGAGAAGACAACTCTTAAGGCAAAAATGGTGGTCCCAGCAGTGTGCTCAGCTAAGCACAAAGAGACATTAGGATTAGATTAGAATCAGCATTTTCAAGAATACTTTGTGTGTTAGTCCTGCTGTGCAAACACAACTAAAGTATGTAGGAGGAGAGGCATACGGTCAGGTGCTCTGGACCCAGCTGCAGCCCTTGGGAGGTGACAACACCCAGATGCTAGACCATGTTTTGGTAGAGGCTCCCCAGCCAGTGGAGCAGAAAGCATTGCTTCCTCCATTTAAACCAGTGTGGTTGACTTTCCACTGAAGCAGATGCCTCAGAGCAGAAACATTACTGCAGTGTAGGTCCTGGCAAGAAGGCAGTTAGAAGCAGCTGGAGAGTGGTAATTTCCAGCAACAGCGAAGTCCTTTGAAAAGCAGAGACGTGCCTTTGCCTTCATTTGCACTAAGACATAAGTCCTAATTGGCCATTGCTTTGAAAAGTGAGAACTGAGGTCCCCAAGGCATATGAGTCTTGTGCAAAATGTATCTGGAATGTTCTGCATTTATTACATTAATCTTTATGAAAAATTCTGACAAATTGTACTTTAAAAAATGAGATTTTTTAATAGATAACATTTGTTTTAATAGATAACGTTGTTCCAGATATGACATGCCTGATAACTGTAAAGGGGAGAAGTATTTCCTTTCATTGCTCTGAGGATGCAACAGCATCTCTGTGTATAAAATGGAGTTTGAACAATTGCTAGAAGATGTGTGTATCCACCATCCCTCCTCATGAGTACCTGTACCCCAGCATAAAGTGAAGACTCCCCCAAACAACAAAATTTAGCAAGAGAAGAAGAGGTAGACAGATTAAAGTGTTAGTGTGACTGCAAACATCTGGATAACAGAAGATAATGTTCCACAGAATGTCTTTTGATTGATTGCTAGAAATTATTTGCCAAGCTGAACCGGTGGAGGAAGCTTGATACAGAAATGGAAAAATGCCCCATCTTTACAGTAGCTTCACTGTTTTGTTGCCATTTTTAACACTTGAGTAAGACTCAGCTTAGGCTGAGTAGCAGAAAGAGCTTTGAGGTTATCTTCATTTATAGAGAAATGTGTTTCATGCACAAGTAGGTGTTAGTTGTTTTGCATAATTACCCTGCAAAAACTGTTGATTTTGTCAGCCTACAGGGTAGTTCAAGCCCTTCTGCTTCCAATTGCCTATCCCTAATGACACTATCTATAGTGTCCATACATTCCCCTCATGCAGAAGCCTCCAGGTCTGTGTCAGTTAAATTTCTAGCCACCAAAAAATTGAGTTAAAGAAATTTTATTAGATGTTTTCATTTGCAATGGAACTAAAAATAAATGGTTTTCATTATTCCAGAATAAATTAATTTAGTTTAAAAGGTTTTCTTTCAGGGAAGTCTCCAAGCCTGCCTGTGGTGGCAATCACAAGGTCTACCTGCAAAGTTCTGCTGTCACATGTTGTACTACACACACAGCAATAGAGGTGTGAAAGGGACAGAGGAAAAAGCCCTTGATTTCACCTTTTAAGATGTAACTTAATAGCTCATGTGTAACTTTTTCCTATTGGAAGATAAATCAAATATTTCCCTAACAAGCTTAGTGGGGCATAGAGATGGCTATCCTGCCTTTGGAAATGATCAGAAAGCAGTTGTTTGTCTTCGGAGTCAAACATGATCTTCCCTTGGCATTACAAACTCTGAGTTAGATTTTGGGTTTGTGCCACGTCTCCAGCACATGCCAGTGACATTGATCCCGGAGTCGCATCTCCCTCCAGGCCTTCCCAGCAGAGATGGCAATGGCTCAGCTGCCATAAGGAAACCCCTCACTGACCTTAACGTGGAGAATGAATGTTCCTTGGAATAAACAGTTTGCAGAAGGAGGCTGCTAATAGCGAAACCTCAAAGGCTCTTGCACAACTTCAGAAGGAGGAAGCTGGTGCTTTTGAATTTTCCCAGCTTTGAGTCTTCTGAGAGGAATGCAACAAAGGAGCTGTTGACATCGGCATTCCCGAGTGGCTCATGATGTACTCCTGGTGGGAAAAAGATTGCATTCTTGGGTTTCATAGTCGTGCTTTTTGAAGCTTTTTATAGCTGGCAGAATTTGTCTTATGTGAGCACAGTTAGAGAGACTACTGTATCACGCCAGGACTAGTGTTAAAGTCTAAATAGCTTCCAGGGGAGGAGCCTCCCAACTTCATCCTGACGCGAAAGTTTAAAATCCTCTGCTACTTCTGTTGCAGGAGCAATGATTTTTGTGTCACAGGAACAGATTCTGTTCAATAAATATTACTAGTTTTCATCTGACATCTCGGACCACAGAACACATGCACAGGGAGTTTGCTTTCGGGTTTGGTGCCACTGCAATTTTTGGACCGTGGCCCTATTTAAAGCAGCAGCTAAAGAGCTATCTCAGGCAGGCCAGAGGGACTCACACAAATGCCCAAGAGCTTCCTTAAGTGGGACAGACAAACAGCAGGGTACTTGTTGATAGAAGCTTTTGAACACATAATCACCACATCGTACCCTGGCAAATACCCTGATTATAATTAGAGGAAGGAGGAAATGACAAACAGAGGCATTGACACAAATGTGTGGTCCAAGAAAAGAGAAACAGAGAGGAGTGAGGATAAAATGGGTGTGCCTCCTTCAGGAGGCTCACGAAATTATTCATCAGGTGGGAAGGGAAGGAGGTGGAGATGAAAAGAAGTACAAAGCCAGGCTTTACTGTCATGAGCTTAAGAAAATGACAGGAAGACTGGGCTCAAGCCCACCAAAGTGAAGGCAAATCTTACCTTTAGTTCTAGCTTGATTTGCAGCAGGCTTTAATATTCTCATCTTTGCTTCTAAATCCTTGTCTGAAGTGCTTCTGATCAGTCCTAGAATCAGGTTTTGGAGTGTTCCTCCAAACCTTTTGTCTGTGCATCCCGTGGAAACAAAGCAGCAGTCTGCCTGCAGTCTTCTGCATAACAGCCTGTTGCAGAACGCACAAGGCTGCAGGGAACTAATGGGGTTTTTATTACCATTTTTATAGGCATTGGAGAAAAGGGCCTTTCAGTCCATCCAGCCCATTGTACCATCCTGATGGTAACGAAAGCATTACTGCATTTCCCCAGTGCCCTACCTTCTAAGGGAATACAGTGCAGCTGTAAACCAGCTGTGCTTCATTTGTACTCAGAAACAGAGCCCTTTTGTCTGCTACAACTGTTATTTACCATCTTTTCTTTCACCCTTCCTTCCTTCTCCTTCTCTGTCTACTTTTTGCTCTTTACAGGAAAAGTAGTTGCTGAAAGACAGGTTCACACTTTGAAATGTGCCATTCACTGGGACTTAGCATCTATCCTGAGAATATTAAATGTAAGGCAGCTTTCCCCATTTGTCATAGGAGGCGAAGTGAAGGATGACTCTTGTTGAGTGGGTACAAAAGAGTGGTGGGTTGCGGCCCTGGCTGCTGTTTGATTGAAAAGAATGGATTTAAGCACTTGGCAGAGGCCCTGATCTGTTGATGTACTGAAGTGAATTTGTCAGTCAGCCACGACTGCTCTGCAGACTCCACATTTAGAACCAATTCCACCAGCCACCTAGAGATGCTGTGTTGATCATTGAAGAGAGATGTCCCAGTTCTAGCATCTGCAGGATATCTCCAGTGCTGCAAGGGAAAAAAAAATAAAATCCACATTTCCTATTTTATCCCTAAATCAAGGACAAAGCTGAGTCAGACAACAAGTACCTTTTCTAAGGCAAGATACTAAAACTAAAGCATAAAGCCTGATTCTCTCAATGCTAGTGGGAAGATTTGCTGTGAGCATCTCCATCAACACCATTGCTCTCTCAGTTAAGTCCAGCATAATTTCCCCTACATTCCAATGTCATCTTTGTTTAACAAAAAAACCCACAGGTTTTGATGTGAGTGTTAGCATAGCAGGAGTAGGTGGACAATTTCTAATGCGTGGATCAAAAGAAGGTAGTGACATGCTACTTTCATTTGTTCCTTGCTTTCCTAACCCAATGCATAGGCAGCTGCATCCATCAACAGGCAGTAGAATTAATCCATGCCTTAAATGACTTTTCAAGTACAGTGCTGTAGCCACAAATCCCTGAAGGGATTTGGTGCAGGCCAAATTCCTGGCATGCAACTATGGTAACCAATGAAGTGACATATTTTGCAGTGGTTTAGATCACTTTTCCTCTGACCTGTGCCATTTTGGCAGAGATGGAAGTAGTGTTGCAGATTACCAAGGGGCTGCAATTTTGAGTGTTTTTTTAAAAGCCAAGTTTTTTTCCTTAGCCAAATAAATGCTGGACTGGCAGTGATATTTTGGATGTGAATGCCATCCAGTGGTCCATAAAGAATGCTATAGAGTACTTTGGTGTCCCCAGGGAATGCTAATTCATTGTATTTTCAGCCAAAGTAGGGCTGTGCTGAAAATGTGTGATAAAAAAAGAGAAAGCCTTGAGTTTTTGAGAGGTCCCTTTTTTATTATTATTATTTTAAGCACTATTAACACAAGCCCATTTACAAAAAGAAGTTCAGTCCTTGGCTGTGTTTGGTTCCAGTTCAGTGATCTATGAACAAAGGTGGATGCTTAAAAGTCAGCAC
The DNA here is from genome assembly GCA_013398125.1 of Aegotheles bennettii. Taxonomy (NCBI): domain Eukaryota; kingdom Metazoa; phylum Chordata; class Aves; order Caprimulgiformes; family Aegothelidae; genus Aegotheles; species Aegotheles bennettii. Next base: position 68,146 of record VZRW01003379.1, on the reverse strand, counting down.
AGCTGTCTTACAGTTGAGTCACCATCCCTGGAGGTGTTTAAAAGACGTGTAGACGTGGTGCTGGGGGACATGGTTTAGTGGCAGACTTGGCAGTGCTGGGTTAGTGGTTAGACTTGAGGACCTTAAAGGTCTTTTCAAACCAAAAAATTCTACGATTCTGTGTTGCACGCTGTTAGTAATTTTTCTCAGCCTTTAAAGTAGATTATCAGGGAGTAATTCTACTCATATGAAAAAAAGAAAAAAAAAGCTGATACCGCAGTGTGTTATAGGGGGACAGTAATTCTGCAACTTAGCAAAAGGACTTTTCTGAAAGCTTCTATGTATCTGTTCAGGAACACGTATGCATTCATCCACATGTCAGAAGGAAATGAGGCAAAGTTTATTGGGCCAGCTGATACCACTGGGAAAAAAAAAAACAGACAAGACCTTATTCAGGACCTTTCTGCTCCCTGGAAAAAGGAACATGTGAAACCTTGCTCTGAGTTGCGTTACTCAGGCAAATACCAAAAAGGACTTCCAGTGTAAGTAAAGGAATTATAGTGTGGGCCATTGGGAAGATTGACAGGTGTTGTGAAATTTGCCATATCTTGGTCATTTCTTCATTCGCTGTTCTCACATGCTCTTATTCTAGGGCAATGGACATTTTTCTTCTGTTAATAAGTTTTATGAGGGTTTGGGGTTTTCTGAAGACCAGGATGAGGGGTAGGTTCAGAAAAATTATTATTTTGAGGTCTAAGCCATAAACTAGATGTTTGTAATCCAAGTGCATTTGCCAGCCTTTTTTGCATATATGGAAGGTTTTGCTGTTAAACATGCTTTCATATGCCACATTTTACAGTTCTCAAAACTTGAAGGACTTCAAACATGAAAAACTTAACACAAAATAGGCATCTATTATGCTGAGCAGAGCTGGACCAGGTTATTCTGCTTGTGGAAATTTTGAATCAGTCTTCAAGATTGCTGCTGAAAATTGCAGCTCACCAAATGCCTTCCAGGAGAAACGTTAGCCACATGATCTATAGACTACCCAGTTCTGACCATAGTTAGCTACAGAAAAACAAACAGCTGTCTTCCAATAAATTACAGACCTGAGGCATAAACCCTGGCAATGGGATTAAAGTATGGATACACACAGCCTCAGCATCTAGCCCAATCCCTTGATTGCCTCACAAAAACAGAGTAAATTGTTGGTAACAAGCAGAAAACATGCATTGCAGAGACTTTTGCCCTGTGCTGGCTTGGACATGATGATTCTTGTGACATTAATATGAATAGACTGATTCAGTTAGGCTGATTCAGTATTTGTGTCCCAGCTTAGAAGATTGTATCTTTATCAAAACATATTTCCAGTTCTCAGAAGAGTGCTAAAAATAGTAGAAGTGCTAAACCAAGAGCAGGAAGCAGACTCTGTGGATCATCATTTTATATGCCAACCTAGTTAACTACATTGGCTCCTAAAGAATAATAAATTGGGGAGGGACTCAGAAGAAATTATGCTTGTTGCTTTTATGCATGTATTGTATTTGTTAAGGATGAAACACGATTTTACCTGCCAGGAACAGTGGACCATGGCACAGCTCCAAAGGCAGACCAGAAAAGAAACCATAGCTCCAGGAAATGGTATTTCTTTTAAGTTTCCTGTTTTAGGAGCTCAAATGTTCCTATTAATTTCCCTTTAGAGCTCAAATTCTCTATGCCCTTGATACCTCAGGGTATTTCCCTCCAGCCATGATGAAAAGAATTCAGCATGGTTCTCAGCAGCTCTTCTCACCTTTTGCAACTTCCCAAGGCATGAATAGCTTGTGCAAGAAAGTAGAGAACCCTCAAGCACTTTCCCCTACCTTCAATGTCATGGCATCCTGGCAGGGTACCATCTAGAGCTAAATGACCAGTTGTGCTATGGGGTATACTCCTGCTCCAGGAGGGTGACATGGGGTCCAGCTGTTGTTACGAGCTACTGTGCCAGAATAATCTCCTGTAATTTGTGCCTGGAAGACTGAGGCAAAAGAGCCAGTAATAACACAATGTTGTGTTGCATTGTTCTGGATTCTGCCTTGGTTTTCTGCCACTAAAGTAGAAGCTCCTGAAGAAAAGGGGTAGATTATGGTGAGCAAAGTATGTATTCTATGGTTTGCAACCAAGATCCTGTCGTGTTCCAGCTGCCCATAATTCTTCTTCATAATTGTTATAGGCAAATGATTGACTGAGTACATGCTTTGCAGAGTTATGATGAATAATTACCTTTATTTCACAAACAAGGACCACGAAAACTATGTTTAACATGTTCAGGAGGAAGAGGTGGTATGACAGAACTTGTGTGGTTGTGTAAGATTGCTTGGACCCAAAGAAATGCTCTGGGAAAGGTTGTCCTTTTTTCAGTAATGTTACTGAGTTGATGCTTAGTACAGAGCAGAGCACATCTCAGGCCTCAAGGCACCTGGTGGAAGAGCACTGGTCTTCTAACCTTTGGTTGAAAATCTTCCTTCAATGTGTACCTTCTACTCTGTCGTTTGTATTTTTTTTCCTTCTTTCCAAAAATGTCACAGATTTATTTTGTGTAGAGGTATCTCCAGAAGGAGCTCCTAGATATTGTTATGCATACAGCTCTTCTACCACCTGGCAAAAGTAAACTCAAAAATCTTGCTCTCTCCAGGCTCTCCTTTCAGGTGATGTTTAGTACTAGCCTAATTTACAAACTACATTTTGCTGTTACACAACACTAGTCAGGAGAGTGTGAGGATTTAGGTTTTGTTTTCACTAGCAAAAGCTAGATGAAAGAAGATTTGAGTTTGGGTTTTTTGGAGAGTGGCAAGGGGTCAGGTCTTTTTCTTCCCATCAAGCACAGACTGAGAAAGCATGGACACCTGCAGATTAAATGCTTTCTTCTCTAGTGGAATCCAGCAATTTTACTACTTCAACCATAAATATTATGAAAGAGCTTGTGATATTAGTGATTGTTACCAGCACACCCCATTCCCCAGCCATGCTCCTGTGAGTCCATGTTGTAAGCTGCTGTAGGCCATCTGTTGGCAAAAAGGGGGTGCAGCTCTCCCTTTCGCCATTCCTTCCTGGCAACAGAGAGTTTTGTACATTTGATTTTCAGGGGACTGTGGAGAGCACAGATAGAGTGGCTTGAACTGATCAATAGCATCTCGCCTTCTGGCTGCATCATTCACTTTGCAGACCAACTTGCTGGGAGGTGAACTCATGGTGAACTGTCTTTATGCTGGAGTAGTCTGTAAATTGGTCTTTGCTTGAGTGAAGCGATGCCTAGGAAACTCCTGGCATTTCAGGGACAGAAGCTAGCAGTTCAGTAGCATCACTACTAGCAGTCTTGCCATGATCTGATTTTAGTGGCAGTGTGCATGTGAAGCAAAACTCAGCTTGCTGTAAGAGCTTAGTGCTCTGCCCTCTCTTCCTTGTGGTATGTAGCTGGTCTTGCAGTATGTTGCTTTTAATGTTTTAGTTGCTATGACTGTAGCCTACAGACAGGGAAAATCTATTCTTTCTAGCGACTGCACAGAGGGTTGATTTTGAAAGGAAGCTGACCCTTTTTAAAAGTGGTTCGTGGGTTATTTCAGTGGTACAGGAGGCACGTGCTTGCCAAATCAGTGATGTAGTCTGCCAAGTTTAATCTGGTGCCCTGGAAGAGCATGCACTGCAGATGTGCAAACAGTGACCTCATTCTGTTTATATTAAAAACAATGGATGAAGCCATTTGAAAATCTCAGTGATACTATACTTAAAGTACTACTGTTTTCTTTAACAGTTGTACTATTACTTGGAGCTTACTAGGGTGTCAAACTAGTGTCCTTCAACAGAAAAAAGCTTGAATCATATAAACAAGTTATAAATCCTGAGCAGATCTTGGTGGAAAATTAGTTCTCCCTGCTTTTATGAGCCACCACCTCAGGAATCTTTTCCTCAAAGAGTTAGAAAACATCCTGATTTCATCAGTGTCCATCTATAGTGCTGCTGAATACAGTTAGAATTTAATGACAAACACTATGTGCTCTTCCTTGAGTTTCCACTGTGCTTGTACTCACATAGTGAAATGCAACAGGAGGAAAAACTTGGGTATATTCTGTTTGTTTCTTCCTGAAGGAACATGGTGCTACATTTTTGACAGATACCTGTCCAAGGATCTAAGACACAAAAATTCACAAAATGTCAGGTTTTGATCCATCTGGGTTCATGATTTGAGAACCCATTTAGTGTGCACAAAACTCTTGTGCACAGTGGTTAAGTCTGGTTGCAAGACTGTTGCTGTCATAACATAACAACCTCAGGCAAGAACTAGTACCTCTTTATGTTAGATTTTGTGCAAATACAGGACAGAGAAACTGTATCTGCCACAAGGGGACTGCAGACTAAATAAAGCTTCCTGTCTCTGACGATGGAGCATTTGGAAGCCAAATTAAGATAGCATGGGTGGTGCTGTCTTTGCCATGGATTTAGAGATCCAAAGAGGCCACCAAGGAAACAGCAGTGACTGGCAGGAGTGGTTGAGGAAAGACCTTACAAAAAGTGAATATTTTAATACTGTTCAGAGCCCAAGCCCCTTTGCCAAAATCTCTATAAGCAAACAATAAAGTACTCTTCTAATCTGACCTTACCGAGGCCTCTAAGTCCTCTCCACATTTGAACCATTTCATCCCCTCCTGTGTGGGGACTTGCAGCCCAAGTGTGATGCTGACCTGAGCTGTGAGAACTGGCTCAGCAGCTCCTGTCTATGCGGGACAGGTGGTCCACTAACATTCAAACCTCCATGAAAAACTTTCCTCAGATTCCTTTGTTGTGAAGGATAACTGAACTACATATCACAGAAGAAGGGGATTTTTCATCCCCTCTTCTGTACCTGGAAATAAATTCCCGTCACTCTTCCAAGGCTCTCGTCATCCCTGGAAAAACGTTGGGTATGTTTTTTCTTAGTGGACCATGGATGTTGGTTTTATATCCCCTTCTGCAGGTCCCTGCAAATACATGCAAGTCAGTTGTGTGCAGCATTGTGCCCATGCCTGTAATTGTGTTCCATTTGGGCTATGCAATGATCCAGCTTTTCAGGTAGCGGTGCATCCATCAAACTGTAATTAGCTAGCTCAGTGGTGAGCCAGCAGTTTTCTTGAAAACGTGAAGAGATTAAAAACACTGGGTGTTTCTCAGCAAAGGTGGCTTTATCTTAGTTTGAAACATATGGAAATATAAGTTTTGACTCTCACCTTACTCTGGCAAATGTACCCTGGTAGGTGCGTGGGGGTGCTGTTGTTGTCCCTCTACCTCTCTCCTTTTTCCTTTTCCTCTATCTGAAAAAGGGGACAATGAGAGCACTGTACCAATGTGATAGAGTATCTCTGAGGTTTGCCAGGAATGTACCCAGAAATGACATATCTCTGCTCTCTTAGCTGGCAGAGTCAGCTCTGCTAAGCCAAAGCCAGCATTGCCTCAGAAGCTGTGGACCAGCCTGGCTACCAAGAGCAGGTCCCATTAAATGTAGTTTATAGAGCAAGGTAGCTTTTTGCTCCCCAGATTTATCACCATGCTGTTAAATGCAGGAAGCATACACGATGGTGGTTGATTTAGTTTAGCACAAGCGTGGAGCAAATACCGTGTTGAATTCAGTGATAAAGTGACCTTACACTAGGGTATGAGAGGCAGTTGCTTCAATTTACATGGTGGTTTCCATCTCTCTTGGCCAACATCCTTCAACATCTTTTGCCTTTTGACCATGTTTCCTAAGGTCTTTCACTTTAAAAGGTCAGAGGTCTCCCTTCTGGATGTCTGTCAGACCAAGGAGAGTCTGCAGGAAGAGGTGGTGGGGTAAGCTGTGCTGTGCCATGGCTTCAACAGCACAGGCAGCTTGAGACATCAGACCTTTGCTTCTTCTACAGGCTCCTGCAGGAGATCAGAATGTACAGACCAGATAAAATATCACAACCTGCCCACAAGCCGTGTTTTGCACCTTAATCCAGGAGCTGAGTAAAGAGTAATACACATTTCACACAGACCTGAATGAAAAGAGGTTCTTCACCAGGGACTCCTACTGGCATGGGCAAGCAACAGTTTGAAGACAGCAGCAGATGATGACTATTCACTGACTTTTTGTTGCCTGTATCTGTGGAGGTGACTAAGCTACCTATCTTGAAAAGATAAAGCCTGAAGGAAGAGTGATAAATCTCCTGCGGCAGATGCAGAGAAGGATCTGACCGTCTATGAGGAAGCTCAGGTGTGCAAAATGTAAAGCGTGCCTTGTACGTCAGGATGGAGTAACAATAGGAGGAAAAAAAGAATGTGACTTTTGGGAGGGGGGCTATCTGTAGTTGCATCATTTCCCTCCTTCACCTTGCTGGGAGGAATTACTGCAGAGATGCATTTTCAAGCTAACAGAAGAGCCCATGGAAGGAGGAGAGAAGCTGTTTCAAGATCTGAGGCAATAGAATAATAAGACCTCCTTAGTGCAGACATCTGCAGAAGGCCCAGGTGAAGACAGAGGATTTACTCACACATAGTTAAACAGTATCTTGGCATCTTGTTGGGATTTGGGAGGAGAGTCTGTGTTGCTCTGACTGGAGGAGATGGGCAGGAAGAGGCAGTAATCAACACACATCCCTGAAGCCTCTTCTTCCATCTGTATGTTTGGTAGTTTTTGCACACTGTTGGCTTTTGAACAAGCCATTCAAATGGTTCATTGTTTTATAAACCTGTCAGGTATGCCAGCTAGGTGTGAAATTCATCCAAAACATACAGCCCTTGTTGCTGCAACCCCCCCCCTCCCCCCCCCCTCCCGACCCTACCTGTGCAGACAAACCTGTACAAACCATGCAGCAGTTGTGTGGGTCGCTGAAATGACCTTGAAGCAATGAATTCCCAGATACACCTCACAGCAGGGGTGCAAATCACAGAGAAATGCTGGCATTTTTCTGAAGGGGGCTGAAACCTTCAATAGCATGGCAGAAATCTGCCCGTTTCTAAATGCATCTGAGTTCTGGAGCCAAGCATCAAAGCAGTCAGACCCAGACTGTGTTTTCTTGGCATGCTGTCCCAGGCCTCCCCCATCGGTGCAGCAGCTTGACACCGTGTCCTGCCCAAAGCTGCTGTGACCTGCAGCTCTGCGCGCTTGCCTGGTGACCTGCAGCTAACCCAGCCCTGGAGAGCCATGGGGGCACGTGCCACAGGCCTTGTGTGCTTGCCTGCTCCCGGTGACTGAAGGCCACACACTGGTGGGAAGCTGCCACGTCGTCTGTATTGCCAGGACCAGGGTGTCAGTCTTTGGTGTTGCAGGGAGTAGGCTGGCAGATGAATTTGTTATGCAGCATAATGCCCCAGCTGTTCCTGTTCATGAAGAAAATGTTGGGATGCCTGACCTAAAGGAATGACATAGCAGCAATACTGCCTGCATACTGCTGAGGTTCAGTGTTGAGGCATGTGATCTTATACCTGCCAGATTAAATAAGCTTTCCAGAAGTAAGTTGGTTGGAGATGAAGCCAGTTCTTTTATGTGCTGCGCAGGCAAGATGCCAAGGCTGAGGCTGGGTAGAATTTTTAGCATACCTGGATCACACTCTGAGCATGCTTTTCTGCAAAGCACATAGATGTATCCACCCTCTCAGTCACGATCATGTTCATCATTTATGATCTCTGGTCTCTCTGTGGTCTCTTGTTGGACTAACATGACTGCCCTGATGAGCTGCAGAGGAGGCAGGAGTGACACATCCAGCAGCCCCATCAGACACTGGAACTAAGCAGGGAGCTTCCCCTAATTGGTGCCCTCTCAGACCGGCATGGGTCTTCACAGGGTGCAAATGTATGGGATTTTCAAGGTACTGGTCAATGATCAGGAGGCATCCAGCCTCTTACAGCTTCTTCAGAAAGGAAAGGAAACTTGGCCTGGACAGTGAACTGGTGTATGTCTTGGTTTGGTGCTCAGGGCGAGCCACAACCCAGAGAACAGAATTGCTCTCTGTTACTCCCCTCCACCCTCCCAGGGGAACACAGAAGGGGCATAAAGAAAGAGAATTAAAGGTTGGAAGTTAAAACTAGAACAGGTTTAATAGAGCAGGGAAGGGAGAGTAACACACGGGAGAAGGAACACATATACAAATGTGTGCAAAACCCGACCTCGGTGAGCGCTGCTGGGAGTGCCCGAAAGCCCCTTGGGGCAGAGCTGGCACGGGAAAAGGGTCCAAAGCTCTTCCCGGCACCTGATGGATTCGGATCCTGCAGAGCATGTGTCGCGCTGATGACAAGGAGCAGGATGCTCTCTCCAAGTGACAAGGAATAAGTGACTTGCGGAAAAACGACTCCACAACCTTTGAGATTGTACAGTGGGTGTGTTTATTCACCGGCGGGCCCACGGGTGATCTCTCCACCTCAAGACGTGCGCGCCCCCTGCGGCAGTGTGGCTCGTTTTTATAGAACAGAGTATTACATACTCGTAAGCGCCTATACATATCCATAACCTTTCCCCGAAAGGGCGGGCTTTATGCCCCGCCTCACTCCTCCTCTGGCCGCGCCTGCACGGTGCCTCCCGGTGGTCGTGGGCCGGGGTCTCAGGGATGAAGCAAGGAGTGTTCCTCGCTGCTAGACTCTTCACCCCCGTCTCTGGCGCATCCTCTCAAGCTTTGCCTGCCTGCTAAGCCGGTTTCTATTGGTTCTTTCTTCGGTTAGCAACTACATAAAATACATTGTCTCAACTACACCAGGCACACTGCCCAACCATTGGCTCAACAACCACATAAGATAAATTGTCTCTATTTTATGAGATGTACTGCTTAACTATTGGCTATTGCTTAACTGTGGGCTCAACTACTATTTTGTTAACTCTTGAGTGTTAAGTCCCCCTGTCATAAGGGAGCAGGAAGGAGGGGACTTGCCGTCCTCCAGGCTTTTATAAAGCTTGGCAGGAAATGGGAGGGAATACTGACCCCCTCTGCTCTGCCCCCTGGATCCCTCAGGGTCCCAAACACCACCCACTCTCTAGGTCCTCATATTGATACCATGAATTTCGTCCCCTCAAACCGTAATAGTGTATCTCATTAGCACCACCAATTTGAAGGGATACTGGCAGCTGGAAGTCTCAGGCTCCCAACTGCATCCTCGTGTGCTTATAGGGAAGTTTCTCTCCCTCTTTCTTTTGGTGTGAAACAAGTCAGTCTTTCCCTTCCTTAATGTTGAAGTGAGGACTCAAACACACCAGCAACTGCAAATTATATCAGCAGATCCCAAAGAATCAGGTGATGTGAGTATCCTTAGGTTATGGCCAACGTCAGACAAAAGCTTAGTGAAAGGGTTTTGAGCTAATAACTTTATCTCGCAAATGACAAGAAGCGCTTTCCAGCAGCAGAGGAGCCCTGTGCTGTCAGCTGGGAAGCACAGCCCTGCCGCACTGGGAGATCCGGCGTGGTGCCATGCAGGTCAGTGCTGACAGCCTCTGTGTCAGCAGGCAAACTGCCACGCTCACAAGCAGAGGGAGGAAGCCTCAGTGAAAACATTTTGATGTCAGGCAATGAGTCTCTGAAATAATTGGCTAATCCAGCCAGACTGAAAGGATTAAAACACAAAGCCCAGCTCTATGTATTAATTCCTTCATTTGGGTCTTTTCTACCATTACATTGAAAATAACAAGCAAAAAGCTGGATATGATTCAAGCACCAGAATTAGTGCTGGTGTCGTCCCTACAGGTCCTGGCCATTCCTCCATGCTGAACAAGCAGATGAGTTTGTTCCCTTTCCACTGCAGAAAATCCAGTCCTGGGGAAGTTTAAGTGTCTTGAAGTGGAGATATCTGTCATATGTGCAATTAAACTGGATAAAGAGGGAAAACAATTTCATCTGAAATCACAGTCTTGGTGACTCCGATCCAAGTTCTCACCAAGTGAAAAATAATGTGTTACAATCAGCACCTGCTTTGTAGGTCAAGATCAGTCTTGTAAAGGTGTTTCTCTGCACATTCAGCATCTTTCTACAATCAGAGAATTTTCCCCAAGCTTTATAATGTCCTATTTGGCAGCATGAAGAGATATTTAAGGAGTGTATGGGGCACAAGAGTAAAAATGAGACACACACATTTCTTTGGAGCTGTGGAAATGTGATTAAATTAAGCCCATACTGACCAAATCCCATCTTTCTCTTTTTCAGCAGCAAACAATTAAGGATATACATTGAACAGCATGGGTTTAAACCAAGGCCAGTTAGTAGTGATGTGAGAGTAAACAAGCTTAATGAACTGGTCTTCCACAAATAGTCTATTCAGCCTAAAGAAAACTCCTTATTATATATTTTTATGAATGAAGACTTAGACTGAAGTCTGCTTAACATTCTTTAACCAAAATATATTTTAAAGAAAAATACAGAAAAAAAAGTTTATTAAAATTAGCTTCTTTCAGAATTTTGCTGGTTTTCTAGAGAGTATAGGGTAGTTTCTGTGCAACATTATCTAGCAAATTCCACCTTATTTTTGGAAAAAACGTAATTTGCTAGATGAAGACACTGGATTTTCTATATAGCTCAGGCTACAGTAGAACAAGGTCAGTGAATCTTTTGAGCACTTTCCAAAAATGATTAATGCCACAGAGAAGGTTGTTATAGGACTCAGGTGATCTGAACTCCTACTCATTTCCAGGGTTAGCGTGAAAGCTTGGAAGTTTTGGAAGAAATGCTGATGTGATGTTAATAAGGGGTGGGATTTTGGCATTTGTAGGACATTTGTTTGATTCAGTATCACATTTCACAGAAAAGATACTCAAACTCCAACGTCCCTGCTCACCTCTCAGCAGCTATTTAAGATCTTGACACCTTTGAATAAATTGTAAATGCATAGGAAAACGTGGCTTTATTCCTGTCAGTGTTTGAAACGAAGCAGCATCTGTGGGTCTCAGCCCGTGTTCAGTTTCAGTTGAGGCTTAGGAGGAAAGAAGGAAAGTCAACTAAACCTTCTCATACTTCAGCGACTCATTATGTTGGTGACTGTCAGAAACATACGTGGTTGTATTAGACCTGAAACACTGCTTCCAGTGACCCAGTAGCAGTCAGTGAAAGGATAATATTGCAGGTAAAATCTTGGTTGCAACAAAATGGAGTGACTGCTCCATCAAATTCCCAGTTGGAATTTCCCCATGTGATATCAGAGGAACTGTGCTTTTTCCTAAAATAATTTTAGTTCACCAACTCAATGAGACATTCTTCTATTATGTCCCTTTTCAAAAATGGTATCGAGGAAGTTTTTCAAAAGGAAATTCCTTCCCGCGTTCATCGCTTTTCATTAAAACTATTGTTCTGGGAGCAGTGCCATCCTTTGTTGTTGGAGATGCATGGTGATTTTAATTAAGTGGTCAGTGTCTGTGTGCATCATGGTGGTTGCATTCAGTGACCAGGGAGCTGTAATTATAAACGTGAAGAGCAGCTGAAGTTCTTGCTGCAACCCTTTAGCACATTGTTGTCTTCACCACAGATGATCCTTTCTCCTCTTGAACAGCTTTGTCCTCCAGAGTTTCAGGTATGACATTGGCAGTGGGCTTGTGATAGTTCATATTCAGAATCCCTGAGTAGAAGTTAATTCTACAGGGCTCCATGTGAATGAATTCCTCCTTTGGTGTCCCAAACACACAGGATGACTATCACGGTTCTCTCACTCAGACTCTGAGTTGTGGGTGATGTGCACGTGGACACAGAGCTACTCTATTTGCTTTAGCAGGTCAGCACAGGAGAAACCCATCTTTGACATCATGCAAGGGTAGCCTAACTGTTAGATAAAATGGAGAAAATTAATTTTGTGCGTGTGTTCTCCCAGTCTGAGCAAGACCTGTTGTTCTGCATGCAAGGAATAAAATCAGCAAGAAAAGGCGCTGTAGACCAGAAATGTTTGCTCCTTTACTGGAAGCATTGAAGTTGATTACAGAGACCTGTATCTCTTCTATCTCTTTCAAACCACCCAGTTCTTGAACATAACTTCTCTGACATTTGCTATTGGAGAAAAGGGATACGATGCTGCAATAAAAGCCAGTGCATTTCTGGCCCGAGGGTGTTTTCTTTCTTCACCTCTGCAAGTGATTCTGCCTTCCTCTTAGTAGAAGCCTGTACAATATATGAGAAACAAAGCATTCACATAACTTCCAAGCTCTCCTACATACTCCCTCACTGGGGTCTGCCTCAGTAAATTCAGTCAGTTCTGTGTCCAAAACCAACACGCCAAGACATTTCTAGCATGCTGTGGCAAGCTGTCAATTTAATAGGGGTCAACCCTTGTGACAGCATCTCCAGTTTAAACCAGTTTCACAAGAAAGGAGATGAAGAGCATACCTGATCATTAACTGATGAAGGGCATAACCTGATCATTAACTTAATCATAACCTGATCATTAACACACCAGAAGGTTGTGCTGCCATTCAGCGAGACCTTGATAGGCTGGAGAGTTGGGCGGGGAGAAACTTAATGAAATTCAACAAGGGCAAGTGCAGAGTTTTGCATCTGGGGAAGAACAACACCATGCACCAGTACAGGCTGGGGGCTGACCTGCTGGAGAGCAGTGTAGGAGAAAGGGACCTGGGAGTCCTGGTGGACACGAAAATGACCATGAGCCAGCAATGTGCCCTTGTGGCCAAGAAGGCAAATGGCATCCTGGGGTGCATTAGAAGGGGGGTGGTTAGTAGGTTGAGAGAGGTTCTCCTCCCCCTCTATTCTGCCTTGGTGAGGCCACATCTGGAGTATTGTGTCCAGTTCTGGGCCCCACAGTTCAAGAAGGACATGGAACTGCTTGAGAGAGTCCAGCGCAGAGCCACTAAGATGATTAAGGGAGTGGAACATCTCCCTTATGAGGAAAGGCTGAGGGAGCTGGGTCTCTTTAGCTTGGAGAAAAGGAGGCTGAGGGGTGACCTCATCCATGTTTACAAATATGTAAAGGGTGAGTGTCAGGATGATGGAGCCAAGCTTTTGTCAGTAATGACTAATGATAGGACAAGGGGCAATGGTTTTAAACTGGAGCATAGGAGTTTCCATGTAAATATCAGGAAAAACTTTTTTACTGTGAGAGTGACAGAGCACTGGAACAGGCTGCCCAGAGAGGTTGTGGAGTCTCCTTCACTGGAGACATTCAAAACCCGCCTGGATGCGTTCCTGTGTGATGTACTCTAGATGACCCTGCTCTGGCAGGGGGGGTGGACTAGATGATCTTTCGAGGTCCCTTCCAACCCCTTAGATTCTGTGATTCTGTGATTCTGTAACTGTTCACCTTGTCTCCACTCCCTCCTTGGCTTCCTGCTGTGCATGCAGCCATGGAGAGAGCAAGCATGAGGAAGTGAGCTAAACCCAGCCCTAATCTTTTAGGTGGGTTTCCCCTACTACCCTCTGGTGTTTATCTCCTGCACCTGTGCAACTGGGAACTCCTGTTGTTCATTCCTAAATAACCCATCTGTTTGTTGCTTGTAGTGATGAAAATGGCCACAGCTTTGTCATAAGATATGTGGGTATATGGAATATACATGGAAAGCATCGTAGCAGCATTTTGTACTGCATTCCATCTAGAATTTTCCAACGTACAATTTGCTTTGCTCAGGCATGGAGAGAGGGTCCTGCAAGGTAAGCCACCAAGGTCCTAGGCACTTAGGAGACTTGAAATCATGAATCTGTGCTTTAGGTAGTAAGCCTCCTGCACAGAGAGACTGTAAGTGAAAAAGGATGGCAGTTTCTTAGATGGTACATAGGAGAACAGAGTGCAGTTTCCTTAAGTTCAGAAGCTGGATTCCAGTATACAGACACAGGGAAATTGTCCATGGCTCATGTTTTAGATGAAACAAAACATAGGGAGGTGGCCAAGGGTTTCAGGGGACTGGAGCGGAGAGGGCCTTGCAGGAAAATGCCTAAGGGAGCCGAGCCAATAGCTTACATTTATGTGTTGTTGATGGAGAAATGATCTCAGAAATGGACATGTACAGACTCTGGTTCTGCTGGGAGCAGGAGGAGAGGAGTTGCGGAAGGTGTCATTTCCCATAATCTGAAACAACACATACTTCCCAGTGCTGGAAACAGGCGACCAGACAAGCCTTCAGCTTGCGATTAAGGAGACTGCATGGCTACTTATGACAACAAGATTTTCACTGAGCACAGTCATGCCAGTGCATATGGTTGATCTAGTTTGATACACTTAGGTGGATGGGCTCCACCTTCTTGTACTGGCACCAAGTAATGAAAGTGGGCATTGATGATCCAAAAGGAGCAGTCATCCTGCCACCAACCTTTGAAGCATGTTTGTTCTGCTGTAACTGTGTCTCTGCTTTGGTTCAGCATCCTGCCTCTTCTGATGCTGTGATTCCTATCGTTTGCTGCTTACAACAGCAGAAAATGTTTAGAACTGCGTTTTGCAAAATGCTGCTAGTACTAGGCTGCATTGCTGCAGCTGGTAGGGATAGTTGCTGTCAAGAGAGTTTCCCACTCTTCAAAACACAACAGGAAAATAAGAGAATTGACTAGACGTGAATGAAGCAGGTGGGAAAAAAGGAAAAAAAGAAAGGGCGGGGGAAGAAAGAAAGAAAGAAAAAGAAAATTAGCCTCCTCTCTTTCTTATTGTTTTCTTTCCCGTGAGCCATTATTGCTGAACCGCAAAAGAGGAAACAAATTTACAGACTTGATTTCATCACTACTGAGAGATGTGAAATCATCACACAAAAGATGGTCATTTAAACTACCACCCCAGTAAAAGTTTCATGGTCCATGAGGAGTGATTTCTTGTGATTATGCTGGTTGTTGAAATTGTTAACAGAACCCAAATGCTCCTTTTCCCCCAGAGTTCTGGATGTCCCTGAAGTGGCAACAGAAAAATGAGGTGTCATTGGCTATTTTGCTTATTTGTTTCCCTTACTTACTGCCCTAAAAATCTGTGAGCTTTAAATAAACAGGGAATAGTATCTGCCAGCTGTGCAGGGTGGAGAAAATAATGTCTTGCTGAGGAAATTCGCATAATTCTTTGAAGACAATTCTTTGCTTTCCTTGATTTGAAGCAGACTGTAATTTCTTAAACCAGTGCAATTCTTGGGTGCATCTTTTTTTGTGTTGCTCACCGTCTTCTACTTGGTCCTTTATGGTGGGCTAGACACTTCCTTGGCATGCAGAATGAAGCCAACTGGAAACCCGTTCACTTCAGTTACCAGTGTTAGCTCCTCCAGTGTCATGCTGCCCATCTACTCGGGGGTCACAAGTTCCCCATAGGGTTTTCTTGATGAGTTGGGGATTTTTTGTTTTTCCCACCATGTTCTTCTGGATACTTGCACCATAAGCCTTCGCCTGCTGTCAGATCTAGGAATGTATTTTCCCAATGAGGTCTATCAAATAGCATTTAGTCTCTGAGCTACTCTGTGGAGTGCTTCCTGCAAATGTCTGAACTGGCTTTAAACCAAAGAAATCAGGTGATTCTGCCAGTGCAACAGGAGCATAGGGCATTATGAAGGCTTTGCTGCCCCAAGGAGTTACACGGCTTTAGAGGTGCATGTTTTTCCGCAGACAGTTATGACTCTGTGAGCTGAATAATCTCTGTATCACTCCCCATATAGTGCAAGCAGATTTCTAAATGAGAACAAAAATGATTTTGTAATGGAAAATTGAAGTATCCCATGAGTGCAGTGTCACAGAGAATGTATTTTGGTATAACTTGTTTTTTCCCAAGGTCTTATGTTTGCTTTGAGGTTGTTTTCTTCTTGGTTTGCAGTTTGTTTTTTTCTGGCGGGAACAGTTTGATAAGTCTGACACTAAACTGTAGGTTATTTTGATCAAATATAACACATGATTCAGACAAAAATCCTGCACCCCTTCTCTGCTGAATAAAAAATTAGTGGTGTTAAAATGAGCATGAGAGAAGGACAAGCATACAAAAACTTAGCAAACATCCTCAAAACAATCTGTGGTTCAGGCGCTTCCTGAACCAGATGTAATTTCAGTTTATATAGTATCCCTAACAGTATTCCTTCTCTCTGACTGTCCCCAGGCTCCCCTGGGGCTCCCATCACCTTCTAGCACCCACAGCATCCTGAAAGAGGGATTTCCACAGCAGACTTGTGCCTTGGCTTCAAACATGCCCTGTCCAGTTTCACTTTATGCCCCTTTCTTTCCTAGAGGGGAAGACAGAGTAAGCAGTACATGCCCACTGGCTGTCTCCATGCTGCCACTCATGATTTTACAGACCTCCATTTTGTCCTCCAGACACCTCTTTCTCTTCAAAGAGGATGCAGTATTACCAATTATCAGATGTATTTATATTTATACATCATATAAATATTTATATGTTTATATAGGATATTTATATACTTGGGTTTTAGCAATAGGAAAGTGACACTGGCCACCTTTAGTGCTAAGAAGCAATTGCTTCCTTTCCAAAATCAGGCTTCTTAGAAAAGGAAGTAAATTTATGGTTTCCATGTTGCACATCCACATGTGAATGCCCGAGTACAAATCCCATTTTATGCTGAACAGATTTCAGGGTGTGAGTACCCTTGCCATTTGACCTGTGTTCTTTTCCCATTGTTTGAGAGTGTAAGTAAAAAAATCAAGTATTTCACTTTCCCATTTTTCTAATGTTTTTGGCGGAGGTAGGGATGTTAGATTTAAATCATATTTCATTCATGAATATCCCAAATATTCAGAGCATTCTGAGTGTGCCTTCCAAATGGTTCTTCTCTACCACTTTGGAAAGGTAACCATCCATAATGATTATCTGTATTCTTACAAAAGCAGCACACCTCAGTTAGATACAAATCTTTTATTCTAAACCTACCACATTCACAGGAAAACTGGCTTCAGTGCCCATTTTCTCCACCTCTTTCCAACCTCATTTCTAGAATCACCACACTTCTTGAAAAACAAAAAAAAACCCAAACAGCTGGTGTCCACAGAATAGCTTTAAGGAACTGTGTGTGTGTTTGACATCCCAGCCAACAGTTTTCACTAGCCTCCTCAAAAGGTGCAGGATCTGTACAAAATCCAGTCATCCTGTGTATACATGAACATCCTCCTGGCTCCTGCCTTCCCCCACAGCTTGAGCTCTGTGCGTCCTTGTGCAGGGGAGGAGGTCAGGGATGTTCTTGGGAGTTGCATCTTGGAGGTGATTACTGTTAACTGCTAGCTGAAGCAGTGATGGATTACTACCTGTGTTGTAGAAAAGAAGAGGACATTGTCCTAGTTTGAGCCAGCACAGAGCCAATTTTCTTTTAGTAATTTTACCTTTCAGTTAAGTCTCTTCCAAGAAACTGCACTTGCTGAAATTAACGGAGTGTTTTTCAGTCAGTTTTTTGGCAGTTTTTCAGCCTCTAGGACTGATAACGCTCAATGGTTATAGTTACAGCTGGAGAATGGTGGGCAGATCCAAGGCCACTGCTTGCTTCTGCTGAACATCTTATGCTCCAGAAACAAAGGGGAGCAAAGGGGACACACCTGCAACCCTCCTACGGGCAGGAACAGGCAGGACAGGTGACCCAAAACTGACCAAATGAAGTATTCCATCCCATACACATCATACTTGGTATAAACCTGAGGGATCACAAGGGTCAATCTCTCTTCATCCATGGCTGGTGTCCTGGGAGGACTCCGTCCATTTGTCTGCCTTTGATCCCTATCTGTGCGTTCCTGAGGAGGGTATTAGGGAGCATCTGTCAATTGTTTAATTGCCAGCCCAGCGTTAAACCGTAACATACACTTAACTGTAGCTGTCTGGAGTCAACCTGTTTGTTTAAAGCAAGCACCTTTTTTTTTAGTGCCAGGACCCTTAGCAAATTTGTAACTTAACAGGCATACTTGGAAAAAAGTGACATTTATGTGTAGATGAACACAGAGATGAGGAACACTTACTGACTTCAACATAGAAAAGTGCCTCAACAAATGCTCCAGTGTAAGCATGCATGTTACATCCCAGTGTTTTCAGCAAAGTTATGAATCAGGAGCTAGCTTAAGTGGGGGCTGGTTTCATCTATTGAATGTCTAAAATCCTTGACAAGCTTATTTTGGTGGGATTTTTGTCAGTCAGTCCAGTCTTTTACCACATTTTTTCAAAACATACCCATATAAACAAGGAATACATAAGTCACAACCTTCAGTGACTGGGAGAACCCTAAACTGAACTGGATCTAGTGACCTGAAGGTGCAACGTCCTGATAGCAAATTACCAATGCTGCAGTCTATGCAATCTTCAGAGAAAAAAACAACTTTTGCTGTCATACTCCTGAGCCATAGCTGTCGTATAAAGAAATCAGAGGGTCAAGGCAGCAGTCAGCCTGACTGAAAGCCAGTGAAATGGAAACATGAGCAATATTCCAATTTAGCTCCACAGAAGCCCACCAGTTAGTAAGTAGTTCAAGTATTTTAGTGCCTGCTGTGTTGCTGCCTACAGGGAAAATACTTTAAGTGCTTTCCCTTTCTCACAAAGAAAAAAAGTTTCCATCTATGTTTTATAAGGCTGTCTTGTCACATCCATTATACAGCATGACACAACGAGCCAGAGGAAGTACTGTGGTGATTTCCATCGTGTGTTTTAGCGAGAAGGTTTTTGTGAAGGTTAAAGTATATGTGTGTATATATATATAAACATAAGTATGTATGCATATACACACATAGGAATGTAGGTCAGTTAACTGTGAAGAGGTAGGTGCCTTATGCTGGCCTATGGAGTGTTAGTGTGGCGTGTTAATGCCTACATATGTGAAATCCAAACATTCTGTCATCTGGCCGGCTTGGCACAAACAAAGCAGAATTATCCTTATTCTGAGAATATTAAGCCATTAACTGGGACAGCTTTTAGAACTACTTTATTCTGGTTATGGCTGACCAGCTATTTGAGGAAACAGCAAAGAGCAAACTCTGTTTTTCTGTCTCCAAAGCATGCTGTTAATATCACAGAATGAAGGAAGTGGAAAGAGAGATCCCTGAACAATGTTGGGGGTTTTTAACCCCTGAGCCACCCAATATCATATTCCATTCAGAAATGCAAAGGGGAGATGAAGATTGGATTAGTGATAGGAGGGATGAACCACAGACTATCAGTTTTATATAAGGAAGGATTTTTAAAGGTGTATACATGAATTTTGTATGCCTGTGTGTGCACAAGCACAAACTATCTTCTGTGTGCACAGAGCAGTGAGATGTCAAGTTTTCAGCTGAAGACAGGCAGTGTTTGTGACATTTTAGTTATAAAAAAAGCCAATTTTCCTATTATGAAACAACTTCAGCAGAATATTTTTGTTCAGCAGTAATATTCTTACATACCTCAGACAGTGGGGAGCGTGTGTAGATGTAGACACACACAGTCAGTCAGCGTGTGAGAGTGTGCAGTGTATTATTGAACTGCCCGACATACACATCATTTGACTACTTTGCCTCTTCTGGGTTCATTACTCCAGCACTTCCATCACCGTTCTGATGTCTCACTCTCTGGATGGAGTGGTCCAGACAGTTACCTAGCTCCATATTTTGCCATATTTTGCTTTATTTTGAGTGAGCCTGACATTAAAAAAAGAAAAAAGAAAAGAAGCTTCCTGATCTTCCTTGTAAATGCAATGCTTTCTTTCACTCAAAATGTCCTGGTTTGAGGTCCAACAGAAAGACAATTTCTGCGCAAGCAATATCTTATCATATGCCTCCAGAGGACATGGCAAGAAGGTCTGAAATCCCTGGGAAGCAGAGAATTCCCAGAGCATCAGTAGGGCATCTAGAAATGGAACAGAAAAATTACTTTGGTGACTTAGGGAATCCCCAGCTGTCTTCAAGCCCAACCTTACAGCTACTGAAATATTTAAATAACAAAATCATGCTTTCACAGGTAGGGAGTGAAAACTGTTGTTCTCATAAAATCTGAGGCTGGTACGCTTATTTAACTGCCTCCATTTACTACTCAGTATTTCTGTCTTGGCTGCAAAATTTAAACCAGAGAAGACCTCCAGGAGAGGGAACTTGACCTGGGCTGGGGATAGGTGAGGAGAAACACTCCTCACAAGGTGCTGAAGACTACCAAAAGGCAAACAGTGAATCCTTCATAAGAGGAGGATGTTGCAGGGGAAAAAAGTAGTTTTTTCTCCTCTTGAAACACCTGAGAGAGTCTGCTGCCTGCTGAAGGGACCAGCCAGGGCACGGGGGAGTGGTCGTGTTCATGAATGTGACTGTGAACACCCTCAGCTGTGGAAATGACCGTGCTGTCCTTGGTGCCACATGGTCAGCCCAGCTTCTGGGAGCTGGTAAGGGCCAGCTGCTACTGCATGCTGGTGGCTTGAATTTTAAACAAAGCCAGCTGAGGGGTTATCTGTGCCATTTGCTTTGTCGATAAACTCTGTGCAATCTGGCTGAAACACCTTCTCTCCATGGAGCCTGGGGAAAGCCTTACCACTAACCTCACCAGGGAAAACCGTGGTCTGCAACCTTGCTCCATCCTCCGTGGTGCCACCCACCACTGTCGTGTCTCCTTACTGCCACACAATTGCACCACGCAGTCATGTGTTTGGCCCAGCGTCTCAGATGCAAAAGCACATCTTTGTCCCTTTAACTTCTCTCTCAGCTGTTATGCCTCTTTTCTCCCCTCCTCTGGGACTGTGCACTCTGTTGCTGCTCTGGCTGCCGGGAGCGAGCGAGGAGAACTGCTCCTGCTGGTGAGCGACGGGCGAGTCTGAGGCTGGCGTCTTCCCAGGACGCTGCTGTTTGCATACCGGCAGGCAGAGGAGCAGGTGAAATGGGACTGGTGACATCTGTACAGATGCGTTTGACTGCTGACATGCTCTTACGAATCCGCAATCCTTAAAGCCTCCGTTTCTCTGACGAGATCTCTCTCTCTCTCTCTCTCTCAAATTATTTTTCCAAGGAGAAAAGGAAAAGGCAGACAGAAATAGAAGGCAAGAGACAACAGCTTGAGGACCAGATACTTCAGCTGCAGCATTTCAAGGTAAGGGACTGATGCCAGAAACGATGGATTGACTAAATCTGTTCATTATTAGACATGCAGATCACACGTCTGGAAGCCTAGGAAGAGCCCACGCCGACATGAAGCAGCTTTCACTGCCAGAGCTTGTCTCTTGCAGTGATCGTGTCCTGCCTGCTTTGCATTCTGTGTGTTCCATGCACAGGACCATGTTGCAGAAATGGCTTAGTAGCACAGAGTCGGGAGGGCGTGAGTGCAGGCAGCACGGTGATGCCGTTATTATTAAACACTGTTATTTATTATACATAATGATAAGACACCAATCGCTGTGGATTGGGTGTGCATTGCATGGCTTCAGTGAGCACTTTCTGCCTGCAGAGCTGCGTTGGATTTTTCTGGTGCCTGTCATTAGGTTTCATGTGTGTGTGTGTGTGTGTGTGTGTGTGTGTGTGTGTGTTTTGCAGAGGGGATGTTAGTTAGCATGTCTGTGTGTAAATTGTAGGATGAAGTTATTAGGTGTATGTGGCATAATAAAATGGACATGTATGCACGTGCAGGGAGGGTCTTGATGCAGATGTGTCTACATGGAGACATGCCTTGATGTTTATCAGGGTGCAGAGCAGCCCCAGTTCCTGTTGGACTCCATGACAGCTGCAGATAGCATCTTTTGAAAGCCATCCTGGTTATATCTATCATTCATCCTTCCTGTCAGTAGCAGAGTTTGTCTTTACATTTTAGTGTAGCAAAGAGAAGAACAAAAACGTATGTGTGATCATTTTGTAACCAGTGCGCATTTGTGGGGCAAATCTCATTAGATTAGTTTGGTGGGGAGCCCAAGGAATTTCAGGGATTAAAATATCTGAGACAGATGATCAGGACTGGACAGTTTGTCCTTGCAGCAAGTGAGCTAGGCTGTTTTTTTAAAATTAAGATATTTAGGTTGCTCGTGCAATAGTATGTGTGTGTATGTGTGTGTGTGCGCACAGCGCACCTGCGTGGGGAGATGGTGTGCAGAATATCTTCTCTGCCCACGCATGCACTCAAAGGCCAGACTTCAAGTTATGCTACAGAAAGGACCCTTCTCCTGCCTCTCCAAGACCCTGCCATCATGTTCTGTAAACTATTCTTCATTTTTCTGGTAAACATGATGCAGTTCAGGCCCAAGTAATTGATAGCAGCCTACACAAATCCTCCTTCAGTTTCACCATAGGTCTGTGGATGTCACACATTGTCTTTGGTGTTATTAGGCAATGATCTGATTGCATTTCTGTGAGGCAACAGGATTTGCCATTTCATTTAGGCTGCCATTGACTACAGGCAAGGGAGAATTTCTTCTGATGCCTGTCGGTTGATGCAGCAGGGCAGTAAGATGTCTTTCCAGTGCCTTCATGATGCTAGCTTTTTTTCATTTTGCTGCAAAGCTGAGGACTTCCTTTATCATGTTAACTGTTTCCAAGCTAACTGAATTATGCTTTTTCATGAAATTCTTTAAGCAGAGCCTTTTACAAAACCAATTCTGGCAATTTGTTACTTCATGTGCTTCATTTTGTTATAGCTGTTGCTGAACTGAATTTTATCATTATCCATAGGAAAAAGTGAAACCTCTCAAGGTGGTGCAGTGGTGTCAGCCCCTCAGCTGGTGTGAAATGGCACTGATTTCAGCCCTGCTACACTGATTGTCACTAGTAGCGGTTCAGTCTTGGTGGATGAATTTCTTGAGTGACACACATGAAAATTAACTGTTTTCATTTATTATTTAGCTCACAGTCTGGAGCAAGAGCAGTAATCATACAGGACACTAAGGGGAGATCAGGGCACAGAAATTTAAAATGGCAGCTTTCTCAGCTAAAAGCACAGCCAGACTTAAGGTCTGTAATGCTGGGTGTGAGGACCAGCATCAAGATATGATAGTTGCTTCTTTACCCCTCCATTCAGCAGCATCAATTGTCAGCAAAGAAGTGTATTGCTTTTACTGGAGTGGTCAGGGTGACTGCTGCTCCAGGAGCTGCCTGTACCACCAAACAGCTGTCTGCTGGGACACCTGGATGAGGTGATGGCAGAGGTCTGTCTGGGATTGTAGAGTTCATCCTCATTGCTGCTAGGTCCTTCCCAAACAGAGAGAGGGCAGATACTCCCCAGGCTCAAAAAAAAAAAAAAAAAAAAGAAGCACTTCTTGAGGGTATTGCCCTTTCTCTGTGGAGACAGACCAAGCAAACTGCATTTTCGTTTCATTATTCAGTGTTCTGGTTGATTAGTGGTGTTTGGTATTTGGCCTACCAGGCTGCTTTGTTCATTTGAAAAACTGTGTATCCTCCCCTCCACCTCCTCCAGGCTCTCCTTCACCTCACTCTGATTGCTCTGAGCCTCTGCAAGCCAGGGGCTCCAAGCCTGCTATGAATATAGTCCCCCAGTCTGGCTCACATAGCCCAAAATAAGTGCATCCATTTTTCTTTAGAAGTGCTAAGGGTGAACATGGTTAATTCCCTGAATTATGTGAATTTCAACTAATTATGTGCAAGACATAAATCCAGGTCAAAAAGACCCGGCTTTCCTAGGAAGCTCATGCATTTACTCAAAATGCTGTGAGGTTGCTGGTGTCAGTGTAGAGTGTAAGGACTTCATATCACTGTTCAGTGCAATCTGCTGTGGAGAAAGCTTAGAAAATAATATCTGGGTTAATCCTGTGTCTGCAGTATCTGGGTTGATTCCACCGGCGTTAACAGCTTGAGTTCACCCAAAGACATGCATGCCAGGATTCAATGGGTTTGCTTCATTTCTGTGCGATGCCAGAGTAATTTTCTTTTAAAAATACACTGTGTAAAATAGCATGTTTGGTTACCTAATAAAGGTTCTGGAAGCTACAGGGGTTCTGTTAATTTGAGACAATTTTATTCACATAGGAAAAATACCTAATAGAAACAGTTTATTGCAAATGCTTATGCTGGGTTACCTACAGTTTTCAAGTTGCTGGTGCCAACTAGACCCCTGGCAAAATGACCTAGCTCTACTGCCAATTCATTCATTTTTCTCTAGTTACATACCTGCTTGCAAATAAGGGAACAGTGGCTGCTGCCCCATCATTTTTGGCAGAACAGCCCAGCAAATGCTAAAGGTAGTAAATGTCATCACTGAACGCGGACAAAGCTTGGGCAACACATTTTGCAAAGGCTCCTGAGAATGAGGCTAATGGCTTTATGGCTGAGGACACCAGGACAAAAATGTGTCTCAACTATTAATGGTATGTGTAATTTTCTGACTTAATCAAGTGAAACCCTCCGAGTGTGAAAGTCTGGAGTAGGAGAGAGTCTGGAGTAGTGTAGGCTTTAAAAACTAAATTCCCTTGTTGCTGACAGTGAAAGCCATATCACCTCTTCTGTGAATCACTAGAAAGTAGGGATGTTGGTGGGCACGGGGCATCTGCATGGTATTCCAAGACCATCAGGCACTCTGTTGAAGGCAGGAGGTGTATTCATCTACATTACAATTGGATGTTTTATTAGAAAGGCCTTTGGTGTTGGGAAAGGTATAAAGCTGCTTTGAAACCCGATTTTTTTGAGACTGAACATGCTGTTTTGCTCTAGTAAGAGGCAATTTACAACAGCTCTCCTTACCTCACACCTACTTTAATCTTTAATACTAAAATAATCCTTCTTCTTTCATATAACACAAGGTGCATTTTTGTTTTGGTTTTTAACAGTAGATAGAGTTTAAACTTCATGCATCAGCAGTTCATTGGTGATACTCTTACAAATGGGGCTTGCAATGTCCATGGGAACTGGAGATGTTACCTGGAGCTTCAGTAGTTTGAAATCAGAAAAGCGGGCAAAATTCACCTTATGCAAGCACACTGTCTGCAGTATCCATCAACATGATGTGGTTTCTTGAGGAAGACAGAAATTGATTTTGGTTGATTAGTTACACTGGAGATATAACCTAGAAGCAACAGCTGCTTTTAAGAATTTGTTTGGCTGGGTAGCAGTTGGGCAGGCCTGTTTTAATGAAGATGTTCACTATTTTAAATAAAGTCTAAAGTAGAAGTGTTTCTTCCAAGATCTGGCTGACTCCGTAGTTAGTTGAACAGAATTTCTTTAATTGTTTACTGTAGCTCTGTTTGGTTGTGGCTCGTAATAAAATAAACAGCACAAAACCGCCTAATTGAATGACAAATTACTTGTCTGATGTCACTTTTAACTATTAGAGTAACTCTGTTTACCACAGTTCTTCTGTTTCTGGAGAGATATAAATATTAGGGAACTATTTCTGTTAACATCTGCTTCTTAAAGGCTGCAGTTCATGAACACTTAATTTATAACATAATTACATCTTTACTCTGAAGGAGAGGGAAGCCTTTTTATGTTACAGAGATTTTGTTAGGATATGGTTTTAGCTAAGACTATCATATCTATAAGTAAATTTTAATTTTATTATTCCACAGTTATACTGCTATCCTCTCTAGTCTTAGAACAACTGCTGTTGGAGAATAGAAATAGATACATCTATCTGTCTCTCTATCCATATATAAACATACATATATACAACAGTGTGGAAAAACAGAGATAGCTTTTGTGGATGATGGAATCTTGTTATTTCTTTATGTTGAATCCTTTTGAAATTTTCAAGTAAATTAACCCTTAAACTGAATGGCAACTCAGTCAAGCATACAAAAAAATGTTCAGTGATGTCATGGGCAGTCTCCACTCTCTGCAAGGTCAGTGCAATAACCCCCAAAACCTATTCTTATTAACGGTTGATCACCCTTTCTGTTATGTGATGTCTGCTATGATAGTCCCAGACTGACCCTCTGTTTTTAATGTCCTGGAGCCCACCACACCTCTGCAAGACTGGAAGGTCCTGCCATCTCAACTTCCCAACCACAGTTCTGGGGCATGGAGAGGTTCAGAGCTAATTAAGAGAGAAATTTCCATTTCTAGGGCATAGGGGACCCCTGTTGGTCCCTTTCTGTACATTAGTGTCTTTGGGCTGATGCCCACCTTACACTGGGAAGCTTACATCTCACCAGGATTTAAGCTGAGAATTGAGAGGTTCTCTGCCTTTCTGCTAACCTGTTTTACAATCCAGAAGAGAAATCCAGATTAGCTAGGCCAAAAAGGGAGTGGGAGAGGGACTAGACAGCCTAAGGATTTAGGGCACTTGTTCTTTCTGAATCGCTTACAAGCTACAAAACCCTACGACAGCCTTGCCAGGAAGTAACATTTGGAAAAGAGGGATATCAAAAATACTTACATGTTTTCCTTTCAAGTAATCAGCAAACAAGATACATATCCCCAGATAGAATCTTTTAGCTATAATATAATTGTTTCTCCAGGCCCAAAGAGATGAAAGCTTTAGTCCTCTAACTCATGTTTCTATTTGCTTGCATGCCATTGCCATGCAGCTGAATATACAGTAATTATTCTGGTATAATCCCTCTGCAAGGATACTTTTATTCAGGAAAAAATTATTGTTGTGTGAGTTATACTTAGAACTGGGCCAGAGTTATCCTGGGATGACCATATAAGTAAGTGTGCCCGTAAAGGCAGGGCTTCCTTGAAAAGCATCAGAATTGGCACTCATGTTTCCACCAGTAACAACGTCCTTCAAGCAAGTCACTGCCACTCTGGCAGTTTTTTGTCTCAGCTAGACTGTGTCAAAGTAGCTCAAGGATGCTTACAGCTTGCTTCAACCCCAGCCCATCGTAATGGCCTGATAAATGTTCAAAAATGAATTAATGTGACCTGAATCTAGCCTTTTAAAACAGTTAATATAAGAACTTTTAAGACCAGAAAAGAAAGGAATCTATGAAAAATAGCTTTTCTTTTTGCCTCTCTTGACTTATGTGTGTATGTGGGAAGGAGTGATAAACTGAAGCTGAGAACAGACTGAATGTAGAGATGAAGTTATTCTTTCAGAAGGTAATAGTGTAGTAATGATAACCTGCAAACTCTATTTGTTTGCAGTTGCCAGTTTCCCAAATCTCAGATAGTTATCTATTCCAAAAAGAGTTAATTTTAATTTTTTTCTCAAAACTATCCTTTACTTCCCCTGAAAACATGGAATGAGTACTCATAGGGAAAACCAAAGCATGACTAAATTTCTGGCTCCAGGAAGTAAAAGTGTGACCAAACTCTTTTCATGTATATATCTGTAGAAGAGGGTCTTATTCAATCTTTTAGCCCAACCACACAGAACCTGCAGTTAGCTTGAAGCTATTTCTTACTCCAGCTCCAAGATTCCCTGGGAAACAGAGGCGTTCTCACAGAATCATAAAGTATTTTATGTGTGAGATGACCCTGAAGGTCTCCCCGTGGCTCCGCCAGCAGGAGCAGGTTGCTCCCATGCCTGTCTTCATCCCACTACGTTTGGAGTCTTGCCCCAGAATGGAGATCCCACACATCCCCTGGGATACCTGAGGACCATGTGTGTCCTCATTGCAGCATCTCCTTTTGCAGGCTGTGTCCCTGCACTGCCGGTGTGTGCCTGCTGGGACAGCCCAGTCCCATCATCTCTCCCCTCACTGCTGCATCAGCCACTGGTAGTTGTTTATTCTCATTATGGTGCTTAATCTCACCAGAAGCAAAATGCCAAATAGTTGGACAGAGCCATCATTATCATCCTGCCATGAAGAAGTCAAATACACTTCCTAAAAAAAAAAAGTTACTGAAAAATAACCCTCAGCTCTCTGGCTTAGGTATCAGTGTGATTTTTTCACACATTACTTCAAGCAGAACTTGCTGGTAGCCTGGATGTATAGAAAATATATGTAGAAAACAGCCTATGTTTGAGTTATATTTCATCTTTTTGTTGTTTTTTGTCTCAATGTCATCTGAAGTCTTTAATGAATATTAGAAACTTCTACCTTGTATCAGGCTATACCTGTGGTCCCCTTCAGTGAAATAAGTCTATACAGACCAGGACTCTGTGTGTGATGAATGATCTGAGCAAGAGAGACACAAACTATGTGTCTTCTCTCATGAGTCTTGACAATGTCTCTTGCTGTGGTGGTTTTTCTTGCAGCTGAAAGAGCTTGGCTTTTTTTCTTCTTTGTCGTCTTTGTATGGAAACAACTGTCTTCTTGGTTTACAAAGTGAAATAAAATATGGGACCTGATCAATTTAAAAGCAATGCACACAAAATATTTACACTGGTGTGCTGGTTTTGCAAACGGCCAGGGCAAGCCACAAACCAGACAGAGTTTTGTTTCTATCACTCCCCCCTGAAAATTTAGAAGGGGAGTAAGGAAGAACAGGCTCAGGTTGGAAATTAAAAACTAATAACAAATTTAATGGCACAGGGAGAAAGAGTAACAGGTGGGAAGAAAGGGAAAATGCATATATACAAAAATATACAACCTGAGCTCAGATGACCGGCGTTACAGGCTGCTGAAAGGTCCTGCACTGCAAAGCCGATGGGAAGAAAAGAGTCCAAAACTCCAGCACCTGATGCAGTTGGAATGCTGCAGACCACGTGACGAGCTGGTAGCCAAAAGCTGGGCCTTTCCTCTGGGCTCCACATGGCGAGCTGCAGGCAGGGGAGTGCAGGAGCAAGGCAGAGAGCAGACTCAAGCCAGAGAGACCACGAGGGCAAGAGAGGGAAGCCCCCAGTCCTCCTGGCTTTTATAGAGTATGGCAGGGAAATGGGTGGAATACTGACACCTGATACCTGATACCTGACACCCAGACCCCTTTTCACAACAGGGTCCTGAACTCCACCCCTCATTCACTGGGTCCCGGCAGAAAAAGCCAATAAGATTTTTGCCTGCTCCTTTCAAACTATAACAACTGGTGATCTTGTTA
Source organism: Aegotheles bennettii (assembly GCA_013398125.1). Classification (NCBI taxonomy): domain Eukaryota; kingdom Metazoa; phylum Chordata; class Aves; order Caprimulgiformes; family Aegothelidae; genus Aegotheles; species Aegotheles bennettii. The sequence continues at coordinate 39,482 of VZRW01003379.1, read as the reverse complement.
ATGGATGGGAAGCTTACTCTGAGCATGTAAAACAATTGGCGCTTTTTTCCCCTAAAGTGTTCCTAATTGGGCCTCTATCTGTACAGCTGCAGTTTCTATTCTGGAGAGTTTTTAAACAGACAAAGTATGAGACCTTCATGAAGGAGCTGTAGCTGCCATCATACCCATCCCTCAGGTAGCTTGCCATGGATGTGCCTTCCCTGTGCATCCGCAGCTCCGCCTGCATGCGGCTTATGCTGCAGCTGTGCTCTTGCATCCCCTTGCCTTACCATAGGGCACCTGACTGAGATCTAGCCCTTCCCAAGTGAGCACAAATCATGCCAGCTATCAGCCTTCCCTCACAGGTTTCTGCAGTCACATCACACTTTTAACACACTCCTGTCTGCTCTGTTGCATTGCCGAACATGTGCTTTGAGAAAGAGCAGTGACTGAGTAAACTCTCAGGGAAGCCGAAAGGCTGTCAGATGTATCAGCTACAGTGAACAAGGGGCAAAGATTATCTCTAAGGAGTCTTCCGGCTGTCATGATTCCAGGTGGTGCTTATCATAATAATGGCCATCATATATTTTTACTTACTTTATTTATTATCTATTTACTCATCTCCACCCATGCACCGTCCTTGTACCTCCAATTCTGATGCTGTAGCCAACCTCTGCCAACCCTGGAGCTAAGGAGAAAGAGGAGACAGGCTCCTTGGAGACATGTAGTACACTAGTCCCTTGGATGCCTTGGGGGCACCAGGAAACTTTCAAGCAGCTCAGAAGCAAGATCTGAGGACCAGTGATCACAAGCTTAGGGGTCAGCTGCAATAACGGTTTTATGAAAAGGGAAAACTCAGGCAAGTGACAGGGTGGCCTGTACCTGTGTGGCTGACAAGAAACGTTGGAAGAGGTTAAGCCATCGGTCTCCGATGCCTGATCACACAAGGTTATCAATTACACTGGGCAGGTCTTAACACACTTGAAAAAAGTTTGTTAATGTGTTTTAGTGTTCTGTGTGATGAGTACACATTAACTGTCTGAAAACATTTACAACACTTGGTCCAAATAAAAGCTTCTTAAAAAAAATAAAAATTAAAACATCACTTCCTTAAGATATTTCTAAGAAATGTTTTGTTCATTTCTTGAACAATGAATAACAACAACAAACTTGCAACTCTATGGGGTAATATTTAATCTGCTTTATAAAACATGCTATTTGGTATTGGGCTGGCTAAGGTCCACCAGCTAACATAATTTTTTTGTTGAATTATGTTAGCTGTGACATTGTGATTAAAGTCGAGACTACAATCAAGCTGTAAATTTTTCAGCATGACTTAATTCACTGGTCTGGGCAATGCTTGAGTCATATCCATGTATCACGTAGACATGCTGCTTAGGCTACAGCAAGTGTCTGAGATGACTTGGAAAGGCAGCAGAAAGTTTTCCTGCTAAGCAAAACTAGATCATACCACAAGCTGGAAAAGGCTGCTTGTTCTGTTCCAGGGCCAGTCATGCCATACAAGGCCATCTTGCAGGAGAGCAGGGTAAAATATTTTGTGTTTGCCAAGGACCATACTTCCCCTCTGTTTTGCAAGCCACTCTCTTGCACTGAAACCCCAGTTTCTACAACAGCATCATGCAGGAATACATTTTGAGGAGCTGCTTATTTTGAGATGAAGCTGCCTATCATGCTGCTTATGTCTACAGCCCTTTTCTGCATTTGCATTTTTATTCATGATTTATTAAGGGCATCTAACATTAATGTGCCTGATTACACTACAGCCATGCAAACATTTTTTTTACATTTTTTGGAGGGCAAGGGAAGGCCTGCTGGCAAAGGAACAAGTCTTTCTCTAATCTCAGTACATGTCCCAGTAACCTCTTTGTTAATGCTTTCAACTGTGCTGCACACCAGCAGGTCAGACACAGACCCACAGGGTGACCTGCACTAGCTGGGATAGGGCCAGATGGACAGCAGGGGAAGCTGCCTAAAAATATGGCAAGCAAGAGATCACAGAATCACAGAATCACAGAATCTAAGGGGATGGAAGGGACCTCGAAAGATCATCTAGTCCACCCCCCCTGCCAGAGCAGGGTCACCTAGAGTACATCACACAGGAACGCATCCAGGCGGGTTTTGAATATCTCCAGTGAAGGAGACTCCACAACCTCCCTCCCAGATGTAGTGTTCAGAGCAGCCACAGGAAACGGGGTAGAAAGGGAAAGGCAGGAATCCCAGAGAAGTTTTAGTGGTGGTTGTTCCTTGCAAACTCGGTTTTATCAACACAGCAGATGCTTGGGAGCGCGCACAGATAGAGGAGGCTCTGCTGCTGCAGGAAGACCTCCCTCTTGTAGCAGATCTGCTGAGTGACAAACCTGCAGCCCCTGGGCAGGGGGCTCATTGCTGCTTCCAGAGCTCCCAATCTGCCTGGAAAATTCAGCCTTCTTGTACCAAGGGAGCTTTCTGAAATGCAAAGAGCAAATCTGAGACACAGCCAGTTACACTAGTGTCTGAATGGGAGTGTTTGGGGCTAATATCTGACTCTCACACTGCCAGGTGAACAAAGAGGTTTATTGCACTCTTTTAGTGGGCTGTGGACTGGTTATATGCAAATTTGACAGTATGAGGAACTAACCTCCTTTATGCACTTTTTTTCCAGGACAGAAATACTGAATACATGTAGGGAGAAAATAGTTTCATATTAATAAATAATTCCAGCTCTAAATTGTTAATGTTTGAGCATCTTCAAGCCTCAAAACCGAAAATCTTTTAGCAAAACTTCAATTTGGCAAGGATTTCAGTAAAAGTGCCTTTGATGTTGCACTACTGATTTAGGTGGAATAACACCAGGGGTCATTATTGCCCATTTAGCATGGCACGGAAGAGCATCATTACCTTGAATAGTCCACATTCAGTAGTGTTTCTCAAGAGCAAGTACATTTTACTGGAGGAGGCTGTCTCGGGTCAATTTTTGACCTTTGTTTCTCCTCAGAATTATCAGCTTCCTTAAAAATTACTCAGCACCCAGAGGAGTGCTCCACGTTAGCAAGAACTACTGTCAAAGAGAGGTAGTACTGATTACCCCTCTAACCACTTGTAAATATATATATAAAAAAAAAAGCAACCAACCCCAAAACTGCTTGAAGAAGGTACCTCAAAAGGTAGAGGAGAGCAAAAACTGGCTTTCAGATTGTCATAAAGACTCAGTGGCAAATCTGGCAAATGCATCTGGGCCTCAGGTTAAAATACTGCCACACTTCATGTGAGACTGGAAATGGAAATGTTATTCTTTATGAACAATGTTTATGAAAGTAGGTCCAAAATCAGCAAGACTGATGGGTAGGATTATTATCATAGAATCATAGAATGGTTTGAGTTGGAAGGGACCTTAAAGCTCATCTACTTCCAACCCCCTGCCATGTGCAGGGACACCTCCCACTAGACCGGGTTGCTCCAAGCCCTGGACAACCTGGCCTTGAACACTGCCAGGGAGGAGGCAGCCACAGCTTCTCTGGGCAACCTGGGCCAGTGTCTCACAGGAAAGAATTTCTTCTTAATATTTCATCTAAATCTACCCTTTTTCCCTCTCCAGCTTTCCTGTAGCCCCTTCAGGTACTGGAAGACTGCTAGAAGGTGTCCCCGGAGCCTTCTCTTCTCCAGGCTGAACAACCCCAACTCTCTCAGCCTGTCTTCATAGGAGAGGTTCTCCAGCCCTATTTAATCCTACTTAGCTCTAATTAATCATCTTTCACAAGCAGGGAGTCTGGAGGTGGCATGTAATGGACATAATGTTATATGAAAATAATGCTAAAAAGATTTACTTACTATAATAAAATGTCCCCCAGTACTTAAACTTTTGATGTAAGATGAAAGCAAAATGCACCATTGAAATTAAACATTTTCTTTTTGATACAGTATTAATTCTACTAGGTGCATTTGGGGGGTTATGCATTATTTCCTTGCTAGCGCTAAATGTAAACAACTTAAAGCCCTTGGGCTTTACTGTTCTGAAGCACGAAACTGGAATAAATAGTACGTAATGAAGCTGTGCAACACATTTATGGCCATCACTGTGTCTACTGCATTCAAACATTTGGCATGATTTCTTTCTGTCCTGTCCTGTCCTGTCCAACATCTGTTTGCTTATTTCTATCTTCACCGCAATCTGTTCACAGAATTATGACCTGTTTTTTTTCCTTTTTTTGCATGGTGCAGAAAAATCATTCTGCTTTCCTACACTTGCACGATATTGACATGGAGCAGCCAGTTACCTCGACAATCTCACTTGTGTGCAGAGAAACCAAATCACCTGAGAGCAGTGGTGACCTAGACAATCGCAAGCCCAGTGCCCTTTCCACTTCAGTAACAGAGAGGCTTTTTAATGACGTGATCTAATTTCTGCTGAAGGATTTAGCCCTGAAGAAATTGTACTCTTGCAGTAAATGAAGGAATACTTATCCAAGCTGTACATAGTGTGGCTGTTGTTGTACCAGTGAAATGGTGCCTTCTGAAAGGACAGGATATTCACATTGCAGTATTGGAATGAGCTGTACAAATGCCTGTATTTTTACAATAGTCTATCTGGCCACTCTTGGAGCTGGTTGCTGTTTTGATAATGCCTAATATAGCATAACTTTGCAGGATAAAGAAGCTCCAAGATGCAGTAGAGAGTTAAAGCTTGCAGCAGACAAGGAAGGAGGAGCAATGCTGAAATACTAGCTTGTGGCCATTTTAATCACAGACTGTGAAGTAAAGAAAATGCACAACATTGTTAAGCAGGGGTAACTCTTACAGCTAGCTATTTTCAGGCTCCGACCTCACGCAAGCAATTCTTCTTTTAGCAGTTTTGGGGAAAACCTCCTATTCTTCCTGCGATATGATTTTGTAGGATTTTTTCGAGAAGCATAACCCAGATTTTGTAGCTGTGGAGGACAGATGGCAGCAAACCAGCCGTTTTTTGTTTCCAAGCCACATCTGGCTCTGGTTTACATCTGGCTGGGCTGTCTCAATGCTGACTGCCTCACTGGACTGTCTCATACCCAGGAGCCGTGCCCAAGCACTCAGCGCAGCTCTACCACCACATCCCTATTGCTCCCTACCCGCCCTTGGTCTCATCATGTGTGCCACAGACTTCCCCTGGATTTATGATGGAAATGCCCTGGGAAAGGTTTGCTCAAAGCAGATGAGAGATAATTCCACCCCTACCCACTGCCTCAGCACTGTGTCAGTCATCCAGCAGGGGGGAAAATGTTTTCCGGATAGCGAGGCAGTTGTGCATGGTCCCCTGACGTGTGCCTGCCTTGTCTGTCTGTTATATTTGCCATGGGTATATAAATAACCTCAACAGCTTGGCAAATAGACCCTCTGAATTTTAAGAAATGCTTCTTATAAATGTTTCCATTTCTCAGAGTCTTCTTGTCTCTATTTCTTAGTGTAGTATTTAATGAATGCCTTAATTTCCATCTTAAAAAGGAGAGCCAAAGACATCAAAGCTACCAGCTTTCCTGTTTTAGATAAAAAATGCTGACATTCCACTCAAGAGGGAGGGTTTTTGGTAGATCATAGCATTCTTGTCTCTAAATATGTCTTTTTAAAAATCCCATTGATGCTTTCCAGTTTCAAATTCATGCTATTAATAGGTCAAAAAAGAGGCTTCTGGGAGAAAGAAATCATGTGATTTTGTAGCTAAAATATTTCACATAAACGAAGACCAAAACAAAAGCTGCACAAATTACCTTATATTTAGTGTACAGCAGTTGTGTTGAAGGGACTGGCTTCTCTCTGTCTGAGCATCAGCATGGAGAAACTGTAAAAGCACATTGAAAAAAGCCTGGATTATATCTGTCCTCCTTTAGCAAATGAGGAGTGACTGTTAACTGAACGTCTTCAATCCTGTCCAAACAGCACTTTGCCAAAGATTTTATTAGGACTGCTGAAGCCATGTCCAAAACAGGTTTAAAAGAGAGAAGACTGCGTTCATTTTTAGAGTTTGGTCTTTAAAATCTTGGGGGTTTTTTCCAACGGAGTATCACTCAGGATTTCAGATTCAAGACCACAGCTGAGGATGACACGTGTAGCAAAATAGTTCCATGTGCAACTGGCCACATTTCTATTTAAAGAAAAAACAGCAGTTTTCTAAAGAGCAATCAGCATTCACAATGCTCTGCACTGGATCTAGCCCAGAGGTACCCACTGAGCTGTGCTACTGAAACCTCTTAAAATGCTAGGACACTGGTTCTTTAGCGCTTAGTCCTCAGCACATGTATATCCATCCTTGACTGTCTGACTTTGTTTCTTGGTACATGTAGAGACTTGGGAGTCCTCTGCTGAGGGGTCATTTCAATGCACATTGGGCCTGAATGAGCTGATGAAAATTCTGGGAAGCGGTTGAAGAGGAAAGCAAAGGTCTCACAGAGAAATCTCACTATGAAATGTGGCAGGCAGTGAAAGGAGCAGCAAACTGCAGAAACTATGGCTAGAGATAGCCATCCCTAATGTTTTATGAACACCTTGAAGGCCATGAGCAAAGCTGAGTTCAGCTGGGTAAAGTAAGGCCCTGGCATCAGTGCATCCGACTGTTGAATGTGGCTGCATGGTACAAGAGCACAAGACCTTTTCTGTCATGCAGAAGTCCTAATTCATACATAAATCACTTAAAATTCACCTAGAAGTCCTCTGGTGCACAGCACAGTTACAGTCAGTGAAAGTTGGAGTAATTTCTAAGTCTAGTTCACTTGTGTGTTTTGTATTCCTTTCTGTCTGCTGACCTATAAAAATCTAATTGCCTGATGCCAAATAGGCCATGGAGTGACAAGAATAGCTTGTGCATTAGATACTATGTCTATGTACACTCACAAAGTAGCAAGTAAGCCTTTCTGTCATGTCAAAAATCTTTCTATTTTGGGCTGGGTTTGAAGCCTGCTTTTGGTGTTGAGTGTTTTTTCTTTATACATAATTTGCACAAGTCAGGTTCCATTCCAGCAATGAACATGCTGTTGAAAGACTGGTACTGCATGTTTGGGCAGCCTCTGAAGTCCAGTTTCTTTGAACTCATGATTTCCTTACTAGCTCCTCTTTGCTGGAGAGGATACACACTCTCATAGCTGGTTCCTTGAACTATCATTGCCAATCACTTTGCAAATTCAAAACCAAGGCTCCCCTTTTCTGGTCAATGCAAGGGGCTAGTTTGGTTGATCCCTTGGCTGACTGTTTTTTCCACCAGCTCCATTTCCTTCTTGCCAAGGGGCAAAGTCCTGCATCACTTTGCTTTCTGCTCTTCCTTCCAACGGTTGCTTGTCCTGTTTGCCAACTGATCTGACACATCCCTCTGGCAGGGTTTGCGCCAAACAAGACACACAGGCTGATGTGCTGTATAAAGGTTTCCTTTCAACCAGTGCACCTCCAGTGCTGAACTTCCCTGGGTGACCTGCAGCTGGATTAGACAGCGGCCAGGTGAGCTTATAGCCATGTTTTTGGTGTAGAAAGGACAGTAAAACTCCCAGGAATAATTCTGTTTGGTGTAGGCTATTGCTGCCTTCTGCAACAGTATTGCTGTGTCTTGGGATACCCATAGTTTCTGGAAGACTTTTGTTCTTTTGTTTTAATTTGTGTCTGGCTAAGAGGTGATGTGTGTGGTTGTGTGAATGTATATCTGTCTGTATGCCTCTAAATATATGGAGACACATCTGTGGCATGAATCAAAAATAACATCTTTGATTAATTTAATAGCAGACTGATTTTATACTTCATGAAACATTCAGAGCATGCTGTTCTTTTTTTTGGAGCTTTAAGAAGTTTGTGATTTTAGTTCTTCCATCACATGCCTTATCATGAGAGATCCACACTTTTGCTCAAAGATTTCGGTTCTTGCGGGACTCACTAGTTTACATAGTTTAAACTCTTATTTTTATTAGTAACTGAAAATAACTCCATATTAAGGCATTGATGGTAAATAAAGTGGATACTGTAAAACTGAGACTACTGAATTTGGAAGACCTGACATCTGGATAAGCAGCTGATGGATTGCCTTAAGTTGACTGCCTAAAGCAGTAATCAGAAATTCGGTGGAGACAATCTAACATTCAGAAGCAGTGGCAGCTCCTTTTCAATCTTTAGATGGTTTTTGTTCAGTCTGTCTCTAAGATTTGGGTTTTTTTACCTTACAGTCAAAAGCTCTTCGAGAAAAATGGCTGCTACAGGGAATTCCTGCTGGCTCTGCAGAAGAGGAAGAAACCAGGAGGAGGCAGTCAGAAGAGGATGAGCTGAAGGTGAAAAAGCTAGAAGAAAACATATACAGGTAGGGACAGCTTCCTTTTGCTTTGCCCAAGAATAGTCACTCCCATTAAAGTCAGAGACCTTCCTCTCCCAGGTCCCCATCTCTGGCAGCAACTGATAGCAGCTGCTCAAGGAAGACTGTAAGAGGCAGGCACACATACAGTCCCAGAATTTGTTTCCCAGATGTCCATGGTTTGCTAAGTAGAGTCTTCATGGTATCTTTGTGTTGAATGGACTTTGATTTCTCTCATGAGGCAGCTAAAAAGAGGGCTGAGTTCCCTCTTCAGATGCACCTGTATGACTTGATCAACACTCGAGATTCTCCATTGCTTTACACCTCCTACAGCCAGAAGGAGTTCAAAGAGGGGTGGCTGTCTTTCACAGTCACTTTTCACTGGTGCAAATGACTTTTTGAAATGCAACAACAGATGCCATCAGCATATCAAATATCTACTGCTTTCAGATGCAAGGTTTGGGCGTTGGGATTGTTTCCTTTTATCAGTTTCCCATTGCAGTCTGAGCTGATGTTTGTCCTCTTTTTTGTGTTTTCCTTAGTTTTGGTACAAACAATGGGCTCTAAATCTCATAAGGAAAATGTTTTTATCTCAATAGGACAAATTCCAGAGCTGCTTTTTCTGCCATTTAGGCTATGTGAATTTAGAATCTTTTTGGGTGGCAGAAAAATGGCAGAAGTTTGTCAAATTTGGCACCACAGCTTTCACAGATGTGTCATCTGAGGCGTGGAAGTGACAGAAAGAAACAAATAAGACCAACAGTCCAAGGGTTGGGGTATTAAACTAGCATCTGGTGAACTCAGTTTGCCTTATGCCAATCTTGTGAAATTTCTTGGAGAAATCATTGCAAATGTTTCTTTGAGGATATAAACAAGCAGACCCACCCTAAGTTTGGATGACACTAAACAGCTTCTGTGTGGAAGTAATAGATCAACATGAATGTAAGAGTTGCCTCATACTACTGGTCTGTGTCTTGTGATTCCTATTAATTAAAACTGATCTGAGAATGTGTATGGTTCTTTTACGTCTGTGGTAACAAAAGGCAAGAAATCCTTTTTTTTTTTTTTTAGATTTTATATACTACCTGATGTTTTACTCCATAAATTAGTACAGTATATGGAAAGAATACATGGACTGAACTTCAGAAATATATACTGTAATACATATTTCATCTAGTGCTGAAAACTGCAAGGTGCTAAGTGCTCTGACCTCATCCAGCAAAACACATCAGCATGTGCTTAAGTTCAGCTATGTGATTACCACCACCAAAGACAATTAAACCTGTTTTGCTTAAGGAGTTAAAAGTGTAGGATGAAAGTGTAGAACCTTTGTCCCTGTGGTTTGGTTTTTTTCTTCCTTAACTGCAGCCATGAAATAAAATGTTTCAATATTTGGAAGCAAGGGAGCTCCTTCTTCTGCGGCCACCTATCTATCAGTTGAAAGGCCAGTTGTTTGACAGCCTCACTAGAATGCTTAACTTCCCTGTTATCTTCTTAAAGGAACTCAAAGGGCACTAAAAAGTATTTTAATTTAAAAGAGAAAATTATACACCTGAACTGTAGAGAAAATACAGTAGAGATTGAGGTCATTAGTCTAATTGCAGTTTACATCCATGACAATATGACACATCCAGAGCCTATCAATATAGGCTGAGAAGGTAAAGGGCTGCAAAAGGGGTAAGAAGAAGAGAAATGTCAAGCATTTTATATGAGGAGTGAAGTAATGAGTTCATCCTGAAAGGTATTTTTTTTGCTGCCTGTGCACCACATTTCCCCTCTGCATTCCCAGGAGAGAATCAGAGGGGAGGATTATGGGGGGATCATTCGTATGTTCATGTTTGCAGGGGCCTGATGGTCCTTTGGAAGTGCACTATACACTATCCAATGGGACCATGATGAAACAGCCCAAACCTTCTCAGTGAGGACAACAGAGGGGTTCACCAAGAGGATAGAAAACTATTGCATGGCCAGCCTTAGGGGACCGTGTGACCACTGTGCCACAGATCCTGGATATTTAGTGGAGTTACTCTGCATCATATATGCAAGCACAGAGCAGCTGCAGTATCAAAACATCTGTGAAAGAGTCTTGTGGCACACATGCTGGGTTTGTCCCTCCTGGAAAATATGCAGTCTTTTACGTTTTCTCTAGTAGCAGGGTGAAGGTTACTCGTGAAGGCCAATGTCCAACCTCTGCTGGCACCTGTGCCCCTGCTTTAACAAGGGGGAACATGAGGTCATCCCCTTCCTTTTGGAGCAGAGCATCCCATTGTCATTGAAGGGAACACCATTTCTTCTGCTCCCACTGAGGGGCTTAGGGAAGTCCCTTTCCTGTACGTCTGCATTTACTACATGAACAGCCATGGCACAAGAGAAATTAGCCATCTTTATTGGTGGGCCAGGTGTAAACAGTAGGTCTGACAAGCTGAATGAACAGAAAACTGAAAAAGACAGTGTTTGAGACCAGACTAACGTTCATAAATAACGATGTGGACTCATGCAGGTCTGTGCTGTCCAGAAGACGCAAATATCTCCAGCTTAGAGAAACAGTCGTGCTAGCTATGGGTTTGTAGATCATCTTGAAGGCCTTGCACGTAGCACAAATGCTTTATTCTAGTATTGCTTTTTGTAAATCAGTTTTAAATTACTTTCCCATTAAAATCAGACATTTTGCAAGATTTACGTGTACCTGTAGTGTTTATTCTTAAGCTAGTATAACCAGTTTTTCTTTGAGTAGGAGGTGTTTAATTTCAGCTGGGGCAGCAAAAAAGCAGGAGTGTACAGACTGATGTTTGTTTATTAGACTTCCATGTTATCGTGATATGAGAAATCACATACTTCAGCTTGTAGCTCGCAAGGATATGTGCACAGGAGTAGACATGAGTAAGTGTAATGATTTAGTGAGCAAGCAGAACAAGGAATGCAATACAAATCATTAAATACTATCATTATGTTCATAATTACCAACAGGAGGACACAGAAGTACAAGATGCGCATGAAACTTAAAAAAAAGGGAGTGCAAGATTAAGACAAGATGCAGGCATATGAAAGGTGTAACAGTGGATTACAGACAGAATGATCATTTGATTGTTGGGATAAGTTTAATATGTGTAGAGATTTTGAAATGTATGAACATTAGGAACAGTCTTCATAACCAAGAATGCAAAGTGGAAATAGAAGAATAAGCAGAGTTGAAGCAAGTTTGGCCCTGGACTTCCAGTATTCCTGCTTGCCTAACGAGTCTTCAGAATAAGATTTATGCTGCCCCACATAAAAATCCTGTTATTGTGCCTTGCATTTCTTTAAAAAAGTGGTTGGTCCAGTGGACTTAGCAAAAATATTGAGCCCCTTATTCAACATTTATAGAGTCTTAAGTGGGCTGGAAATCTGTCAGTAGTGGAGAGGATGGAAAGGCACTGCTGCATTATTAAATTTTTGAAACCCAGCTGCAAGATTGGTATCCATGTATCAATTGTATCAATAGCAGGCAGAGCCAGACATGGATTAAGGATATCTCTTGTCACAAACTGTCCTTAGATATAGAGAAGCTTTAAAGCTAGTTTATATTTTCATGTCCTCCTAAACGTCTCAGGTCAGTGTTAGAGGAAAGCAGCCATTCCTGAGTTTCTTTCTTACTGTCACTCAGTGAGAAAGTGTTCTCCTGTTTTCTGCAGCTATCTTAGATGTGGGGTAAATGATACCAAAGCAGTGAAAAACGAACAAAAAGCATTTCCCTTCCCTTAAACTTATTCTCCAAATCACCAACCTGAAATCTATTGTTTGGGATAGCATTGGTACAGATGCCTGGTGAACTTCTACAGAGATGTTTCTGATAGTGTGCTGTAGGTGAAACAAGCACTGGAATGTGTTGCATGCCTCCCATGGTTATTTTTACCGCATTACAGTCTGTTATTTTGCAGCAGTGAATGGAAAGTTGGCATTCGACATCTGGGTATTAACAGGCAGCATTCATAGAGCAGAGCAGCCCACCCAAAGCCTGCTGTTCTTTCATAGCATTTGAAAGGTTCCCCAAATTATTTTGTTTTACTAGATTACGTTATAGTACGTGCTGGCGGCCTGTGTTTACTACAAAAGATGAAGAGTTTTCATTTCTCTGAAGCTTTCATGTAGCACATCAGCATGAAATATGCTGTGACAACATATCTCCCTACTTGATGACAGACATTGACATGAGATACCAGAGCTGGACTTGTGCTTCTTGAGAAAAGAAATCCACTGAGTTAAATGCTCAGTAGAGTGGCATACCCCTTCAGTAATCAACAGTTCATCTGTTGATATTGGATGAGGAGGTGTCCACCAGCTCTAATGAGACAAATTATTGCTCTATCAGAGCAGCCTTTTTGGACATGTGGACCAGACAGACAGGTTAGAGCAGTGGATGCTGGATCCCCAAAAAACCACACACTAGAGTCACTTGTGGCACTTCAGCACTGTGGCAACTCTTGGGGGTGAAGCAATGCAGGACAGTGGCTAAGGTGCACTAGTATCCCCTGTTCTTTACTGAAGTCTACTCAGCTGTCGGTAGATCCAGCTCCTGAAGTTTGCAGAAGCCCTTTGGGGTTGTGGAGTGCTTCATCCTCACTCGTGCTGGTGGTGAGCCACAGCTGTGTCACCTCAAGGAGAAGGCTTTTCCATGGTGGCCCAGCATGGAGGGAGAACTCTGGTGTTAATGGTAGCAGGGACATGTCTGTGCTTTGGACCATAGGTCATGAGCTCTTTCCTGGGACAAGCATATGTCTTGCCTGATTGGTGTTGTCTAACTGATGTGGACAGGTGGTAAACACATGCAAAAAGTCTCTCCCTTGCAGCAGCTCCCATCTCAGATGGCTGCTGTTCTTCTATACTTACAAAACCTTGGAAAGTATTTTAAAGAAACGTTAAACTGAACAATGACTGTGAGAGGGATTGCAGGATAAACACGGCTTCAATCCACGAAAAGCACTTAACCTGATGGACCAAAAGAGATGCTGAATGTAAGCTTACACAGGAAAGATGGCCACTGATGGAGAAAGAGACATGACACAACCTCTTTCAAGCAAAAGGTTCCTTGGTTCTGTGAGGCTCTCTGTTCTACTATGCTCGGCCTCTGTCTGCTTACCAGGTATTAGACAGAAGTCCTAATCTAGGTAGAAGCAGATCCAAAATGGAGTAAAGCTTCTCCCAAGATGGCAGAATTGTCCTCTTCTTCCATTATGACAATTGAATATTTTCAGGTAAGTGCTCAGATTTTAATATTGCCAGAGAGGCTAGGTTAGGCCCTGAGAAGAAAGTGCTCACCAAGCTGATTTGACATGCAGAAAATAAAATCTTATTAATACAATATCTTATTAATAAACTATCAGTGCTTCACACGTCTCTCATGTTAGATGGGGTCTACACTAAAGTCCTTTCTCATGGCAGTCCAGCAAATGGTTTGCTTATGGTTTAGCTGAGCTTATCATGGCTGCTGCACCTTTAGTGTATCCTCTCTTCCCAATATCCATTCTTTCATTTCTTTCTGATGCTGAGGTTTGTTTCCTGCTTCTTCTTCCCAGGATAAAAACTTAGTATGTCTCAGGCTGGGAACTCTGACTATAATTCAGTCTCTCTTGGGACTGTCACTAAGAGTCTTTGCATGACAGAGGGAGAGAGACTACATAAAACAGATGTGAGTTCACTCCTTCATAAGAATGATCATCTGATGTCAGAACCAACTGCTAAGACCTCCCCTAGAGCAGGCAGCACAAGCCAGGACCAGAGGTGCCATAAACCTCTCTTTAGTAAGGTCTCATCCATTTCTCTTCAGTGTTAGACTCCAGAGAAATATGAGCAGTTACTGAGGCATATACTAGTGAAGAGAACAGTATGTCTTCCAAGTGTATGGTCTACATGAGCATGAATGTTTTGCAACTTCCACATCAATGACAGCAGGAGAAAATTATCAGGAATATTGTTTATTCAGCATTATTGGGTTTTACCTAGAATGCCAAATGCAGCTGTAGACAAGCCCTCAGTTTGCCTCCACGTGCTGCCCACATGACCAGTTGCTTTGGGTGAGCTCTCTAAGAGTGAAATTGCAAAAATGTCCAAATTCTCCAAATTCTGCTCACCTTAGGGGAGACAAAGCTTTCTGCACAGGAGCAGCTGTTTGTCCCCAAGCTCTCTGTCTGGTTCACTGCTAAGATTGATCAATATCATATCTCGTCTGCTGAAGTTCCACAGATTCCAATTTTAGCAGCACTGTGGTTTCCAAAGCAGCCCATCCTTCACCTCTCATAAAGCTTTTGCTGGGGTGCATTTCAAATGTGATGCATTTCTTAGGAAAACAAAGACCAAAACAAAACCAGGCAAAAGGCCTCAACAACAGAAAATCTCAGATTTCCAAAAGAACACACTCTGTAGTGTGATTAGAGAATTCCTCAGGAGATGCAGGATAATCTCAGAAAAGTAATGAGTTAAGAGTTGCTGGGTGGCAATGGGTTTGAGGTTTTTACATATGGTATAATACATTCAGATGTAGCACTTATAAAAAACCTAAACAAACACACCTCAGCTTACTATCTCAGTTCTGAAACTTGACCTGTACCTAAAACAGCAGAATGACATGCCAGTGCTTTAACAGTTACCTCAGTCCTGGTGTTCCAGCTTTAGAAGTAGCAATCTCAGGATCTTCCACAACTCCTAGTCACTGCTGGCTTGTGATTATTTAATGATGTTTATGCATCTTACAAAGTGGGCAAAAGGATTGACTGTTCAATTTGAGCACAGAGTCCTTCCAGTCCAGCTGTGTCTGCTGTCCCCAAATATGTGTACCAGATATGGACCTTGTTAAACACACCCGTTTGCCTAATTTGGGAGCAAGATAGAGAAGAAATTCCAAAGCTCCATGTCTACACAGCAAGGAATTTCCACCTCAAGTGCTTCTGACACTTCATCCATGTCAGTAAGCTATAGATTAAGAGACATGTTCCTCTAGAAGGAAGGGACACATAGGCTTAAAATCAGCCCTCAACACAAGCAGGTTTTCAAGGACACTGTTATTAGTCAAGCTAATGCATTGTAAAGTAGCATCAGATTCTAAATGGATTAAAACCTTTAGTGCAGTAGATCACATGCTACAGCCCCTTGTGAAAGGGGCGGTTACCACCTCTGGGTCAGGGTCAGCAAGAAAAATGCAGTTTCAGTCATTGCAACCTTTCCATAAAATGGATATTCTGCACAAAGCTGGGTTTCTGTTGCCATACTAGATGAGACCCAGTGGCAGATTATCAAGTGCAAAGCTTCAGAACCTCCTTGGCTTTAATATTTCAAAGCTAAAAAATTCATGACTCTCCGTGTGATGCTGTTTGCAAGATGGGGAAATCTCTTCATAGTGTATGTATCTATCATACGTGTTGAATCACCATACTCCCTCTGTGCAAAACCATCTAAGATTTTCACACTTCTTTTAAGCCTAGTAGAACTGACAGGGATTTCCTGAAGAAGTAAGTTGTGGTGTAGCATAAAGAGTAGGAATTGTTGACTTCATTACATCTGAATTAAATCTTAACCATGGGCCAAATGGGATTGTTGCCTGGAGTAAAACAAAAAAGACTAGTCTCCCTTTCTTTCCTTGTTCTGCTGTCTTTGCTGGAGTTGGCTGGTTAGTTGGCTTTCCTTCTACACTGGCCCTACCACAGGGCAGCCCTGGCAGATCAGATCCTTCTACAGTTAGTCCATATAGCACTTGATGGACAGAAATAAACAAAATTGTGGAAATTTTGTAAAGAAAGACATGTTTGTGTGGAGATGACATACATGTACACAATTTTGAAAGAGATTACAAACCTGGAGTGTATTTAAAAAGAGAAGGCACAGAGTTGGGCAGCAGCCTGGGTTGATTTTATTGTGTTGATGCTTTACAGGCATTATCTACTCTGTCTTCACCTTAAATCAGAGGACTTTCCTCTTTCCTGCCAAACGTCTATTTTATGCTGTGTCTGTGTCTGGCAAGGCCAGAACATGCAGCATATACACGCACTCACACATACACATGCTTGTAGAGCCAGCGAAGACACCACTGCAGTTCTAGTCCTTGGTAGCTGCCTTCTCCCAAAGGTTCAGGTTCATCCTATATAACTACAGGAGTTTAAGTAAGTCACCTAGATTTACAGCATGATCTCCTTTTGCCCCTGTGCTAAAGGAAAGAGCATCACCTCCATAGCCTGTGGAAGCCCATCTCTCTTCCTTGAGTGTAGGTGCCTCGGTTAAGTGACTCAAGTGCAATGGGTGGAATTTAAGGCTTAATGTTTATTCCTGCACAGACACCCTTCACTGCGCCCCTGGCACTACTGTGATGCAAATAGTCATTAATAGCCATTAATTATGTATCTGGCGCATCATGTGTTTGTTACCCCAGACCCTGCCCTGTCATTCTTGCTAGTAGTCAGCACTTACACATGTTTCTGCAGATCTGGGTTAGCTCTGAGTGGGTAGAAGTAGTTAGAGGAGGAGCAAGATGCAGTGTCTGGAGCCACCCAGTGGGCATTGCAAGTCTTATACTCTTCTTTTAAAAATCTGCAGTCTGAAAAGCATGTCACCTTCCCTGTAGGGTTTTTAAACTGCTGCAGTATGTGAATTCTAAGGCAAAAAAATAATGGAAATCGCAGCTAGTGGTCCAGAGAAGACAAGAAGAGACTGGATATGCAATCAGGAATCCTGATTGATAAGAAACAGACAGCTATTACAGATTTCATTGAAACGTTTCAGTTTAAGGAAAAAGTCCCAAGGAGACATGTTCAGGAACAGAAAATAGTCTGCTGGCACATGTATCACGGTCTCACTATAGACAAGAAAATGAGGAGTAACAGGGAACCTCAGTGTGCTGGAAAAATGCTTGTAACCATCCAAGAACATAACACATGAATGATACGGTAAAATCAACACCAGAGGACATTCAGAGCACTCAGATCAGCACGGTACAAATGTAAAACATGCACATTGCCATGTGCAAATATGGGCTTTGTAGGATGAAGTGATATATGACACTACATGGAGATAGGGAGTAGTAAGTGGAGTCAGTGGGAAAAATTAAACAACAAATGCATATGAATTAAAACCATTTCAAAGTCAGGCTTGCATGGCATCTGATGTGATGTTGTTGTCGCTATAGCTGAAAAAGTACTTGACAGGGATGTCAAGAATAATGCCAAGCAGTAGAAAAAGAAAAATCAAAGATACTGTGCAAAACCAACAACATAAAAGATTAGTTCAAGGACAGATAAAGCAGAGCTTTACCAGAAATTTCTGCATAACCAACACTCAGAGCTGCAATTAGGACTCCTGAACAAACATTATGTTGCAGGGTTTGGTCAACGGGATCTAACAACTGGAATGGCTTACGCCCCCTTAAAATGTCATCAATGGCTTACAGAGAATATTTAGAGGAGGGATAAATTCCAAGTTACAAGGTATTGGAGTCAGACTTGGACAATGTCCATACTTCTCCTTAGAAGTCCTTCAGCTGATGGAGACTACCTGATATATGACAAGTCATAGGTATGAGACAGTGGAAGAGAGGTGTATACTGAAATGAGTCCAACTGGATACTACCCATGTAAAAGAATCTGTGGGCAAGAGTTTGATACACACAGATTGCTGGGGCTTGAACAGAGATCTGCTCTCTCTTCCCTGTAGCTGTTAGTCTGCATCAGGACAGATTCACCTCAATATGGTATCAGAGTCCTAAAAAGACAAGTAAGGTCAAAACCAAACACCTGCTGAGGAAAAGATCCTCTGGAAAAGATGAAGCTGATTCTGAATAACAGTATCACTAGTAAAGCAGAAATTTGAAAAAGATGTGAAAACATGTTATAGATTGTAACTGATCTAGAAGACCTGTCAGAACAGTATCATGCTGGTGCTGTCCTGTGCCCAGCTAAATACATATAGTTCTTCATGTGAAAAATTGTTAAATTATGCCTACTCTGTGCTAGAACATTTTTAATAATGCAGCTACATGAGCAAAGCTTCCCTTTGTGGATTCATTTTTTTTCAGCAAAAAGTATGGCCACTTAAATGGAATGAGCTCTACAGGCGAGGGTTATTGTAGCCCTTTATAACCACTGCTCTCCTGGAAAACATACTTATATAAAAAGTGTTTAAAAATAATCTACCCTGTAGGCAGTAACAGCACATCAGCAGAATAGTCTGAAGTGAGTAACTGGAGAGAGACACAGGGACTAGGTCTTCACACCCTTCATCCCTCTGGACAATATAAGTGGTGCAGAGTTCCCTGGGAACTGCCTGAAGGGGAGAAACCAGCCATGGCAGCATGAAGCCCAGGGTTACCCCTGGGTTAAACTCTTACCTCTACCATGGATTTTTTGCATGACTTGGAGCAAGGTACTTCAACAGTTTTTCCAAATCTGCTATTCCGGTGTTCATTTGTGAACAGTCCATCTTTCACACACTTTTAGCATAATGTGAGCTGAGCTCTTTGGTACAGGAATTGCTTCTCACTGTACAGAGGGGACCTCACAGCTGCCACTTAGATATCCTGAGTGAATTTCCATTATTCAGAATTCCTCACATCCTTCTTTTATTTTGAAGCAGCAAGACAAGTAAGAAATAGATGCTTATTAACACAAATGGTCCATGCTTCTAGAGAAAGCAGGAAACCACAGCCTTTTGGTGGACAAAGTGATTCATACTTCGACTGGACTTGCGCTTCTTGCTAGGACTGTAAATCTGGTTCTTGGTTGTCACAACATTCTTATTTTGAAAGCAGAAAAACAATGTAGTATTTGGGTGGTGTGTGCAAGCTATGGTGTGGAATTTACGCTTTAACTCTAACTTGCAAAATACAGAGACAGGAAAATTTAAAATGTTTAGCAGCATCAACTGGGTGCAGGCTTTGGAGCCAACAAAGTACAAAATCCTTCAGCTAGCTCTGAACCTGATTGAAGGGCAACTGTAGCAAGATGAAGCATCCCATGGTTGCTGGTGGTGGCTAAGCTAGCTTAGATATCTTAACACTGTGTTGCATAGCACTGAAACTGTTGTAGACTTTTACACTGCAGTGTGATTACAGAATCACAGAATCACAGAATCCTAGGGGTTGGAAGGGACCTTGAAAGATCATCTAGTCCAACCCCCCTGCCAGAGCAGGGTCACCTAGAGTACATCACACAGGAACGCATCCAGGCGGGGTTTGAAAGTCTCCAGTGAAGGAGACTCCACAACCTCTCTGGGCAGCCTGTTCCAGTGCTCTGTCACTCTCACAGTGAAAAAGTTTCTCCTTATATTTACATGGAACCTCCTATGCTCCAGTTTGCAACCATTGCCCCTTGTCCTATCATTGGTCATTACTGTAAAAAGATTGGCTCCATCGTCCTGACCCTCACCCTTTACATATTTGTAAATATGGATGAGGTCACCCCTCAGCCTCCTTTTCTCCAAGCTAAAGAGACCCAGCTCCCTCAGCCTTTCCTCATAAGGGAGATGTTCCACTCCCTTAATCATCTTTGTGGCTCTGCGCTGGACTCTCTCAAGCAGTTCCCTGTCCTTCTTGAACTGTGGGGCCCAGAACTGGACACAATACTCCAGATGTGGCCTCACCAAGGCAGAATAGAGGGGGAGGAGAACCTCTCTTGACCTACTAACCACCCCCTTTCTAATGCACCCCAGGATGCCATTGGCCTTCTTGGCCACAAGGGCACATTGCTGGCTCATGGTCATCCTCCTGTCCACCAGGACCCCCAGGTCCCTTTCTCCTACACTGCTCTCCAGCAGGTCAGCCCCCAGCCTGTACTGGTGCATGGTGTTGTTCTTCCCCAGATGCAAAACTCTGCACTTGCCCTTGTTGAATTTCATTAAGTTTCTCCCCGCCCAACTCTCCAGCCTATCAAGGTCTCGTTGAATGGCAGCACAACCCTCTGGTGTGTCAGCCACTCCTCCCAGTTTAGTGTCATCAGCAAATTTGCTGAGGATACATTCTGTACCCTCATCTAGGACACCAAAATCAGAGGGCTGGCTTCAGTCCCAGTAGTTGTGACAGTTTCCACTCATCTATAAGTAGCTGGTGTAGGATAGACGCAAGCTGCAGCATGGTCTACTTTTCCACCCAGATGGCTAGCTTGAGCTGGTGTCTAAATTGCTACAGCCTCATCTGTATCAGTGCTCAAACAATGCAAAGCTCTAGATATGTAGAGCACATCCATCTGTGCTGAGATAGTACTTCTGGTGGTGCTGAAGACATGGTTTAG
>VZRW01003379.1:0-18942 GCA_013398125.1 Aegotheles bennettii | reverse complement strand
CCCATCCAACCTGGCCTTGAACACTGCCAGGGAGGCGGCGGCCACAGCTTCTCTGAGCAACCTGTGCCAGTGTCTCACCACCCTCACAGGAAAGAATTTCCTCCTAGTATCCAGTCTAAATCTGCCCTCTTTCAGTTTGAAACCATTACTCCTCATCCTACCACTACATGCCTTTGCAAATTTTGAAGTGCCTCAGGCCTATGAAGTGACACAGCTGCATAATTAAATGGGTAGCTTTTGTTGATAATTCCTGGGGGTGTTTATTTTTTAATTCAGCTGTCAAAATCCAGTTCCCAAATGATTGGTTCATCTCTTTAATGTGCTGGTGTTTTCTTATCCTTGCACATTAACCACTGGGCTTTTTTTATGTCTGAAAGAGTGTCTTTTAGTCATTTGTGTGAAGAAGAAAAATCTGTAGCCTACTAAATTCACAGTACTTTTGGACAGTTACTGAAAATGTCAAATGCATTTCATGGTTTTCCATGCAAACAGATGAAACACTGATTTTTGTTGCTTCTTCTTCTGCTGGCTTTCTCTTTATGCAGTGTAACAGGAATCCTGGATGCCCACTGGATCTCCAGGTGGTGTCCATCAGCCCAAGCCCACTGGATGCCATGCACAGTGATATATATTATTTGCTATAAAGGCTTTATAATATAAGCCAGTGAGGCAAACAATTACTAGAAAAGGAATTGAGGAGCAAAAGTATGGACTAGAGCCTAGGTTTTTGAACCTTGAGTGACCCGCTGTGTAGATAAGTTGTCTATAACCAAGGGATGGAATCAAATCATAATACATATTTTTAACATCAGAAGAAATGCATGTTCTCTGCAAACAGGTAACAGAGAGAGAGAGGGCAGTTCCATCACAGATGCTGTCGTCTTCAGTGGTAGGCTAAGGAAAATGCCCTGAATGGTGGAGTTACAGCTAGGTTACTTAAAAGGCATTTCACTTGTAGAAGGTCCATTTGCAAAACATGAGCTTGACTACAGAATCTTAATTGCACAATGTGTGAATAAAACAGATATTCCCAGTAAACGTGGGTTACTGGTGATAGGTAAGGTTTGAGTGTGTATGTGTGAGGGAGTGTGTAACACTCTAATCAAAGAAGTGACTAGAGAAAACAACTTTTAAGTAAGTCTTGAAGCTCTAAGTCTTACATGAGAAGTTTTTGATTCAGTTTTATTTTCATGCATTTTTTAATGCATTTAGAAAATTGCAAATACAGTTTCCTTGTAATGAGTCCCTCTTTAGCCTCCTTTCCACTCTTTAAATTTAAGGGTATTTATTAATCAGGACAGTGAAGTTTGTACAAGAGATCCACTAGAACCCACAGTGGAATGGGCTGGCAGCCTGGTGTGAAGTGAGATGTTTTTCTTTAGGTACATCAGGTAAAGGGACAGTCATAACAATCCAGGTATGGTTTGTTAAGACTTTCAGATGAAGCTACACGTCTTAGTTCCAAAAGAAAAGAGCGGGGAAACAAAAATACTAATGAGTCATAGGAAAAACTCAAGGGTTTTCTGACTTGACTGATGATCACTGAGATTTATGACTTGGCACACCTGGAACAAGCTCAGAAAGGCAGAAGTCTCCCAAATTTAGAAACACATTTCAGCCATCAGCTGTTGCAGAGCAGCAGTATGTCACCATCAGAGCTGGGCTTGTAAACCTCATCTTGCTGGCAGCATCCAGGCTGAGAAACCAGAGAAGCCAGTTCACTCTCCAAATGCCATTCCCAACAGGTCGCACAGGGCCATCCATTGATCTGGTCCTGTGAGGACAATCAAGCCCCCTGTTCACAAGTTACTCCCAGGAGATTAAGATATCACTCCTGATCTGGGGGATGGTGGTTCATATCTGTTACACTGGCATTTCAGTTTTGATGTCATAGGATTTTCAGCTGAGAAAGTCAATAAATACAAAGAAGAAAAGCCATCATAAAAACATTCTGACTTTAGGAAAGGTTGTGGCAAGTTAAAAAAATTGAGCTGCCACAGGCTTTGCACATGTGCTGCGTTTGTGTCCCAAGATATGCAATGGGAATGCCTTGTGCCTTTGAGCCCTTACCACACAGGGATCACTTTTTGGGAAGAGATGTGGTATCCAGGAGCATGTTCCAGTGTGAGACAACTGAAGGGTGTCACTGCGCCAAGAACATGGTGATCCTGAGCTCTGTTTTCTTCATGTGCAATAACTGCACTTCCACTTAGGCATGACCTAAAATATTTTACCACTTGCCAAAGGCTGCAAATACCCACCAAGTCAGATCATATCACATGTATGCCACTGAAAGCCCGGTTTCAAGGCTATGGGTAACATTAAGTATTTTTCCAGGCAGGCAGCAGTGGCCAACATTCCCTTATATCCTCTTATAGACAAGTAATTTCAGGAGCAACCACCCTAGAGACAAAAAAATCATGTAATTCTCTGCTCTTTGGTACTTAACATCAGCTTGACAATTATGGAGCAGCAATCATACTGAAACTATGTTACAGAAAAATCATCCTATTTTTCTGTTGAGGCTATCAGGGAAAGTCTCTCATGGTTATATAGCATCAAGTGTCAGGTAAAGAGTCCAGCTTTGTCTGGACATCAATCTCTGAAAACAGTACAAATTTTCCGGAAGGATGGATTGAAAACAGGTTCCAGTAATAGAAGTCTACTTCACACCAGGTTTTTAAGAACTTGTTTTTGTTTAATTAGTGATTTGTTTTCTTAATGTTTATAGTACATAGTTTCTACTCAGAGAACTTCAATTGTCAGGGATTGGTATAGTCAAACCTAAGGCAACACAAAACTTCAGATGTAGTAAATGTCTGCTGTGATGCCACTGCTTGCTTAAATGCTTTCATTTAAAACTCAGAGAGCATGAACAGAGAATATTATGAAATGCCTACAGATCAGACCAATGTCCACCATGTAAGAGTTGTCCAAAATTACACACACCTAGCAGAAGAGACAGGCTTGAAATATCACATGAAAACAAAACCAAAATAAATAAATAAATAGAAATAAATAAATCAAAATCTTTGTTGCAGCAGACACAAGAAATAATTTCAGAACTAAATTTGAACTGAGAAATGCCCTTTTCTTCATTCATGACTCAACTTTTCCTGCTCTTAGGGGGG
Organism: Aegotheles bennettii; assembly: GCA_013398125.1. Classification (NCBI taxonomy): domain Eukaryota; kingdom Metazoa; phylum Chordata; class Aves; order Caprimulgiformes; family Aegothelidae; genus Aegotheles; species Aegotheles bennettii. The sequence continues at coordinate 15,811 of VZRW01003379.1, read as the reverse complement.
AAATAATAAGAATGTAATAGCAGACAAATGCTTTGGTATCTGCAAGCAATAAGCAGCATATTTGAGAGCCATATCCTGATGTCTTGGCTCATGGTGCCCAAATCTACAATGGGTTCCAGGAGCAAATTAATTTCTTGCCTGCAATGTAGGTTGCTACACACTTTTTTGAAAACTGCTGTTGCACAGTTTTTTTAGGCAGTCATTTCACTTTTTAAGCATTTCAAAGAAGAAAGGAGAACAGAATATGCACACTTTCTCCCTCTCGTGTGCAAACTGAGGACAGGAGACTGCATTGTGGGTCTCAAGTACGGAAAACACCTGCTTAAATATGGTATGTGGCAAATAAAGAAATTTAATTAACAGAATAGCTCTTAAAAGTGGCTCCTTGGTGCAGACACCTGTGCTTCGGCAGGCCCAAGAAGCACTACGAGACCTCGCCTAGACACCAGGTTTGCTTTATGCGTCACAGGAGTGGTGGTGGGTTTACCCGACTAAATCACAAACTTGCTTGCTTCAGTAAAACTGTTCTAGATTTGTCTCGCTTGCAGATGAGATAATGCAGCTTTTTTTTTTTGGAAGATTACCAGATCAACAATATCCTTGTACAGGAAGGAATGTGAAACAAAATGCCTGAAGCAAAGTAGTGTGTCTGATATGGCTTCCTTATTTCCAGTACTTATTTTGTCATCTGTAGTGTCTGTAGGGAGTGACTGCAAAATCACCTATCCTGAAAATGTCTTTTTTCCCATTAAGAGCGGTGGTATTTAATCATTTCACAGCTTCATTAAGTGGCTTGTCTTGTCATGTACTGCATCAGTACAGACTGCAGAGATCGTACTGGCATCTTGAATAAGATGTAGAATGTACTGATCTTTTTCCATCCTAGCAGCCCCTGCTGAGCCACCTCGTCTCCCAAAGGAGAAGACGTTTGAAAAACCTGATGCAATGACCCAGCAATTCTGAAAGGTGATTGTTTCTTCATTAGACTTAGCTTTTCACCCTGCTGAGCTGAAAAGGATTCAGTGCAATAAAACAGAGAAATAGCAATAGCTGGTGTTGCATTAGGAAAGAGGTAGATTGTGTTTGGTAATCTCTGATTGAACTACTTGTCATTATAGGAGATATATAGATATCTTAATTGACTATGAATAAGCAAAGCAGAAAATGGGTTTTAAGTGAACTTTTTACTCCTTTTTCTAAATACAGATGACCTTCTTTCAAAGAACAATCATTAAGGAAGAGACAGGTGCTGCTAAGATCTGAGGTTTTTCATTCAAGTATACTTTGAAATATGTGAAAAATGTTACTGGTTGGCACAAAAATATTGTAAAGAGATTCTCAGAAGCTGTAGCAGACAGTAATATACTAATTTTGCCCCTAGGCATTCAGGGCAAATTAAGCCTAACACAAATCTATATTGGATTAAATTGATTTTTTGGTAAGGGAAGCTTTTCCTGATATTAAATAGGACATGGAACATCTTGGTTTTACCTAAATTTACTGGTTTATGATTTAGTAGTGAAAAGTTCATGCTGTTGTACATATTGAGGGCAAGTTGTAGAGCTGCATGTTTCAGAAGGAATGATTATTTTCACCTGAACACATGTATTTTGGATATGGTCCAATCTTATGTAATTCTTTGAAGGATTTTCTTTCTTTCACAGGACAGTGTCTTTAAAACAAATAATAGTGTTTTATGTCTACCAGGGGAGGAGTGCTAGCTGGGAAGTAGCCCAGAATGTATGGAGTGTGTTAATGTGTCCTTTTGCCCCAGGGATGCTGAGTCATGTTTTTTGCAAGACTGTGCTGAGACAGTTTGCATAATGAGGAGCTTGAAAATTCCATTTTCTCCAGCTTTTCCTGGAGAGCAAGAGTTCAGTTTTTGCTGGATGAAGATTAACCATTAATAAAGAATTGAGAAACCTTTGCAGGCAGATAAGAGAGCTTCACAAGGAGAACGAGGTGAATTGATAAAGCATCACCTTCAAAATCACAGAAAATGTTCCAACAGCTCCTGCTGCTTCTTTATTTTCCTAAGTAGCTGCTCTGTAATGGCTAGCTGCACTTCTGCTTTTCAGGGCCAGGTTGATTTCATGTGGTGGGTACTGCTTGTGAGACATCTGAAATGCAGCCTAAGGAGCATGCATTCATTAGGAGATAAAATATTCATTGTCCCTCCTCTCTCCCGATCAGCCAGGATGGGTGAGAGGAAGGGAAAGGAACAGAGACACATTTCCTATTTGCTGCATGTCATTGTTTAACCCCTGCCAGCATTTAAGCATCTCACAGGCCCTCATTCATTCTCCTCCACACCGTGTGAAGAAAATTAAAGGCTAAAAGTGAGAAAATTTGTGGATTGTGATAAGAACAGTTTAATAATTGAAATAATAATAATATGTGCTGTTGTTGTTATTTGTAATGAAAAGGAAAATAACAGAGAGAGATAAACCCAGGAAAGACAAGTGATGCAAATTAAAACAATTGCTCACCACCAACTGACTGGTGCTAAGCCAGTTCCAGAGCAGTGGACCCCTACCAGCTTCTCCCCTAGTTGCATTGCTAAGCACGATGTTGTATAGTGTGGGATATTCCCTTTAGTCAGTTGGGGTCAACTGTCCTGTCTGTGTCCCCTCCCAACTTTTTGCATGCCGCCAGTCTACTCACTGGTGGGGTGGTGTGAGGAGCAGGAAAGGTCGTGTCACAGTGTAAGCACTGCTCAGCAATAACTAAAACATCCCTGCACTATCAATACTGTTTCCAGCACAAATCCAAAATACAGCCCCATACTAGCTACTATGAAGACAATTAGCTCTATCCCAGCCAAAACCAGCACACTGCAGTTGGGTGGATTTAGCTTCTTGTTGATAGAGTGAATCATAATGATTTATAGGTCACAGGGCTGTTAAAGTTGCCCAGTCTTTAACAGCTCCCACAGCTCTCTCTCTTAATTGCCATTCATACCATCCTTTCCCCTCCTGCCAAGCATCTAGTTTTATTTCACTGTTATATTTTTAAGAGTTTGATAGTTTCTTCAACATTGCAATTCAAAGGGCTTGTTGGAAACAGGTCGTTTTTGCAGATTTCTCTCACATTGCAGTAAGATGACCTGCCTTATAGGCAGCCTTGAAGGCAGGTAGCTAGGTTTGTAGGCAACATCTGGGTTCCTACACTCCTCTTTTTCTGCCAAAACCCCTTTTATCTCTGAGCAGCAACATGGCATGACTCCACAGTGAAATCCTTGTTTCCCTACTAGCTTCTCCACACCCTTCAATGGTGTGGTCCTCCCTGTCCTCGTGTCCTACACTACCCGCTTCCCCCCAGTGCAGCAGGTAGGGATCATAGAATCATAGAATCATGGAATCACAGAATCATAGAATGTTTTGAGTCGGAAAGGACCTTAAAGCTCATCCAGTTCCAACGCCCCTCTGCCAGGGGCAGGGACACCTCCCACTAGGCCAGGTTGTTCTGAGCCCCATCCAACTTGGCCTTGAACACTTCCAGGGAGGGGGCAGCCACAGCTCCTCTGGGCAACCTGTGCCATTGTCCAGGGTTGCTCTTGTTGCCTCCAGCAGATCCAGCACTGGAGAGTGCAATAACGTTTCCCAGGCTTTGCACTAGCCTCTCTGTCTCCTTTCATCCCAGAGATCCCCAAAGGGGGGAATTTGCAAACCCGTACCGATGAGTTTTACTCGGTGGCATTGCATGCCCTTATATCTGCTATGTTGTCCATGACCACTGAGCATGGAGCACAAAGGGCTTCAGGCATAGCCCAGTGTCTGTGAGAATGGCTGGAGAGAGCTGTACTACACAGACCAATCCTATTAATGCAGAAAAAATGGATCACAAGTGGTATGGAGGTGATTCTTTAATTCCAGAAGGAATCAGGAGATGTCAAAATTACACCTTCTGTTTCAGCACAGGTTTCTTCTTTGACTCTTATTATTTCTGCTCCCCACTCCCTGCTTTTTCCTCATTATCCTCCAAGAAAGACTATTTTTTAATTAAGTGGGAGGATAGATTTGCAGAAGAGAGGGGAAGTCTTTGTTCTTTGTGTCCCGAATTGATTAGCATTCTTGTAGTTTTGCTGCTTGCTTATCTAAAAAGAAACCATGGTTTGACTGAGGGAAGAACAGATTCTGCATTTTAATTATCTCCTAACAAAAAGCTTCTGAGATACCCTAATTATACTAGAAAAGATTCTGGGACTCACTCACCATTTTTGAATTCGTCTAACTAGTAACATCCCCTGACAGGTCCAGTAGCAGAAACACAGGAAGAACAAATAGTTAAAAAAAAAAAAAAAAGAAAGGAAAAAAGGTTTATAATCACCTTAACCTCACCTTGCATGGGGAAGCAAATCTTTGGAGCATGATTTCATCTTTTTAGCTAACTATGCAGAAAGAGGAAGTTCACAAACTGTCTACCAGAGTGATTAGTCCATGGCAAGACCCCCCTGAGATGGAAAGATTAGAGAGCCTCTACAATGACCATGAAATTACAAAGTGTCTGACCTAGGAATGGAAAATCAACCTAAAAAAGAATGGATTTGGGGTGGGCAGATTTCAGTAAACTCAAGTGAATTCATAACTGAAAGCTTTGATGGATAGAGGAGTTGCATAGGGTGAATGACCATAAAAGCACGACTGGCCAAGAGGAAAGGTGAGAGGTGTAGTAAGAGACTCACTGTACTAAATCACTGCCTTTTTCTTGGGTTTTAGCAAAGAAGAGATTCCACAGAAAATGAAAAATAATTCAGATCACTAAACATAACTTAAATAGTGTTGCAAGAGCAAGTGAGGGCAAAAACCAAAAAGGCAGAGGCATAATATGTCCTGTACTGTAATAGGAAATGATTCTATGGCAGCATTACTGATAGTGAGAAAGCAGAGGAAGATGTCGATCTCCTACTCCACATAGATGAAAGACAAGAGATGACACTGAGACAAGAGCCTTTTTTTGTGCTTCAGTCTTCACTGGAAAGGTGATGTTGCAATCAGATGTCAAATGCAGTTATACAAGGTACATATCCAGAGCAGAATTGGGAAAAACAAGTTGGAGAGTACCAAGACAAATCAAACTAGTTTCAGATCATCTGAGATCATGGTGAGATCCATGACCAAACTGGAAAACTGATTGAAGCAGTCTCAGCATCTTTCTTCTTTGATCTTGAAAAGGGTTGTTCATAGGAAGAGCAAATGTCATGCTTAACTTTACCAAATGGACAGGGAAAAGAGGAATTAGGGAATACCAGACAAACTTCAATACTTAGAGGAGTACTCATGGTTGTCTAGAAGAATACGGTGAACTATAAACAACTTGAATTTATCACATAAGGCCTGTCAAGATACACAAGCTTTTTTGACAGCAAACTTCAGAGCTCCGGGTTGATTGAGGATGTCAATTATCTTGATAGTAAGGAGACTTTGATACTTTTATAATCAAGTAGTAGGAATATTATTTGGACAAAACTTGTATATACTGGCAAGAGACTGTTCAGTCAAAATTGAAAGGAAAGGTTTTGGTGCACTCTGTGCTGGGTCTGAGACCATTCAATCTTCTCATTAATGCCTTAGGTGATGAGAATGTGTATGAGTAGAGAGTCTATTCATTAAACTTGAGAACAACATCAAACCTGGGGGCACACAGAGAAGAACAGTATGTTGATTACAAATCAGAGATGGTCTTAAAAGTGCAATAGAAGACAAGTGTAAAATTTTACCTTTAGACAGGCATAACCAACAGTGCAGATAAGAGGGGTTTTGGCTGTCAGCCCAGTTGTCTCAAAAGCATGTGGGAATTAGAGTGAGTAAGAAGCTGGACGTGAGTCAAGGATTTTGTGCTGTAAAGACACATTGGTATCTAGGTAAAGACATAAAAGAAACCTCCTCTACTGATCATTAATAAGGCTTCAGCTGTATTAACATGCAGTTGGAGTGCTGCACTGGAAGCACAATGTGGACTGCCAGAAAATGAGGAGGAGAAAATAGATGTGGTTGGGGTACATGATCTACAAGGAAAGACTGCTCAGCCTAATGCAGAGAGTAAGTCTTCAAATATTTCATCAGTCATTGTAATGGAAAGTAATAACATGTTCTTTGTGTTCACAGTAGAAAGGACAACTACTAAGATTGTGTTGGCAATAAAAATTCATCAGGGAAATCCTTCCAACAATCAGGACAGTGAAGCACTGGGGAGACCATGGAGTTTCCATCATTTTGGGTCTCTGAGATGAGATCAGAGACACAATCAGAGCAGCACTAGTTCAGCCATTGCAGCCTCCATCAAGGACCTGCCCAGACCCCTTCTCCAAAGCTGCTGGGGCTCAGCACTTGCATCCAACCCCCTCACAGACTTTTCTCCCTGTTTGTAATGATAAAGATCCACAACCTGCAAAAGAAAACTGACTATTTAAGGAAAAGAAAGGTAAACAAGGACATGATAATGTCTGCAACTAGTTTGAAAATAGCCATAAAGATGAGGCAAATAAATTCCAAAGACAAGAGATGTTGGATTAAAATGCCAGAAGACCAGACTTTTAAAAAAAAGTCAGGCACTCTTCCCCCAAACCTTTTTGAAGAGTGAAAACAGTGAAACAATGGAGTAGGCTGCAGATTTCCACAGGGAGATCTCTGCTCACAGATAGTTTTAGGAAGGGGCCTGACAAGGGTTTGTTGAGATACTTGAGTTAAGGGGGACAGATGCACTATTTTCCATGTTTCTGTAATTCTCTTGGAGACGGGAAGTGCTAAAAGTATATGGAAATGAAACAAAGAAGTGAGAGCAGGAACTGCTCTTCACCAAAGCAAATGACAGACTATTAAAACCAAACCAGGAAATTAGAACTGTGGGGACAGGGGAACTCAATTTTTTTGCGTTGTAAACAGTCAGCTTGTTGCACTTGTTGATTCATCACAGCAGTGTATTTTGCAAAATTCATGGCAGGGCCTCCAGGTATTTACAGCATAAATTAGTGTTTAGGAAAGGGTGTTGACTCTTACAGTGCAGAACAAAGCCAGCTTTTTGCATTGCAGGTAAGGAAGAAACTTTCCTGCATGCAAGTCAACCCTGAATTTTTGGTATGTTTCCACAAAATATCTGGAAACAGTCACTGCCAGGCACAGAACTGGATGGACTACCAATGCAAACCAGTCTGCCAACTCCTGGTACAGCTGCTTGAAATCCTGATGGAGTTTTCTTTCCATTCCCCCTCCGCTCAGTAGCTGGCAAAGTATTTCTGCATTGGAGTCATTTGTTTCAGAGTTCTTATTTGAAGATATAAATAAATCTGCTGGTTTGCATTCAGAGCTCCAGTTTTATTCTCCAAATAATTTTACATTGTTTCATTAGTCTAAAACAGGCTGTGGATTTTCATCATTTGTCATTAGAGTCAGAATAGACATCTGTGAAGAAGAACAGAAGGCATAAATTTTAGACTCTGTGGACCCTAGAGGGCAGGACAATGAAAAGCTGAAGCTATAAATTAAATTGTAGCATAAAGTGGTGACTTGAATGGGCCAAAACTTAGAATTTCCATCTTACAGAAAATTCTCAGATTTTGTATTTCACCTTGTCTCAGACACAGGGGAAAAATAAGTTTATAAAAAGTGATATGAAAGAGAGGAATTAATATTTCTTGTTAGACCTCCTGGAAACATTTACTTTGATAGGACTGAAACATGATCAAAATTGCTACTTCAGCACTTCTATCTGTTCATAATTTAAATGGTAACATAAAAAGCAGATGTTTCTGCTTCATGGAAACAAAATATTGAGATAATTTCTTGTCAGATTATCATGAAATAAATACATTCCAGTAAACATTTTACATATAACTAAGTCAATGTTTTCCAAGAGAATAAAATTTTCAGGGAAATCATCAACCACATGCCATCATTGTCTAGTGTCCTATAACCCAATAAATGTCAAGATGGTATATAATTCTAAACAAAGACAGAAAAATAATCTATGGTCCGGAAGATATAAGGCCATTTCCAGAGTGAAACAAAACAACTGCTTAATACTCTGTATGAAAGCTGCATAATTGCTTAAGAGGTATTTATCACATTGTATCTGCCAGAAGAATTAAATAGATAAATTTTCTGTCCCAGCAGTTGCTCCATACAAATGGGTCTTATGAGTATTTTACTTCCCTTAGGTAGTTTGTTATATCTCTCCATTTCATATCTTCTAGATTTCTGTAGAAAAATGCCAAGAGCATTTTCTGGTCTCTGCTGGTGTTTCTTAGCTGGTCTGTTCCCTCTCCTTTTAGCGATAGAGTATCTGTGATTGATCCAGCCTTTCAATATAGAAGATGTGGAAATGTCTTCTCTGCTCCTCTTCCTTCTTCCCCTTAGTTATTCCCTCACTAAGCTGCCTTCCGGGTCCCAAAACATGTATTTGGCATTTCTGACTTAGTGCTGCAATAGCACTGTGGTCTACAGCAGCAGTGTCCAGGTAGGCAGACACTTGAGCATCTCAAGGCTTCCTCCAGAGGAGAAGTCTTCATCAGGCTTGTGTTCCATAATGACTTCTGCTCCCTGCTCTGTCCTATCCCAGAAGCAGATCTTCTACATAGAATAGCTTTTTTGCCACGCTTCATGATAACCTGAGGAGAAGCACTGTGAGAACGTGTGGTGTCCCAAATGTGGCAGATTTTCAAGGCTGCCAGGCAGACTTGTCCCACAGTCTGCATGCCAACAGGCAAACCAGGAATGAGGTTCCCACAAGGGACGTTGAGTGTCTGCCATGATGGGATGGTACCTGCCTCTGCCTTCCTTGTGGAATATGTGCCTTCCATATCTGCATTGTGATCTTCTGTCTAAACACTTCACCCCCCATCAGCTGCTCATTTTAATTTGAGAAGAGCAAAAATGCTGTAGCATTTATTATGTGGAAAACAGGCTCTTCTCACTACAACCCCTTCTGAGGTCTGAGGACATGTGGAAAATACCAGCAGCAGCCTGACCCCATATCTGCTTTCCAATAGAAATGTAATCGTAATGTCACAAAACGTTGGAGACTAGGTCCTAACTGGAGTGTCCAAAATGCAGATAGTTAACTAAAATGCTGGAGCTTATATAAGGCAGTTTCCATGAAATAATGTCAGGATCGCACCCCAGAGAGTGGGTGGCTGTCTGCAACCATTTGGAAGCATCCCTGGGAGGTCTCTGGTTTACCGCAGAAAAGTATTTTTATGTCCCTCATATCCTCAGTTAACTGGAAGAAGGCTGTATGTTTCATCTATTTTTGGATGTGGGACACGAAGGTCACCTACCGGTCAGTGTGGCGTGGAAACAGGCTGCACGGATGCACATAGCATCCAAGCTCATGGAGAAGCACTGCTGCTCCAGCCTGAGGGAGGCTGGAGTGCCCTGCTGCCATACCCCGCTGCCTGTCTGCAGGCACAGATCACACCAGCATGGCTTTGCTACACCTGACCACAGGTCAGGAGAGCATTCCAGCACATTTCTGCCAGGCTTAAACATATTTTAAATGTGTTCCTTAATCAAAATGTTTTTAAGAAAGCAAGACCAACAAGAGGTATCTGCAAATAAAATCAGCTGTGTTGAGATGCCTCCCAAAAGCTACCCAGAATGACACTGGACTATTTCCTTCTTAAAAAATACTATGACTAAATTCAAGATAAAATTCTGGTGGAAATAAGGACCAGAATATCAACAGGCATTACACTGAAGTCTGTTCTGCAGTTACCAGAGTTCATTTTGGCAGACCTCTGAAAATTCATTGTATTTAATATATCCCTTCACGATTCTCATTAATAAATATTTCCTTCTGTCCTTGGGGGAACCCTCACAACCCCACTACGGGGCAACCTACTACAGTGGGCAGCATCACTGTAGCTTTTTTCTTGCCATCAGGGTTTTTAACATGAGCTTTCTGCTTTCTGTGTGCCATTTCCAGTGCTCTGCTCTCACTGCAGCCTGAGGGTTGACTCCTAGATAACTGTAACCACCAGAGAGTTAAAACACAGATTGTCAGATCATAGGCCAACTCCACATCTGGAACAGCTTCTTCCCTATTTTACATTTACAGCTGAAAGGTTCAGTGTTGTATTTTGGTCTGCATGATTAATTTTGATGACAGCTATTAATAGCTTCCTCCTTGCCATAGGATATGAAACATTGATGTTTAAGGGTTTGTAACTTGCAGAAGTCATGAGCATGACCCACTAGCTGGATAGTAAAGAAGGCTTTACTGGCCTGGTCATATACGTTCACCTGAACAGCAGACTGAGGGCAATGGCTTGCAGTCTTCTTTTTTCTTTTGATGATACACAATGGCAGCTGGCATCTCTCTGAGATTAGAAAAGATGCCATCTGTTAATCAAGTAATTTCCATTTTCATATTTCCAGGGTACCCACAAAGGGATGCTTCAGGGCAAGAAGTTCAGTGAATGTAGCCAATGGAAAATGGAACCATGGGTTTTCTCTTTTTGCCACATTTTAATGGAGAAGGTCTTGTTTGCCAGGCTGATGTATGCATGAACTGTGGGAGAAAGCTTTAGATGGATTGATGTCAAAAGTCATTTTTTCAATAGTGAAAGTATATGGTATGAAAGACCATGTTTTATGCCTTTTTTTTTTCTGGTGTGATAACATTTATTGCATTTATTTATCTTACAGTGAATACTAGCTAGAAGAATATTAAGAAGGCAGCTCTACCTAGAAAGAAAATAAATTTGCATAAAATTACAGCAGCAATTACAGCAATTGCCTTCCTAAAATCTCAACCAAGTTTTGATGTCCATGTGTGTCCATCCACTGGGGGATGTATCCTACAGTATCCCAGACAGTTATACTCAGAAATGTGTGTATTCAGACTGCTAAAGAAAAAGAGCACTTTTTTATACTTAAGGGACTGATAGACCACCTGAAAGTTTTAAGCAAAAAAAACCTCCAGAGAATAAAAAATGTGGAACAAGAAGAAAATAACTTTGAGAACAAATCTGTATTTTATTTCCATGCAAATAATACTACTGTTAGATCATAGTTTCCAGTCTTTAATCTAGAAACAAAATGTATCCACCCTCAACTGAAATAATCCAAAGATTGTTTGTTGCTTTTTTTATATCAGTGCTACAGAAGATGTTTTCTATTCATTAACATGCAATACTAGAAAGTTTATTTCATGAAACAAATCATACCACAATTATAAGGATATAATAGTAATTCCTTGAATGAGGAAAAGCTCCATATGAAGTTTTTGGTCTCATGCCTTGACAGTTGCTTCAGGTTTTTTGAAATATCACTTGATGTTCTTTTGACATAACCTTTTCGTATGAGTTGGCATATCTAAAAGTCTCACATCTGTATAACATCCTTCCTAGACTGAGAACACTATAAGGAGCCGGAAATGAGAATTTTGATCTAAGCAAAGCAATTGTTTTCCATAAATATGAAGAAAAGTATCATGTGAGGTATACGAAAATCATCTGGTGTATTCAACAGACAGAAGTGTGTTTTTAAATGAACTATAGTAACAAGCTGTATTTTTTCTTTCACCTGAAAAGCTTTCTATTTTTATGCAACACATACCATTTTTCCTCCTCCTCTACCCACCGGCACTGTCCTGCATCTATTTCCTAATCTTTTAGTTTTGCAACCTATACCCAGAAACCCAACCTTGATCCAAAACTGGCATTTCAGTGTCATCTGATGCGTCTCATATAGACTCTGAAATAATGTTTGCTGTCACACCCAGTAACATTAAACTCACACGAGTTGGTGTATTGTCACAGCATTTGGGATTTTTTTAAAAACAAATTAAAATTTGAGGCCTAGAAAATTATTTCTGTCCTTAAATTAACTGTAGGGAAATTAGCCCTTGAATCTCTTCTGACGTTTCTCCACAAAGCCCATCTAATCACAAAAAAACCCCACAAACATTAAAGACAGTCCAGTAATGAATTTGCACTCAAAAACTTCTTATGATGAGAAATAAACACACTCCTTATGCAAAGCCAAGAATTTGTTAAGGTATTCAAAATCCTACTAATTTAACAACAGAATTATTTTTAGTCTCAGTTAAAGTGTTATAGGAGAGGGAAAAGGAACAGTATTACTTACAAAGTCTCCAGAATTATAGTTATACCTTCCCAGTACTTGCCCCTTTCTCTGCTCTTACAGTTACTCTTCTGCATTCCCTCTGGATCAGTCCTGGAGAGAGATAAAATATATGGCAAAGTCATCAGTGTCTCAAGCTCCTCAAGAGGGCAATATGATGTTGATGGTGAGGGTTTCTTCCCTTTGCTAGGAGGAATGTGATGTAAACTTTGATGGTTTCCTTCTCCTCAATTTTGAGTCCACTTGAGGCAATTTGCATAGGTTTTCTAATACCCTTTATACTTTGGTCTTTCTTCATAAGTCTGTAATTCCAAGTCAGATCCAAATTTGCTTTATATGGAGTGAATTATATATGTTAGATGTCTTTATTGCTCCTAAAGTGGTTCTTTGTTCTCTTTGTTGCTCCTAAAGTGGTTTTGTTCAGCTCTAGGTCTGCATATCTTTATCTGACCATTGTGAATTTGCTCATAGCCATGGGGTCTCCAGGGCCAGTCTGTGCCATGTTTCCTGTGATCTCACCCCATGCTGCTCTTCGCAGCACCGTGTTCCTCTTTCCAGGCTTCAGCTATCTTCCTTTGCACTGAATCACTATAATGGGGTCATAAATATTTCTTTCTACAGAAAAAACTGCTTGTTACTGCTGTTGAAAAATTGTAGCTACACCTTATGTTTATTATAACTGTCCACAGTCCAGGTTTACAGCTGTTCCAGAGACAGGCATGTGGACATGAAGAGTTCACCCCTGAGTCAGGTCCAAGTAGGTCAAATGTGTCCATGAGATGAGGAAGCGAACCTATTCTTTCTGCTGAAGGTAGACAAACTATTGGACTACGTGTTCACCTGGCTTCCAGCATTCAATGAGATTAAACTGACGTTCACTAGTTGAGGATCTTCCAACTTTGCTCTTCCAGTTCCCCGAGGCACCTTTAATGCAAGAGGACAAACTTGCTTCAAAATGTTTGTGTCTATCCTGAAAGTGGAAAGCGTCACTGGGGAGTCGAGTCACCTGCACCTGAAATGCCTGAATATCTTCCTGTGCTCATGTTCTCCAGCACTGTGCCCCTGCATAGTTTGTACCAGAACAGCATGATGCTCGCTATAGGTTTTGGAGTCGACTGAAGGCTCAGGCATGTTCAAGGGCTCTTTGAGCAGCCATAGAAAGCTACCAAAACCAGCAGATGTTTATCATTGCTCTCATAATCTGGCGGCCTCACAAGGGACGCAGGACAGTGAATGGGCAGTGTGGTTGGTCGCATGTTCATGCCCCAGCAGTCAGTCTGTCTGCTCAGAGATGAAGCGTGGTGACAGGACTTTGTGAGTATAATGCTTTGCATTGTAGCAGTTTCCCTTACAGTACTGTCAGTCCAGCATCATGCAAAATACAAGCGTCAGTTATCTGACATCTGGAAATTATTAGCACGCCACTTGCCCATTCCCTTGCCCCTCACCAGGCGTTTTTGAGGGAAACTACCACATAATACTGAGAAGCCAACCTCTCATTGCTCCTCACTAAGTGAGGTTTTATCACTGCCCCAGTTGCTGTGGTGTCCTCTAGCTAAGCAGTTCTCCTTGTCATCACCAGCTCTGCAGCCGAGGACACGATTCAGTGGAAACTTGCTCATTGCCTTTCCACTGCCACTTGCCACGGAGACCCAGCACATCAAGCTTCCTGACATCAGCCGCACCCTTTCTGCTGTCATCCCCTCCTCTCCTGCAGCAGTGTTCTTCTTTTCACCTTGTACTGGAAAATACTGTTGAAGTGCGTGTGTATGTGTGTGTACATTGCTGGCAGCTAGAGTGTGAAGTTTTTTCTTGGGGATAAGCTGTATAAATTGTGCAATGAGGAAAGCAAAGCTGTTATCACGCTCGAGCTCACTAGATGGCCCCGTACACTACAGAGAAACTCTTCCTCCAGTAAGCCCACCCTGTAAAATCTGTCCATGAATGCAATTGTCAGGATTTTTTTAATCATTATTTTCCTGTTTTTTTAATAGCTGGACCTGGACCACTCGCCTTGATTCTTCACCGCTGTGATAGACCTATTTCTGTCCCTTGGGATAGCAGTGGTCTCTCTGTGGAGCAATCCCTTCCAATTACCAAAGCAAGCCACATAGCACACAGGAGGAATGGGAAGCATAAAGGGAAGCTAGTATATGACCTTCATGGTAATACTCGCTTTGTACAAACCGGTGCAGGGCACAAGTGAAGGTCAGCATTTCGGGCCGTTCTGCAGTGCTGCCTGGGGCCACTGAGGTATAATCTGAAGTTTTGTTGTATTATTTTTATTAGGGGACAAAACTCTGCTTAACAAGCATTTCATACACGTGACTCCACACAATCTGTTATGGGAAGAGCCAAGGCTCAGCAAAGGAGAAATGCATGAGAGAGAGCTTAGGGGAAATGAGAAAAGAGAAAACAGCTATGGACTGTGCAAGACATAGCGGACATTTAGCATTTTGTATTAAAAAGTTGCATCTCTCTGTGGCATTTTCTTGCTCCCCTGGCCACAGTCTTCGAGAGCAGTCCTGTCAAGCAGGTATTTACTCCAATACTGATTTTGGGGATAGTAGTTTGAAACAGAATGATCAGAAGGGCTCAAAGTCACAATCAAATTACCAGAATGCATCATCTTACTGTGTTCCAGAGGAGCCATGGTAATGAGCCACAGCTCACCACCAGCCCTCTGCAAATGTGGGGTAAAGCACAACTTTAACCATGTTCCCAGAGGATTAACCAACCACAGACAGGACACACCAAGTCATCTACTGGCTCTCGGCTGACAGGTTAGCTGGACAAACTGCTACAGCTAAACTTGTGTTTCTGGATGAAAATAATCCATCCACAATTACTTACAACATGTTCATAGACATGATAAACCGAACATGGCTTTCCCCAGCTCTTGCTGGTGCGCTGTCAGAGAAAAACACTCTCCTCTTTGTCCTGTATCTTTTTTTTGCTGAATGTTGGACCGTTTCACATTTGCAATTGTACCGATCTGTTCAAAAGCAGCAGCACCACTCTGCTTCCTTTTTCACCTGACTGTAACACCAGGAAAGCAGTTTGCCAGGTACCTTCTGAAACAGTTTCTATTCTCTGTCTCAATGGCACCACCTGAGCCATGGACAGATGCTGTGAAAACGTGATGATGAGAGCTCTTCTGTGGGGCCAGGCAGGAGCAATCCTCTGCAACACCAGCACGGCCACTGAGCTCTGTGTGGGACAGCAACCACCTCTTGCACTGAGCCTTTGCATTGGCTTTCCAAGGCAAGTAGACGTCCCTGTCATCCTTAGATTCAAACTTCAAGCCACATAAAATTAGCCCAGACCAGGCAACTCACCTTTCCATGTCTAAACTGTCTTTCATGTTCTTCTAGAAATCAATCCACACAGAGATTTTTGAGCTCAGCACAAGGTCATTCCCAGGTTCCCTTGTTTCACAGATATGGAACTTTCCAAGGACTTCTTCGCCTTCTTGGACTTTGGTACTTCCCAAAGAGGACATGCCAGTGAAGGAGGCAGGAAAGAGGAAATGCAGGAGGACTTTCTGCAAGAGGACTTCCTGACCTTGATGCTGCAAGTCCCAAACACATAGCAGGAGGCATGCAGGAGGCACTACTTAAGGTGGAAACTAGGAAAAAAAGGAGAGTGTACCACCTCTGGAAACAGGGCCAGGTGTCTTGGGAGGACTATAATCATGCTGAGAGTTCATGTAGAGAGAAAATCAGAAG
>VZRW01003378.1:163133-256161 GCA_013398125.1 Aegotheles bennettii | reverse complement strand
CTCCACCATCTCATGATCACTGTGAAACTGTGAAAACTGCTGGCAGGATACATGGAGCCCCAGGGCTCTGGCTGCAGCTGGCGTGCAGCTGGCGTACAGCTGCTATACAGGCACCCTTCAAGTGAGGGAGACCAGTACTGGGACAAGAGGCCACCAGAGTTGGTTGTGCTCTGGGACCTGTTGGCTCCATATCAGCCTGGAAAATCTCAGCATTTTTCTGACCACCTCAGGCCTTGAGCACTGAGAAAGCTCAGGCAGAAGGGGAAGCCATTCTGCTAAACCACTAATACTTCTTGCCCTGCCAGCATGGTAAAAATGATGAAGGGCATTGCTGAGCTCCCTGGTGGAGCCAAGCTTCTCATCAGGCATCCCAGAGCTACAAATCAGACATTACTGCACCTGAGCTTTGAACCAGTTTCCCCTAATGATCTCTGTAACCTCCACAGAGTAATGCACAAAAGAGTTGTCAACAGAGGTTTCATTTGGTCACTCATTCACTTTTCTGGAAGACAAACTTTTTTATATCAGAATATATTTCTCTCTTAAATAATTTGAATGGAAGTTATGAACTTACAAAAAATGCTGGTGAACAAGTGGAGCCTTTGAAATTCAGAAGATAGTAATTGTATAATAAATGTTATTTCACTGCTTGGAAGCCTATGCTGCTGACATGGTGAGACTGCAATTGAATTACATATACAAAAAACAATACTTTGTTACTAAGAACTCCCAAAGATTTATTACTTATGAGAAAATGCAGTTTTGTATGTGTTTGCTCATTTTTGGCTATTTCATATCAAAAAAAATAGCAGCTGCTTTGCTTGCTCTTTTCCTTACTAATTAAAATTAGCCATTTTGGTCTTTGGTTAACAGACACTGTGCTGAAGTATCTGATTTTATACCTTTTTATCTTTACTTACATCTTTCTACAACAGCTGCAGGGGATCATTGAATCAGAAACCAAAGGTTAAAGGAATCAGAAGAACATAAGATGGAGAAGAGCCATGGATGTTCAAAAGGAGAAACACCTTGAAAAGTGATAGGAACAAAGCATTGACATAGAGCACCAGCCTAAGTAAGACATTAGATTTTCAATAAATAGCTGAAACAGACTTTATTTTGAAATTTTAAGCCCTAGCAAGATAAAAAAACACTGGGCAAAAAACTATTCCTCCTAAAGGAAGCTAAAAACTGGCATTTTGCATCAAATACAATATGATACCTCCTATTCCAGCACTGGAACTCTGAATTTGAAGATGGGAACTTAGGTGGAAACTTTCCTTTTGCTCCCTAGTGATAAATTATGTTCTGACAGTGTAATCAATAGCTGTTGAACCAAATTTTCACTGAATTTTTGAAGAGTAAAACAAAGTAAAAACATGTCAGTAATATCAAACTAGACCTCAGTTTAGGGCTTAATTTTATGTTTAGTTTTATTTTATGGAACTGGTTTCCCAACCAGTTTCGGATCCAGGCAAGGCGATGTGTCCAGGATCCAGGTGAAGCTAGGCGATGTAATCTCAATCTGGCAGCAAGCTGCCCCGGAGCACTGGGTGGGTGCACAGAGAGCACAGAGCCGGCCTCCCTTCCCAGCACTCAATGTTCCTGGTGGTATGGTAGGTTGATTAGTTTCTCAACTTCCAACTCACAGAGCACATCCTGCTCCTTCCCCCAGTACTCAGGCACTGAAGGTACCCTGGTGCCTCGAGCCCTGCCTTTTAAGGTCCACCCCCTTGTTAGGCCATTAGCTTTATTATTATTAAACAATTTGCACCTGCATGTGATGACCAGGAGGGCTGCTCTGTCAATCAACAATCAGGTAGCCCTCTGGTCAACCTCTACATTCTCTACACAGATGTTTAATAGACATGAATTTTTTTTGGAGAAAACATGCTTTCTTTGTTAGGAGAAGGAGGCCAGAGCATATTACTAGCAGAGACCCAAGGATACAAGAATGGAAAATATTTGAGAAAGCAAGGTAAAGGGAATTTTAAAAATCAGAGTGTGTGATAGAAAATAAACCTAAGACTGATAAGACAGCCTTAGAACAAAACTTTATGAAACAAACAAGAAAATGCACCAGAAACGTGCCAGGATGAACAAGACAGATTGGTTAAGAGTTGCTACATTTGAGTTCCATACAAATGTCTAAACAATTTAAACCAAATTAAAAGTAGGTATTTAAGTGACAGAAGAAAACACATCTCTGCTAGCAGATCCACCACTAAAGGACACAATGCCAGAATTCTCAGTGTTGCAATGTGCAGTTAATTTAATTTGTTAGCAGAATTACTTTCTGAAATTTTAAATAACACTGTTACATGCCTCCCACAGTCACTCACAGCTAAAAGCACTTACATAATGAAAGCACTGTGCAGAAAAATGGAAACAAATCTGTCACCCACACAAAAGTATACACATCTCCAAACCAACAGAAATGGACCTTTATCCAAATAGTTTGCTAGCACCACAGCACTAAATTAGTCTTTGGCTTGGTTTACTTTTGAAAAAAATAATTGGGGTTGTTTTTGAGTTGGATTTTCCTAAATTTAAATCCCATTTCGGAGGAAAAAGAACAGGAACAGCAAGTTGTTGCACAGCTGCTTCTGCCAGGAAAAGCAATCCTTTCTCTTTTTTTTCTTAAATCTGTATGAAAGAGGGTGGCCAAGAAAGTGTAATAATCCTTTTTCATACACTGCCCACAAAGTGAGTCTCCAGGACTCTTCACAGGCTGACATCTATTTTAAAGAGTATACTTTCTCCAAGCTTGTGTCCAGGTCTGGTACCAGAACACCCAAAAAGAGAATACAAAGAAAAACATGAAAAGAGAACTGCATAACCCATAGCTACGGCTTCTGTTACCTGCAGCATAAACAGGGATATCAAAAAGAATACACAGTGTATGCAAGTATATAAAAGTTATCCACAGGAGGCAATATTTGACAAACATCAGGCTTGTGGAGGATGGAGTGGGTGTTAGCTAGCAATTATGTGTCTGTGCATATCATGGATGTATATATTCAACAGTGTAGCACTGGGAATACTTAGATTACCAGATTTGCTCCTGAATATGAACTGTATTTGAAGTTATAACTGCTAGTGGAATAAGTCCTACAACATGTACAGGCTTTCAGATCAAAACAGAAGGTTTGAATGAAAAACAAAGTTAAAGAACCTTTCTCATGATTCTGTAGAAACCAAAGGTCTTGCAGGTCTGTCCCAGTGTCATGCTGAGACGGCTGAACCAACTTCTCTTCCATCCACAGAACTGAAATTCCAATAAAATTAAGTGGAATTCAGATATAAGGTTAATTATGACAATAAAAATTAAGCTCTAAAGTAAAAAAAAGTGTTTTTTTAATTACTGACAGTAAAATATTAATGAATGTGGCATAAATTGGAAAACCATTCACTGTGTAATAAAAGCTCCAAATAGGCTTATAGATGGAACGTAAATGAGCTGGAAAAAGAAGAACAAATATGCTGGGAATGCTAGTTTTCATGTTATGCATTGTGTGAATCTGAGAGATTCTGTTGTACTGGCTTTGTCACTTCAGTTTAGATGAAAATGTACTAGCTTAAAAGCAAAATATATTTGCATTTCATTTCTTAACTGTTCTAAGCATTTAAGAATATTAAATCCGATTCCTTGCCAGAAGTACTAAAAAAATACATATTTCATTGTCAAAATCATATACTCAGAATTCTAATAATACTTTTTCACAGGCTCATTAATTTCCAGACACAAAAGATATATTTGTTTAAAATATTAAATAAATTGCTTTATTTTACTGAGATCTGAAGTGAATGTATAAACAAAAGGAAATTAAATCCTGGTTGCATCTGACTTTAAGAACATATTACATTTTAACTTTCTATAAAATTAAAACATCCAAAATAAATCCAAAACGAATACACCTAGCAGAATTCAGCTGGAGTCCTCTATCTACTCAGCCAGTCCTTAGGACAGGCTTTAAAACCCATGCAGCCAAAGGAAAACCTGTCTGTGATTTCAAAAATATTTTATTAAGCTATTCAGAAATTACCAGCAGTAACAAGTAGTCACAAGTATAGTATTAAAGTGTAGAATTTTGAGCACTGAAAGAATAAGCCCCTAACATCAGATTATGACTACTTGAACTGTTAACACAATTGTAATCATTAGAGCAATGTTGCAGATGGTCTTGTTAATATAGTTTAACTCAACAAGCAGTTAGAAAACACTATGAGTTTTGTTGGAATTCTTTTTTGAAGTGCTGCACTTTGCCAGTAAATACTGTATTTGCTGCCTTTGCCTCTATAACAATTGATTATGGGAGCACATGCCATTAGTCCACAGCCAGCACAAACATTATATGATATTAAAACCATTAAAGTTCTTCTTGGGAACCAATTGTCCCTCTTGTTGTCATATTTTGGCTAGGTAGACAATATTGTAAGAAGTGCATATCTATTAGTCATTGTATCTTTATTGGGTGCTTAGTTATGATTATCTTCATGTGACATCAGAGTATGAACAAAATATATGAAAAAGAAAACTTCTTATCATGGAAGTGTCCAGGTAAAAAATCTTATCTCTTAGGCCATAAATTGGTGTGTGTTTATGCTCTTAGGGAAAGGCTCATAACCTATAGGCACAGAACTAATTTCAAATAATCATATGTTACATATTAATATTTTAATTATTAACTATTAAATGAAAGGCTATTCAATTAAATGATGAAAAAATGAAAATTTGTTTTATTAGCAAAGAAAATATTACTGCCACTACGTTTAACTGCTCAACTCTAGAAAGTAAGTTTGAATTAAATATCTGATGAAATATTTTCTTCTTGCATGTGGGTAAAACTAATTCATTAAAAAGCACAAATAAAAGTATTTCTCACAATTTAACTAAGATACGATGAAAAACAGAGTGGCTATTTCTGTTTAAATCTTAATTTTAGTTATGGTTTATTCATTCTACTTAAAATAATGCTCTTTTCCCTTTGTGTTAACTTCCCATACTTAAAATGATAGGGTCTTTAAAGATTATGCCATCTCCAGCAGCTTGGATTCAGTATGTCAACTTCATGGACAGGAAGAAGTCTCCAAACGCAGTACTGAAAACTACGAATATATCTCATCTGCAAGTCAAACTCAGATATGGAAGTAATTAGCTGTGTCAGAAGAATGAGCATTCTGCCTTCAAGGAAATAAAAAATGTTGCACA
Source organism: Aegotheles bennettii (assembly GCA_013398125.1). Classification (NCBI taxonomy): domain Eukaryota; kingdom Metazoa; phylum Chordata; class Aves; order Caprimulgiformes; family Aegothelidae; genus Aegotheles; species Aegotheles bennettii. Next base: position 250,949 of record VZRW01003378.1, on the reverse strand, counting down.
GAATTTGCATACAGTATATGAAATATGGTAATTTCTATGTAAACAGATGTGTTTTCAGTTTTGATTTACTGTCATCACTAAATGATGAGGATGTGCATGAATACTAATATGATGGTATTAAATTATTCATTTACTAGAGAAAGGTAGAAGAGGCAGAGAAATGAAATAGTCTTACATTTGCTGAAAGAACTCTTTTATTTGAAGAGGGGTTAACTAGATAGAGAAACAACCTAAATATCTTGATGCTGGAAAAGAAGGTAGGAAGTCCATGCAGCAAATTTTAAAATTATGTAGACATGGGTGCTGGAAACAAGGGACCATACTGATCGCAAACTGAGGGGAAGGCTACTGAGGGTTTCAGAAGCAATGTACAGAGAATTCACCTTCTTTTTGAAGCCTTATTAAATATGCTTTTTATTGCTAGTAAATTTTCAAACATTTCTGCTACATCTAAGAGTGTTATTACATGATCAAGTAAAAAATATTGCACATTCCTTATATCTTAGGCTCAGAGAGGTCTAAGGAAGAATTTTAAGTCTGAGCAAACCTTTGTACCTAAATTCATGGACAGACACATAAGTCAAAGTAGACTGATTTTCATGAAAGCTGGTCATTCTCATATTCATTACAGTTAGCCAGAACTGGAAGTATTTAGGACTTCTGGCATCAATTCCTATTTCTATACCTAAATTCAGAATATATGTTTTATATCCAAAATACCAAAGTTAATAAACTCCTTGTGATGCAAAACAGGGGCAAATAGATGAATTTTAAGAGCTCATGTTGAGCATACTAGTCTGGAGGTCCATCTTAAAAATGTCACTCACTTATATTCTCATACTATTCTTACATTACTTCATGAGGTACAAGGACCGTGTTTATAGGACCCAGGGGCTCTCCCTTGTAATGACCTCCTGATGTATTTTTAAAACTATGTTCTGTTACAGTTGTTTGCACTGGGTAACACTGTCTCCATTGCAGTTGAAGACATATTTCCCATAGAGCTCACCAAAGTACAGGGTTTCACCTTTTTCATTAAGAAAATTGTTTCTGGAAGGGAAGAAGGAATCAACTGAGATTTTAAAACTAATCAGTTATAAAAGTGAGTAAGTTTAAAGTTCTCATATGAACTTTATTCTTTTTCTCATAACTGTTAAAATTATTTTTTAGTCCTAGGAACACGCTCATGTAGTCAACTCTGGATTTACCAATGTATAAATAAAGAAAAAAAGTTTGAATTTTTAAAATCATAAAAAAACCAATTCATTCCAAAAGAGGTTAAAGAAAAACTTCAGAGAAACAATGACACCATGCTTTACCTTAGACATTTTTATATACAGCCATAACCACTGAAATAGGAAGGTTCCTGTTGTGAATTAATATAAATTTTGGTATTGTATTAGTAATCACATTAGCTGAATTTCTATGTTGAATCTTTTATGGATTATTGTTACAAAATAACATTTTTGCTATATTGTTGGGGTAGGATGATGGCATGTAATGAACCAGCCACTTGACAGCCTTGTGATTAAACACACAGCCACATACCAAAGGTCATCTCGAGAAGTGAGAAGCAGGAAGAATAGCAGCTGTTTCCAAGTTGGACACAGGAAAGGACACTGGGAAGTAGCCAACTTTACTTCCAAATAACGTGGACAGTGTATTACCAGGAAGAGCATGGACCAACGGAGTGCTTCTAGTTGGCCCAATGGGAGTGTTGCTAGCACACATGACTGCCCCACGTAAGGGGGATGTTAACCAACCAGTGTGTGCGTTTTAGGCTCGTGGTCCGATTGTATATAAGGGATAAAAAGTAAATAAACCAGGTCTTTGCATGCTTCATGTTGAAATAGCAAGGTCCATTGTTACCTACCCCACACTATATGGCTTAAATGTGAAGAAAATAAAATTGATATCTATTCTCTCAAAAGAGATCTCATCTCATTCTGTGACAGAAGTTTTTATATGTTCTGATCAGATCTCAAGAAATGGCAATAGGAAGTAATCTTAATGTATCTGAGCTTAATTTTATTTAGCCTGGCTGACCAGTCTAAATTTTAAGAAATAATTTAATGTTACTTTAACCTATGTAAGTAGATGTCAATATATTACTTAAATGAACAACATGAAATTCTAAGCAGTGTTGATAATGTCATCTAGACCAATTGCAAAAAGAAATGAGAAAACAAAATATGAAAGTATAATTGAAAGAGAATAAGGAGTCTTAAAAAAGATTTTTGCAGCAAATTGGTTAAATATATATGCTACAAGGTTATGATTGTTTACATTGCATGTGTTTTACTTCAATTTCCTATTTTTTCAATTTTTGATAATGGTCAAATCCATTTCTGTTCATTCATTTTCACAGCCCTCTTGCATCCCCTATATACTCTTTTAATGAATGTACACGAAGTACACTCTAGGCAAGAATCAGGAGAAAGAAATGGATACTGTCATGCTGTAGGGGCTCGGTTTTGTATCCTGGAAATCTAAACACTACTGGAAGCTGATCTTGTGCATATGTTGATTACATACAGAGCAGACTAGTTTAGATCAACAATAAAAATAAAACATTCACCTAATACTAATTAACTTTTAACTCCATCCCCTGAACAAATCCTGTTTATATCCATTTTATACAGACAATCAGAATAGCAATACAGACTCTAAGAATGACCGAAGTCTTCCCCACATTAAGAATTTTGGTTTCATTCTCAAGTGGAATAAACTATCACTGTGATCTTCAACCCAGATATGGGAATATTTATGTATTTCTTTGCATCAGATCCAGCATCTTTACTGTCTTCTCTCTGAATTACTTCTTTCCTAAACATTCATTTCCTACCTGCATTAATTTGTATGAAGTGTTTATTCAAATAGACATATATTCCTATTGGGTATAAACAGCATTTTAAAATTACTATAGCATAATCAAGTCATATGTTTCCACACATAGAAGTCTTTTTGAAAGAGTTATATTAGTGGACTTTAAAACAGATGGTGGAAAAGTCAAAGAAGGTACTTGAGAACATACTGAATATAAATAGATGAACATTTAATACAGTATTTTAATAAATTAGATGTCGTTGTTGGTGATTCTTGGATAATGAAATAACAGACTGTATAGAACACTACAGATCTGTGGGTTCAAAGACATTTTTTTAACTAAGGTATTGACAAAAAAAGTCTGGATTTTCATTAGCAGTATTAATGACAATTAAACTGTTAGGTGAAAATTAAACTCCAATTCTCTAACTACCCATTTTGACATTTCTGTTTTATAAGGATAATTTTATTTATATATGTATACCAAAAAGTTGGGCTAATATCTCCAGTTTTAGTTTTGTTCTATCTCAGGACTGTACACAAAGGCACTTAACTTTTCTCTTCTACAGAGATCTGCAGAAAGGTTGGATCAGATAATTTTGGAGTATTCATCACGTAAGTTTTGTGAGAGCTGAATCACTCATATTTCAGTTCAAGACTCACAAAGAAAATAATCCCTTTCAAAAAAATCTATTCATAAAATAATCAGTCTTCAATTACTGTTTGAGTATTGCTCACTGAAGTTTCTCTACTTGCCATTAAAATGCAATATTTGAAAGTAATACAACAGTAGTAATAAAGGCCCATATTGAAATGACAAATGCTGTACACATCATCAAGACAGATTTTGCCTTGAGTGATTTCATCAGCTCATTTTGAAGTTTATATCTGACATTTAAGTTAGCTATTAAATATAACTATGGGAACCATCTGGAGAGCTACTGTAGGGAGAATAACCTAATAAATGTGATCTGCCATGATGGCATGCCTTTAAATTATTTATCTTCTCTTTGATTGCAGTCTGAACTAGGTATTTCTTCACTAATTTTAGAAAATTCAAATTTAAAGCCTAGCACTGCTGCTTACATATGATTTTATTTGAGTACAATTATCTCTGGAGATCTGACTTGAACTTGGATTAATTTCTTAGCTGAATAGGAGACTAGGGATTCAGGTTTGTTTACAAACTGAGCAGTGCCCTAGTGAGGACAAGTTGCTGTTGTTTGATATCTTCATCTTAAAAATAATTAAAAAAACAGTGCAAAAACCAAAATGCTAGGTTGAGAAAGTAAGTGTGCAAAAAAGCTCTCATATCTTCTTACAGATAAAAAATGAAATGTTCTCTCTTGAATCAACAAAAGAAATTAAGCCGAGAATTTCATGCTTAATTGTATGTGGTCAGTTACCTCAATATTCTCAACATCCTACAGCATAGTGAAAAATTAAGGAATAATTCCTGCTGATTTCTTGGAATAAACCCAACAATGATTTTTAAAATTAACTGAATTCATTATGTGAAATGATTTGAGAGAAGTGGGAAATTTCCATTAACTCTCCATATCTGTCAATTTCTCTGTTAAGCGATAAAGTATACTTTCTTGATATACTCTTATTAATCCTGTGAACTCAGCCTCCCCGCAATTCTGATCTTACGTGAGCCCATGATCACCATCAGAATTCTGCATATTATCTCCTCCCTGAGGGTCCAAAAACCTTCAATAATGCCTGTAGAGACTCTAACTGGCTTCTCTTCCCCCCGGATACGGGGAAGGAATAAATCAGCCTGACTTTCCTGTAAGTATTAAACATATGCTGTTCCACTGATCTTTCATTTCAGAAATTATTTTTCTGGGTCTGTGACCCATTGTCACTCATCAGTTAACACTGCAATTAAAACTCCATGAATTGTAGCTGAATAGTCTTTATCTTGGCTGTGTATTCCTAGGGCAATTAAAAATTTTTGAACATGTCACCAAAAGTTATTTTAAACAGTGCTATTTTAATTTTTCCTTAGCTGTGCATGTGAGGTTTGACCTTGTCAGCCTTGACCCAGCAAGTAAAGCAAGAAAATCAGAGCCTCCGTCTTGGTTCTATTCGAGATATCAGCTGATGGTTTACAATTCATTAGGCTTTGATAATTTCATAACATTTCATTAGACTTAGACCCTCAAAGAAATCTAGCCACCATTAGTTTATGAATCATCAGACACAGTCTGGGCATTTCAAAGCAAGCCAGACATGATTATTAGCAAAAGTCATTTAGGTACTCCAAGAAGAAGCCTGAAGAACCCAAAGATGACAATGAATAATGGAAGATGATTACCAGAGACAAGAGGTGTGCAGTCAATTTAAATCAAGTAATATTTTAAAAATGGCTTAGTTGCTGACTGTTTTATCTATGAAATCCATTCTAACTTATAGCTAGGTTTTTAGAAAACGTTTGAAATGTACATCTTGAACATAAGAGAATATAAGTGGTGCATCATTGCTAGATATTCTTTGACCACACGTGTGTTTTCTTTCTTCCAAAAGCCCTGAAGGAACAAAACCATGCATATTAAAAGGAAGAAGAAACTGTAACCCAGAAAGCCATAACATACTGTAGTCTTTTCAATTAATAATGTCACAGGCAGTTGAGCACCATGGAATTAGAAACTTCATAATGCACTACCCTACATTTTGCAAGCAAAAAAGTATGACATATAGAGTCTTATTATTTAGAAGAACAGTGGAGCTTGAAGACCACGCATTAAGTTTGAGCAGCCTTGGTGAAAATGAGATCTCCTTCCCTCATTATGCAATCTGACATCCTTCATCTAAACCCAAATGAGATAATAAAGTAAGAGAGATAAAATATATTTTCTGCATAAAGAACCATATAATCCTTTATCTCATTTAAATAATAAATTCATAAAATCTTTTTTAAACATCTAACTAAATGATGCATTGAAATATTAATAAATCTGCATATTTAATAAAACTAATACTACATGTTAAATGATATCCAGATTAATTTATATCCCTAGAGATATACCAAACAACACCAACATGGCTGTGGTTGGCTTTTGGATCTGAAGTTTGTAAAGGATTGAATACAGCAACAGGTCTCAGTATTGTGCAAATTCTGTGAAGTGCTGTGTATCAGCACAGCATTAAAATACTGGCTTTGTTTTTGTTGAAGAGGGGACTGTGCTGATGTTTGAGACTCAATACCTAGAGACAACATCATTTGTACTTTACAAGGCAATTTCTTAATTTCTCATAAGAAAGGAATCTCAGTGGTTGTTGATAATCCAGGTGAGGAGGTGTTTTCAGGCATATTGAAGGTATTTGCCTCACACTTGCAGTAGGAGTGGGGCCTAAGTAGGCCCTTTTCTCTTTTCTGACTTCTTTGCAGTGGTGTCAAGCATAAATTTCTGGTAAAAAATAAAATGTTAGATAAGAATATTGATTAGGAAACAATGAGTCATTAAAGGCAACTCAAAATTATTCTGACTTTCCTCAGAGAGAACTAAGTAAATGGGAAATGAGGAACCAAATCCACTGCTGGGCAAATGCCTGGCTGAGTGAGTGTTCAGAAATAACAGGGACAGTGGCAGGAAAATGGTTTTTGTTCACTTCTGGCTATAAAGGATTTTGCACATCTTCTATCATATTCAAGTATTGCATAGCCAGGAATAAATTTCTCCACATAACAACTCTGCTAAGTAAAGGAGGATCTTCAGGCTCTTAAGAATGGAGAACTGAGGCACAGAATTTCAGTCTCAAATCTGAAATAGACTATATCAAAATATCTATAGTGAGAAGTCAGATTATATCTTGGAATTCAGTGTAGGTATACTTCCAATGATTGCCTTTTAATTTCACCTTTCTGCTTACTGGTATCTTAGATAAATACACATTTGTGATTATCCAAGGTAAAATTGGAGCATTTTTAATGAGACCTCACAGTCTGATGGGTCCTAATTGGATTTTTTATCTATGTAGGAAGATAAATGATTTTATTTTAGTGCCTACAGTGAGTTAAGAGGTGTGGCAGTTCTAAAGGCTTCTTTTTAATGGGGAAGTAAGGTGATTTATTACTGTATCGGTGAAAACCCAGGACCTTCCAAGTGTCAGTATTGCTGTCACTTTTTCAAAATCTAAACACTCTTCAATATGACCCTTTACACTTTCTATTACCACAGAACACAGGGATGCTTTATTAATATATATTTTAATTATTTAATGGCTCTCCTTACATCTAGCAATATATATTTTCAAAAGTGGGATCCAATTTGTGCATGGCATGCCAAGAAGTGACAACAGTTTTTTAATCAGGAGGAATTACCTCCTTTTGATTGAAGATGGTACATATCCATATACGTATCTTCTGAACACATTTTGTAGCACAACGATTTATTTATATAGGGATGATAGTTACACAAGAGAACATTAAATGAAACAACGTAATTGAATATAGGGTGAGCAATGGCTAAAACATTAATTGGTTTTGAATTGCCTGCTTTTCTTTTGCTAGCATTTGTTGTGTCCTGTACAGTGAAAATGCCAAGATATCTGTCTGAGCTCATAATGAAGCTCAAAGTGATTAGTCATGTCTTATAAGTCAAAGATATGTGTGTCTGTATGTAGGAACATATGTGGTCTTCAGATATGTATATGTATACATGTACGCACATGCATATTTATTCTTGGTGAATATTCAGGACATAATTATATGTGTGCATATTATGCATGTAACATGCAACAGCATATACAGGAAGCATGCAAAAGGTGACTATCCAGTCAAAACCTTAATTTTGTATTTATTAGGTATTAAGAACAAAACTACATGATGTCTGGGAAATACAAAAGCTAAGATCTGTACCTTTTTTCCTGTTCTTTATATCACTTAGACCAAGGAAATCAGAAAGGTCCTAAAATCGGAGACTTTCCTGGAATCAGACAGAGTAGCTAAAAGATGGGGTTTTAAAAACATAAATAAGTGCTTGTCATTAATGTTAATGAATCCATTAATAGTGTTCCTTATGAAAAATCCAATTTTTTAAACAAAGATAAAAAGATCTCAAATGCTTGTTAAGTGATTCACGTAAGTAATGATCAGACAACATTAAAACCCAAGACTTGTCTGTATGTAAAATCAGTAGACTAAAAATACGAAATTTTTGCCTACCAAGAACTGCTTGTACAATCATTTGCAGTATCAAGTCAAAGCATTTTTACCCTCACTAGTCACAATGAAATACTGATACAATAGTCCATATTTCATTTCAGTAAATGAAATGGTTTTAAAACCTCAATATCCTCAGCTCACTTGCAAGCTCATACTTACCAATGTACATACATATTCATATTTCCCATGAACAAAGAACATCCTGTTTCTAAAAAATGTAAGGATTAGCTTATTTTCATTCCTTCACATGCTTCACCTAAAACAAATGTCATTTTCTTTCATCACATAATATAACTATGAAGATTTATCTTCATATTTTCAAATCAAATAGCTACCATAATAGCAACTTGATTGCATGAAGAATAGTGGCTATCAGGATGTATTATCATTATACAATGTGCACCTAAAATGAGGTAAATTTAAAGCAATGTTCTACAATTTCATTATCATGACAAATGAAGACTAATTCATTTTACCCTGACATTTTCTTCTATAACTTCCAAAAGGGCTCAAAGTGCACAGCAATTAGTACCACTTTAGAAATACTCTTTTTCTTTAGTAGTGCATTATGGATAGAATCATCTTGAGGAAAGTATTGTTTGACTGAATTGCGCCATTCTTGATTACACTTCAGAGCAGTGTATCTTCATTTTTAAGTAGATCAAATTACAAGGCAGTGAGAGCAATAATACACATGCTGTCTGAATTAACATTCCTTGTTTTTTTATTTTTAATACCAAGGTGCACTAATGTGGTCACATTCTTTTTGTCGTCATGATTGGAAAATAGTAGTTTTCAATGCAATTGAGGAAGGATCTAGTTTGAAATATGCTGCACTCTGAAACTAGAAATTGATGCAAGGTGAAACAAAACATCGCTGATGTAAAGAATAAGAAAGAAACTGTATTACTGTGCTATGTATTTTACTGACAGGTTTTGATGTAAAATACTTAACAAATACTTGGGTGTTTCAGCCTTTTTAAAAATAAATATCAGAAAAAGTTATAGGAGTCTTTATCAAAGCCCAAATTCTAAACTTAGAATTGTTTGCAACCTGTTTGTTAGAAAGTGTCCTATTTCTGGTGAAAAACCTTTTTTATACAAGCCATAGACACAATTCTACCATTGAAAAAAAAAAAGAGTTTTGTTGTTATATATGTATGAAGTTTGCCTGATGGCACCATGACTGACAAGAGGATGACCATGAGCCAGCAATGTGCCCTTGTGACCAAGAAGGCAAATGGCATCCTGGGGTGCATTAGAAAGGGGGTGGTTAGTAGGTCAAGAGAGGTTCTCCTCCCCCTCTATTCTGCCTTGGTGAGGCCACATCTGGAGTATTGTGTCCAGTTCTGGGCCCCACAGTTCAAAAAGGACATGGAACTGCTTGAGAGAGTCCAGCGCAGAGCCACTAAGATGATTAAGGGAATGGAACATCTCCCTTATGAGGAGAGGCTGAGGGAGCTGGGTCTCTTTAGCTTGGAGAAAAGGAGGCTGAGGGGTGACCTCATCCATGTTTACAAATATGTAAAGGGTGAGTGTCAGGATGATGGAGCCAGGCTTTTGTCAGTAATGACTAATGATAGGACAAGGGGCAATGGTTTTAAACTGGAGCACAGGAGGTTCAATGTGAATATCAGGAAAAACTTTTTCACTGTGAGAGTGACAGAGCACTGGAACAGGCTGCCCAGAGAGGTTGTGGAGTCTCCTTCACTGGAGACATTCAAACCCCGCCTGGATGCGTTCCTGTGTGATGTACTCTAGATGACCCTGCTCTGGCAGGGGGGGTGGACTAGATGATCTTTCGAGGTCCCTTCCAACCCCTTAGATTCTGTGATTCTGTGATTCTGTGACTGAGACAGAGATGTAACTTTAGTAGTCATGGTTACTTTGCTGAAGGTGAACCCATGCCAATGCAGTGGAACAATAGGCATTTCTGCAACTCACCACTGTGGGTTTCAGATATGGGTCTGGTAGGAACAAGTACAGTAATGTTAAAAGACATCATATCAACTTCTCTAAATTTGATCATTTTAGCCTGTACAATATAAGTAATAACTTATTGCTGTTGTTTCTTTTACACTAAATGAAACAAACCAAATCACTAATTGAAACTGGTAGCTTAGTGAAAATAATAGCAGCAGTCACATTAGAGAAAGAACTCTTTTCAACAGTTTTGGTTGGCTTGGTGGAAACGTTATTCAAGCAAAATTTTATTCTTATACACTATTGTTAAAATAGACTTTGAAATCATTGCCTTTTATATTTACATGGTAAATGCTATGTTCTTTATCTGGCAGGATGTAGTGAACAGAAAACACTTAACTACAGCTCCATGAATTAAACTTTATCTGTATATTGCTGCAAATGGAGGACCTGTGTGGGCAAAGGTGACTGAGACAAGATTAGCCACATAAAGCATTTTGCACCACTGGCTACAGAAATTGTCAACCCTGTCAACCACTTTCACCAGATCTTCCTCCTTTCTTTGAAGGGCACAGATGATTTTCCAATGGAGAAAAGAGTGTTTACAAACCTCTGACATAAAATGGCAGAAGAGAATCTGACTGCATCCCTCTGAGCTTTAGGCAGGTTGGAAAATACACCATTTCAATCATGAGATTATAGTTTGAAAAAATTCATCATAACTGAGATCAACCTAAAAATGTATTCATGCACATAATTTTTGGAATCAAATCAAATCAATTCTAATTGCGATGTTTCCCAAATTCCCTGTGACTGTTCACCAGCTGTTTCTGATGTTATTTCTTCATGAAATAGTGAGTCTCAGACTTATCCTAAACAACTTCTTCAGGTAACAAGATATGAAACAACAATATCACATGTCAAACCACCAATCCAGTTCCAATTTCTAAAACCAGGTGAGGAATGAACCTAGCAAAATTTCTCTGAATAAAGCAGTGAAAGAGAGTCAATGGAAGTAGTTTTTTGAATCCACAAATCCATATTCTTACCTCATAGTCTCTACTCTTTCTTTTACACTTACAACCTCCATTACAAGCACAACTTCAGCAATCCCTTCTTTGTTAGGACATGCAGATCCATTTCTGTTATCGATTTGCCTCCTTATATTGAAAGTGAAACCCCTGCCAGAGCTGAAGGCACTATTTTTCTCCCCATCTGTGTAAATTAAACATGATTAGGATCTTGTTGTTTTCCTCAGGAATCATCTCTTCAGTCTGTATTACTTTGGAAATCTTCCTTTTTATATCTACTACCTACTCAGGCCCAATAATCTGTTATCCTAACATCTGTCCTCAAATCCAGATAATCCACATAGTACCCAATTTTTCCTGGAAAGTGTCTTTAAGCCACAGGCTTTCCTCATGATTCATACAGACAAGTCTTCGTTTCAAGCCTGACAGTATTTCCAATCTCAACAAACACAGCTTCACTCTATTTCAAGCTATTCAAAGAGGTTTTTTACAGATGACACTCATTAACTTAACTGAATCATGCTGGTTTTCCTCTGAGTCTCTAAGATGCCCTAATTTTTTCAATACACGTATAAACTATGGATCTTTATCTAAAAGCCCATTCTGCTTTCAGTGTAAAAGTTAAGACAGCAATTGAGAAAAAGAAAGCAATTAGAAATAAAAGACTGAGGAAACGGGAAAATGGAAATTAAAGTAAATTAGAAGTTATGAGGCATATAGAAGTGACAAATGATAATAAGATCATTGGAGAAAACCAATTGTTGGCACAGCAAACGACAAAAAAATGGTTTAAGCATATTTGAAAAATAAATCTAGTAACATTTTGTGTTCATATTCAGATGGAGATGGTGATGATGATAACAGCAACAAGTAATGAACAGATTGAAGTGTTCAATAAATATTTCTATTTTAGGTTTGGGAAGAAACAGGATAATGTGCAAGTTGACAAATGTGGAAGACTTCACAACTAACAATAACTAAAGAGGCTGTTAATTAACACTCAGTAGTGATGGTTACTTTCAAACTAATGGACAATCTCTGGTCTATGTATATTTCTTCAAATAAATCTGGAACTCCAAAGAAACTATAAAATATTGCTAGAGAATTAACACTGGGCTAAATTCATGAAAGGTAAAGAGGATGACAGGAATAATTACTGGCTTTAAATGAGATAAAATCTTGGAAAACCTGTAACAGGAATCAAATAGTTTAATTTTTAGTTGTTTTACAGGAAATTGATCTAGTTAAGCAGAATTGATTTAATTATTGGATGAAATGACAAATTTGTTTAAGTGTGCTTACTGTAGAATATAAGACTCTAGGAATAATAAAGGCATTTGAATTAGCACTGTAAGTACATAATGAGAAGGTTACAAATAGGTCTATTAGCCAAGATGGAGTGTCTGTGAGGCTCATCAACAAATGGGGATTTTTTTAATAGCATCTAGATTTAACAGTATTCAACTATCAGTGGTCAGACAGGAATATAAAGGTACTGGTTATAAGTCAACATGCAAATAATACAGATTTCTTGGTTAAAGAGTTCTTTACAAAACTTTTGATTTAATACAGATAAATGTAAGCATTTGCAGCAAGAAACAAGGAAAGTAGACCTCACTTGGGAACAAAAACTATAGAAATTGTCTAGGAGTTATAATAAATAGTCAGCTCTCAAGTAACCATGGTGAGGCAAAAAGGGTTTAATACAATTGTTACTTGTAAAAACAAGGACAAGCAAAAAGCAAACAGAGATTATTTTACTTCTGTTTAATAAGACCACGGCTGGAATATTCTGAAAAGAGCCTATACGAGAAGTAAAATCCTTCTCAGCTAAAATATCAATGTTTTTGAAATTAAACATAAATAAATAAAAAGTTTAAAAATGCAAACATCGTAAGGAAAAATTTCTAAACAAATTTGTCACAGAGAACAGAAAAAAATACACAAGAAAACAAAAAAAATATGACAAAACAAATTTTCAGTTGGTCTGCATATGACAAATACTATCTGAGGCTCTAAGTCAGAAGTCCATTACCTATCATATTGATTTTTCTGCACGGTCTGATATGTTTGATTTGGAAATATTTCTGTGGAAAGTTTTAGTTTTACAAAAAGGAATATTTTTTCTATTAGAAATGTTTCATCTGTATCTGGTGTTTTAGAATAGGCATTTTAAATCTTCAGAAATTTTAAAATAACATAAAGAAGGCTCCACAAAAATACTGAAGTTCTTAGGACTTTAGTTGAGAGAAAGCACCAAATATGAAGGGGCCACTTAGGTTAGTGAAGGAAGCTGATGACTGTAGCTAAACATGAATGAAACAAGGCTTAGTTGCCTTTCTCTGGACCTGCTCCAGCAACTTAATATCTCTTTTGTAGCAAGGGGCCCAGAACTGAACACAGTATTCCAGGTGCAGCCTCACCAGTGCGAATACAGAGGGACAATCATTTCCCTAGTCCTGCTGGCCACGTTATTTCTGGCCATGATATTTTCTATTCTAAAATGTCTCAGCCAGGTAGACACTGACTCAATAAATGTATCATGGCATGAAATGCAACACCATATGGTGTAAAGGAGGTCTGACTTGATGGTCCACTATTATCTAGTAATCTATTCCAGTCTTAAATTTTCAGGCACTCTGCAGCTTTTCTCCCTCACTGGTCATTTCTGCACACAATTTTAATTCTGCTTATGGGTGGTTCTGTATAGCATACTGTAGCTGAGGTGTGTGATAGGGGTTGTCCTTGCTGATGCTGAAAGTGTTTTCTAGCTATATGTGACAGTATACAAAGCATTAACTAAGCTTCCCGTTGCCCTGTAACTGCAAGGTTATTTCAATAGCTGCAGAAACCTGCGTAATATGAATAGACGGTGTTATATATTGACATCTGAATTCAACAGATTTCTCCCTTTACCCTCAAAGATTATAATTATAACAAAGATCATTCTCCACACAAGAGCTGCAGCAAATAATTATGCATAATAGTTCCATACAATGAGCCATATTCACCTTTGTATACCTAAAGAATATTATTGAGTTGTTCTGAATAAATAAGTTATGTTATTCCATGTGGGAAAAGTCCAAAGACTTATACTATCCTTTGATGGAGCACAGGGAAGTTCTTAACAAGAAATAAGATATTCCTTTACTGTTATATCTGATTAGTGTTCCACTAAAGCAAATTCTGTATTGCATCCAAAGAAAACATCTTTATTTTGGTTGAATATGTTAATCAATTTGATCAAGAGGGCATAATAACAGCAAAATTGTCATTCTGTCATGCAGCTGTATGGTTCACACCATACCTCTGAAAAGGAAAGGAAATTGAACTTAGTTTAGTTATCTTGCTTTATGTACAACACTCATTTCCTCTTTCTTCCTGCTACCATGTACGTTCACTGGATCATATCCTATTTCTGACTCATGGAGCAAGACAACTCTTCTACCACCAAGAAACAGGAGAAATAGAACTCCTTTACTGAGTTACAGTTCTCATCAAATTACCATACTTAGGCATCTTCTTACATTTTAAAAAAGTATACTATTTTATACACCTTTTAACAAAGTATCAAGACCATTGAAATAGGAAAAAAAAAAGCAGCTTTTTCCAATGCTTACTACAATTTCTCCTACAGTCCTTTAAAAACATTTAATTAAGAATCAACATTCCCTTGGGAAATAAATGAAGGAGAGACTATGGAGACTATGTAAGTAGATTGCTCACCCACCGCGGCATTAACTCCAGATAGCAATTGCTCACAACCGCTTAAGAATAGATAGTGAGAAAAGAATCTCATATCCAGCTGAAATGGCATAGGGAATTTAGGAAGGCAGAACACAATTATCTGAGATGGAATTTCATCAGAATACTAAGGTTATACCAAGGGAACATTAATGATCACTTTAGGGCCTCATTTGAAGCAGAAAAGCAGGACTCAGGTACAATAAATGCACTCAAAGAATTCAGGGTGTAGGACACAGACAGATTTCAGTTTTCCTGCATCCTCTGAACAGTTTCTTATGTCAAGACTCATTTTCATTCTTAGGAATAAAATAATTGGTTTTTAAACTTTAATATAAAACATTATTTTAGTTAAAATTCTTATCAACAATGAGGCATAATGTGAAAATGGCCTACTTTCCTGAAACAAAGTTCCTGATTTATCCAACTTCAATGTTCCTGCTGTCCACAAATAAGTGGAGCTACATCTGGTTATTGATCCATAAACTCTTCTAGGTCAAAGATGGGCAGCAGTGGCAGTGACTCTGAATTTATTAGGGTATAGAAAGATAGACGTTCTAAAGCAGGCATGGTTTAGTTCAGCAGTTTATATGACTCCACATCATTTTCCAAACAGTCCTTTTTCCACAGCCTTTGATTTTGACTAGCATACGGAGCTACTTGGAGAACAAAACCTTCTCTGTCTTGGAGACCAAAACCTTTTTGCAGTAGCAGATTTATCTTATGGGCAGTAATACAAGAAATCAGTCTGAATGCACATAGTATATTATCTATATTCCACATGAGACTAAATAAATTAAACAAAATATGCTCCTTTAAATAAGTAAATATACCACAGGAAATAACATCTCCATCTTTGAAATGATGAAAAAATACACCAATATTTATGAACAAATGAACTTCTGGCAAACATTATCCAAAGAAATACTGATGTTATTAATATATGTGGTGTGTAAATATGTTTTTAGCAGACTGTATTTTTATTTAGTACTCACAGAAATTAGTTTGTAAGTGCCAAAAAATTATCAATCCAGGAATTTTTTACTCCTTTCACAGTCATGGTTTCTTTTTCTACTTTAGTCTGATACTGACTAAAAATGTGCTGTTTTTCAATATTTCATATCGTCTTACTCCTTGGTCACTGTATTGAAAGGAAAATACATTTAAAAGAATCTCAGTGTTCAATTTCTTAATGAAATATTGATTGAGTGTGCTCAATTTTGATATATGCATATCATAATGGGTCCAATAAGTAATGTCTGTAAGTATATAAATATAAATGCGCACAGTAAAGAAACATATCCACTAACAAATATGTATGCATATAAAAAGGAAAAGTATTTTTCAGAGAATAAGAACTCTGATGAAGTGACATTGACCAGCTACCAAAAATAATAGAGTGTGCAAAGAAGTTTTAATGACCTAAAGAAGATAAGGCAAACATTACTTAGACCATAATTCATAGCTAGAAGCTAGGACAGGGACCATCCAGCAGATGCAGCTGTGTTTGTTAAAATTCAATATCACTGCTGTCTAGTGATGTCCTTAAAAATCTTTAGCTCTATCCCCTAAAGACCTTTTGGAAATTGAACTTCTTGACCCCATACCAGCCTCCTCCAGGCATACACATCATTCTAGTTATTTATTACCTGAAAAGGTCCTGATGGTGTCAAAGTAATTATCTATAAATTCTGAACAATATGGAGAGAGATGGGAAAAAATAGTACAACTTTTTCATATCCCTAAAACATGGTTTTGGATAAAAAGTATTTTATCCAAGTATGGATAAATATGAAGCATAGATGATGTATACTTTTAAACAAAAAGTAGTCTATGGGCTCCAGTACCTAGCTCAACATAAGAGCTAATGACATAAGGGCTAATAACGAATGTATAATAATTATTCCAAAATTAGAGATGAACAGTTTGTGGGGCCAGAAAAAAGAGATTTCGTATCATTTCTATGTGTAGTCATTGTAGAGATATCAGAAAAGTTCTTATGACTGAAACTTTCTTTACTTGGAATAGACTGTAGAATCTGTCTCTGATAAAAGTGTCAGAAGAGGCTTTAGAAAAATACAGAAAACTAAAAGACAGAATTCTAATATCAGAAAAAGTTTTGAAAAAATGAAAAATAAAATCTCAAGATTATTAACTGTGCTGCTAAACTATATTCCTTAAAACTGTATTAATACCAGATGAATGAAACATAGCAAAAAGGCAATTATTTTTGAAACATTCTGATGTAAAATATTGACAACTGTTTCTGACATCTGCACTAGGGAAACAGGTAGAAACTATAACAGTCACAGAAACATAGAAAAACAGAATCACTGAGGTTGTAGGGAATATCTGGATATCATCCAGAGGTAATAGAATTCCCTGCTAAAAGCAGGACAACAGAAGCCAGTTGCTTACAGTAATGCCCAGTCAAATTTTGAATGTCTCCAAGGATGGAGACACCACACCTCTCTGGGTAACCTGTTCCTTGTTCAATCAACCTCACAGTAAAAAAGTTTTACTTTTTTAAATGAACTCCAGTGTGGCCACATCTTCCTTGTCCTGGGGAACCCAGCAGTGGACACAGAACTCCAGATGTGTCTCACTAGGACTTAACAGAGGGGAAGGATCACATCCTTTGACCTGCTGACAATGATCTTCCTAACACAGCCCAGGAAGCTGGTAGCCTTCTTTGCTGCAAGGGTACATTGCTGACTCATGCCCAACTTCTTGTTCACCAGCATCCCTAGGGCCTTCCTTGCCAAACTGCTTTCCAGATGGTTGCCCCCAGCCTGTAGTAGTGCATGGGGTTATTCCTTCTCAGGTGCAGGACTTGGTATTTTCATTTGTTGAGCTTCATGAGTTTCCTGTTTATCCCTTGTCACAGCCCATAAAAGTCCCTTTGAATGGCAGTGCAATATTTTGGTGTACCAGCTACCCCGCCCAATTTTGTATCACCAACAAACTCACTAAGGGTGCCTTCTTCCAGTCCTCAGTCCTCAGTCACTATGACCTTTCAAAGATGATCAAGAATGGCCTCACAATGGCATCAGCCAACTCCCTCAACAATTGAGGAGGGGCATCTCATCAGGTCCCATGGACTAGGGTATGTCCAGTTTGTTTAAACACCTCCTAACCTCATCCTCTTTTACCATGGGTAAAACTTCCTTTCTCTGAAATTTCCCACTGGTCTCAGGGACCTGGGTTTCCTGAAGGCATTAGTAAAGACAGAGGTGAAAGAGGTGAGCTTTTTCTGTGTCCTTTGTCACCAGGTCTCCTGACCCATTTAGCAGTGAGCCCACATTTTCCCTAGTCTTCCTTTTGCAGATGATTTGACCTTGTTGTCCTTCATGCCCCTTACCAGGTTTAACACCAGATATGCCTTGGCTTCCCTAACCCCATTTCTGCATGCTCAGACAGTATCTCTACTCTTCCCAGGACACCTGTTCTTGCTTCCAACTCTTGTATTTTTCCTTTTCACATCTGATTTCAGTCAGGAGATCTTTGTTCATCCTTAGAGGCCTCCTGTTGCCTTTTTCTGACTTCCTGCACATGGGTATGGTTCAATCTTGGGCCTGGAGGACATGATCCTTGAGAATCAGACAGCTTTCCTGGATGACTCTCCATGGCCATATCCCATGGGGTTCTTCCAAGCAAGTCCTTGAACCAAAGTCTGCTCTCAAGAGGTCAAGAGCTGTGATCTTGCTTTTTGCCTTGTACTTTGCTCTCAGGATCCTGAAGTCCACCATGACTACAACCAAGGCTGTCTCTGACCTTCACAGCCGTAGCGATACTGACTGGAGGATGGTCAAAGTCTCCCTTGAGGACTGGAGTCTGCAAATCAAGGTTTCTTCTAGTTGTCTGAAGAAGGCCTCATCTATTTCGTTCTGTTCAGGCAGTCTGTAGTAAATGTCCAACACAACACCCCAAGTTGGTCTGCCTGCTAAATGTGACCCAATAAGGAAATGCATCAGTAGGCCTGTAAACAAATAAGGAAGAGCAGATTGGCCTCATAGCCTCATGTTCCATTGAAGTTCCCAAAATAAATCAAAATACGTATTTAGACTAAAGTAATTCAGTTAACATATCATTTATTGGGGTTTTCTGTGGATTTTTTTGTTGGGATAGGTCGATGGCATGTAATGAACCAGCTACTTGATAGCCTTGTGTGTTAATCACGCAGCCATAGATTAGAGGTCATCTCGAGGGGCAGGAACCAGAGACAACATCATCTACTTCCAGTCAGACACCGGAATTCACCCGGGTATGCTTCCGGTCACATGACCAGTACACTACCAGGAAGAGCAAGGACCAATGAGGAATGCTGATACATGGACCAATAGCAGTGTGTCTAACACCATGCCTGCCCCACGTACGGGGGATGCGAACCAATCAGTGTGTACGCTCTCGGCGCCTGGTACGAATGTATAAAAGAGATGGAAAGTAAATAAAGTTGGTCTTTGCTGGCTTCATATTGGAGTAGTGAAGTCCCAACTTTCCCCCGCATTTTTTAACAAAGTCCCTGTCAAAGTACCAGAATGTAAGTGTCATGGGACAAGAAAGGAAGTCCTTTTGTGGATTCCTATATGCAAAATAGGAAGCAGAGTAAGGAGCTCAAAAGGTGAGAGACTCATTTTCAATCCAGAAGAACCTTAGCTGAATCTGATACTCTTCAACATACTCATAAATGGTAAACTATGGCAAATATTAATACATTTGTAGAAAGTAATAAAAGTAAGATGACAACATCTTACCATGATTATAAGTTTAGGATAGTAAATATAAAAGTCAAAGGCGAATGACTGAGGAAAAACATGCTGGAGATAAGTCACTGAACAATGCACACTAGAAGGTAAATTACTGCTAAGGTAACACACAGGAAAAAACAACACAGAGTGGATGCATACACACTGATGCATTCTGAACTAGCTATTATCCCTCATGGAAAAGATATTAGAGTTTTTAACTGGTTAAATATGTTACTGTCAGAAAAGCAAATATGATGTTACTTGTTTTTAGGAAATTAATATTGAACATAATAAAAAATATCCTTAAACCGCAGACTAAATCCACAGTACATCTTAAGTGGGTGTTCCACTTCTGTCACCAAAATGCTAGAGTAGAACTAGAATAGCTGCACTATAGTTCACACTTAAAACATAACTCAATAGATATGGGTTATAAAGCCTGGAAAAGAATTGTCTCTTGGGAAATATGATAAAACTTTATAAAAAAATGACTGAAGGGAAATAGGGAATAATAAGTCATCATTTCTCTTTATACAAAAAGCAGAAGACATCAAATGCAAGTGGCATGTGGCAATTCAGAATAAAAAATAGAAGACTTTTTTCACATAAATCAGTGGTAAACTGCAATTCATTGTCCCTAGATGCTGAAAATGTTAAATTTTGCTTGACTTCAGAAGTGACTAGACCTATTCGTTGAACAGAAATCCATCAAGTACTACTAAACACAAAGTAATGACAACTAGTTTAATCTCTGAACTTCAGGTTACTTGAAGCTGGGACAGTGTATTTTGCAACTACCTCCTGAACCTTGTCTTGTTCCTAACCATGTTCTTATATTGCTCCTTAGCTCTGTGTTATGAATCACTGTCTGCCTCAGTGAAACTATTCCTCTGCTGAAAGAAATAACAACTGAAAAGCATGGACTGGGAAATAAAGGTTATAAATGAAAGAAAAATCTCAATTTCATCTGAGCTGGAAATTAAAGGGAATTAAATATACATTAACAATATCAAAAGATGAAAACAAAAAGATTTCTGAAGACCTACCACTCTCTTGTTCCATACCCTAAATTTTCATAAAGCTATGCAAAATCATATCTTTGCCCTGTCTATTGAAGAAGCACTACCATCAAACAGTTCTCAAAATTTTAGTACGCTCAGAAGGTGGAGTACTGTACATAGATGTTCAACATGTTTGAATCATCTCCCTCATTGAGTGATGTACTATCAGTATGTCTTAAACCATTTCCTGTAAGTTTTTAAGGTGAATAGTTTATATTTGGAAGAAAATAGCATAAAGCCAGTTCCCATACTTTCTTTTTTAAGACAGCCTATCAAAATACAAAATGTTTTGTAACTTTGAATAGCTCCATAGTTCACAATATAGCATCCTGTTATGGTCTCGTTTTGCAGCACTTGCTACCTTATTCACTGCAAATCTGATTTAAATCACATCAGGGACATTCACTTCACCTAACATGAGGAATCTAATTTAGACAGTCTAGTTAGGAAGGTAGTCAATGCAAAGTTACAGGACAGGTAGCCTCTTCCAGAGGGCAGTTACAATCCCCAATGATTTTTTAGGAGCCAAGGAAAAATGGCTCTTTTTACTTAGATGCCTCGAGCTTGGTGGGACGAACAAACCTTTGCGATGACAATCATCAGTTCATCTGGCTGAATATGCATCTTACCCTGGGCTTCTAAAAAGGAAAACAACTTCTCAATATGATGCTTTTATTATTGCTGCATGTTTTACTGTGAAAACAAAGAGCTTGTATTCCTGTCTGAGCAAGATAAGAAAGGATCAGCCACTATCTCAGTCCTCCAGTGCTAGCTTTCAAATCTGAAAGTACCATCACTGTAATGCTCTCCATACAAAGAAAATTATTCAAATGAGAACAATGAGAATATGCTCACCTGACTTTCTAAGCTTTGAAATGATTTATTTTTCTGCTGTTGTTTCAATTATTTTATTCTTTTTAAAAAATAACAAAGGATATTTCTTTCCCCAATTAATTTTTCAGAAGTAAGTCTTGAAATGAGATGGTCTGAGCATGCTGCACAGAAGATGCACAAATTTAACTAAGGAACACTTTAGGAAAAGGAGTAGTAGTAGAACTTATAAAACAACCTGACATGCAAATGCCCTGTATTCTCTATTTCGCCACAGATCTCACGTCTGTGAAAGCAAAGGAGATACAGGGAGAAGTAGAGAGACAAGACTAAAGGACAGGCATAGCATACAATATTATTTTTGAGGACAGCGCATACATTGTTTGACCCTGGAAGGCAGGTATAGAGCTGTAAGTCTGTGGTGGGATTAAAGGAGAAAAGGAGAAAGGCCACTTTCTGTAGTAGAAATATACCTTGAAAATGAGTAGTGATGATGCAGATACTGAAGCGAAGATACTGTTAGATATTATATAGCTATTTTACAAGTTGGGTGGGGTTTTTTCCTCGAAAAGAGTGTCAAAGCCATTTTTCATTTTTTTCAGCTGTCTGATTTTATGTTCCATGTGTCCATCTTGCCTCTGGTCCCTCTCATACTGTTGTCTCTGAAGGGATCTTTTTAGGAAGTCTGAGGTGTCCTCAAACAGCAATGAAAAATAGCACTATTCCTCTTTTCTTCTTTTTCTCTTATATTTTTCAGCTTTGAAGATCAGAGTACCAGTTCATCTCCATCAGTAAGTAACTGAAAGTCACATCTCTCTTTGTCTGACAGAAGGAGGCATAATCTTTGCCTTTTGCACTCTTCCACCAACATATCTGGGAAGACACTTTCTTCTTTGCAGTGGGAAGAACTCAGAAAGGCAGGAAAAGCTGAAGAGCTTCACAAAGCTTTTTTGAAACACACCTTGCAAGCAGAATGCATGCTCCTTTGTGGCACACGGAAAGGAGCATTGCAATTCGCAGGATACAATGGAGTCCACAAACCAGTTATTCTAACAGATCTGTCTGAGCCCAAGAAACACGGCCTTTGACGTTCTTGACATTGTTTCATTATTTCCCAGAACACTTATGTTTCAGTTATGCAAGTACATAAACCCGAGTGTCCTTAAATGTTCAAGGTGTCAGCTTACTGAAGAGGCTGGACCTCATCACCTCTGTAGCTTGGGCCAGTCACAGAGATGATCGGCATAGCCCTGCTGCTTTTGGATGGGTCTGCTGCAGGCACAATGGTTCCTGATCAGACATGATTTAGATTGTGAGAGATTCAAATTGACAAATTATTCAAGACCAGAATAGTCACACAGCACAAAAGTGTATCAAGTGAAGTCACAGAATACCATCACTAAATGATAAATCCAAATGAAAGAGACAAAATATAAAACAAGGGACACACAAATATTTTACTACTATTTATCTTTACTACTCAAATCATCTCCATTTAGCAAAGTTTAAAAGTAGATAGAAAAAAAGTTTTCTGGTTCCTCTCTCACTTCTCTTCTTTCAATTTGAAGGAAACTCTTTTGTTACTTTCTAGGGTTTAAAGTTCTCTCAGACATGCCATATACACATAAACAGAAACTGGAAAATGAAGTGATGAAAACCACTAGTTTTTTATTCAGTTACCAGACAGTTACATCACTGTATATTTACTGGAGGAGAAACAGTTAATTTTCATTGGGTCACCTCCTTATTCACACACTGACAGCACAGATGCTGCCATCGATTATGACAGAGCTGCTGCAAGAACAGGGCTCAGTAGCTCATTCTTGCTCCATCTTCTGCCTGTCAACCTGTTTCAGTCTCAGCAATACTAAATCACACACTCTAAAACACAACTTCTGGGTCTATAAAATTCAGACATGCTTGGCTTTGAAATGAACAGCTCGATATTTCTTAGTTATTTCATTTCTTTATTAGAGTTGTAGGGATTATTTTTAACGAAAGAAAGGAAGATTTTCAGTCAGAATGATGTTATCCTGAGACTCACAATTTCCACCCTGGATCTAGTAAAGCATGTGTTTGACTCAAAGGACACAAGTAATGTTGCTGAGTTCTCAGACTCTAGACTGACACCACTATAGTCCTCTTTTACCATGCTATATAATTCTCTATAAGCAGCAAATGCAAGATAGTGCAATGTACATTTGTCAGAACACAACTCCAGAGCACTAAATCCTGCTTATCTTGTGCTTGGAAGAAGTGTCACTGATGTCAGAGAAAATGCTCAAGTGAGATAGCTGAACAGCCTTATCACAACTTATCTTTCCAAACTAACATTCATATTTTCACTGGACAAATAATACAGCTTCCTGTATCCACACAGCATTATGTTTTTGAAACTATAAGCTTTATACAAGCCCTGTATAACTAACATTAAAAAGAGTATGTTTCCTCTTTTAATATAAAAATGACACAGAAAAGAAACCAAAACCCACATTTCAAAGGCATTTTAAAAATCATTATTCCCTGCATGTAAAAACTTGCATTGCTTATATTTTGTTACATGTTACAAAACTCCAGGAAAATGCTGGCTCTCAACCAAGAATAGGACTACTTTGTCATAGATGGGACCAACATATGACAATATGAAATCCTTAGGATTTCTGGGTGTCTGTTTTGAACAAATACAACTATTTTTTCTCTTTTTGAAACAAAAAATTTCCCATTTTTAGTTGTTAAAGCAGTTCATTAAAATGCAGCCTTAATCATTGTTCACTTTATCACTCATATTAGGGCATGATAAATTAGCTTCTAGACTTAACACTGGACTGCATTTGCCCTACATGTACTTAAAATTAGGTTTTATGTAGATGTTCACTAAACATGCCCAGGAACAAACATTAATGGTTCAATTTTTTGTTAAACATGATAACTTACTGACTATCCATTAGTTCAAGCTGCTGCAAATTTCTAACACAGACATATACTCTGGGTAAGTACAGGATTTCAGGGCCTTTTTACACTAATTTATTTGTTGCCTAAAGCCAGGACAGGTCTCGTTTCTAGATGCAGATGTGTAATGAAGACATTGCCATTCTCAGCTGCTTGTCACTGACAGCTGGATGGGTATTGCTGTCTTCATCTCTGTGTGTGGAGGGGAGTACAAGAGCAGACTCCCCCGGTAACTCCAGTCTGCTTAAACCTGTCTTTGCCTGGGCTATAGTGGGAACTATTCATATGGCCCCTTCTATTAGGTGAGCTATGGAGAGGTAATCCCTATCAAAGTGCAAGGAATAAATAGGACACCTGTGTCTTCTGCCAGCACAGATGTTTGCGAAGCATCTGCCCCTGCCCTAGTAAGAAAGTTGGGCCAGTATAATTAAAGGTCTTATTTCATACTAAAGCATTTAAATTGGCACAAAAAGTCTTGTTGACATCTTTTTTACTTTTAATTCTAAAAAGTAAGATCTTCAAAAAATAATTAGAGTATCCACAGGAGGGAACTGATTGCTCCAGTTTAATTTGAAGTGGTATGAATTTCCCCTTGGACGAGCTTCATTTCTAACTGTCAAACTGGTGTTTTTCACAAATACTACATTTTTAAAAACATTATCTCCTTTACTAGAAAAACAGATCTGTTGTAATAGATATCAGGAACAAATATGTTTGTGGAGTTGGTTGGTTTGGTTTGGATTTAGAGTGTTCAATCTTAAAATTCTGCCTACAAGTGTTAAAATCAACTATATATGCAAAGTTACAACACAGCAAATTCTGTATTTTCCCCACTTCATGCCCAGTTATTTCTGATCCACCCAACTTGCCTGACTTTGGTATAAGAACTTTGATTATACCAATTGAACCCATTGTTATCCAGAACACACCCCTCAGGAAATGGGCTGTGCTCCTAAAGAAACAGCGCAAGAACAAAAAAAAAAAACCCTTAAATCTCTATTCTCCTCTCACCCATTCTTTTCTCCTTACTTTGCTCATGATTTTCCTTTTACCTGGTATTTGTCACAAAACTGTCCTTCCCTCCATAATTTTTTAAAAACATTTAATCAAAGTGCCTCCTGATTTTGCTATTTCTTGACAGATTTCTTACATTGAAAACACAGAGTTAAGGAGATAAACTGACCCAAACAAAACTAAACTGAACCCCCAGAATGTTCCAAATGATAAAAACCTACCAAGAATCTTCTCAGACCACTGGAGACAAGGAGCCTTGTCCAGTTTTGCCAAGTGTCTTTATCCCCATAAGAACCCTTTAGGATATGCTGCAAACTATAAATTGATCATTCCTCAGAAAAGAAAAAAGCAGTGACTGAATAGGTTTCCAATGCTATGTGTAATACTGCACAGCTCTGTCAGAGCAAACTATGGCTCCTTTCTGGCTTGTGT
The DNA here is from genome assembly GCA_013398125.1 of Aegotheles bennettii. NCBI lineage: Eukaryota > Metazoa > Chordata > Aves > Caprimulgiformes > Aegothelidae > Aegotheles > Aegotheles bennettii. The sequence goes on along the minus strand of VZRW01003378.1, from coordinate 225,217 downwards.
GCCCAAAATACCTTACCACGGGTACAAAGGCAGGGGGAAGAAAGCTGGTAAATATGTGCTCAGGTGACCAGCAGTGCTCCTGAGGCCCCAGCATAGACTTAATGAACATGTTTGAACAGAAGAGTGTGACAGTTGGGAAAGGAAATGCATACCCTTTTCTTAAGTGAAGCCCAGCTGCACACCACATTAATGTGACCTTCTTTGGTTTTCTGTGTTTTGATTGCCGCTGTCCCATCCACCTCATTCCTCAAAGGTTAATGAGGCTAAACAAGAGAGAAGCAGAAAGGTCAGCCAACAAAATGCTGATCTATTGACAAAGCCTAAGGAATGCAAAAGTAATGCAGAACTCAAATACTGTTGTTCCTGCACTACCAATACCCCTCTAGAGCAAATCCATGCACACATCTTCAGAAAATTTTGCTGTGCGTGAAGTAGAGAAGTGATCCTCTCTCTCAAGTCTAAAAAGCTGAGCTGATGTTATTACACCCTGAAGGCTGAAGTCCCTATTTCATTATAACTGTGGCACAATGAAGAATGACAAAGAGGGAACCAGGGATGAAGTCAGGAAAATTACTCTACCTCTCTAATTGCCAATTCACTGTAGCAGGTACATGGGGCAGAAGAGTAAGATTTGTCTCACAGATGACCATGTCACCTCTGCTCCTCACCTCCAGGCTCAGATCTTTCACCAAAGCCATGTAAGTGCCTGTTGTCACAGAAACTCCGTTGCTCTCAGAGGTGGCACAAATAAGAGTTGGAGATTTTTCCTGTCATAAAGACTGAGAGTAAAAAAATGGCAGAGAGTCTGTCCCTCAATCCGTGTGGCAACCAAGAAGAATGTCTAAAGAAAAATTTGTCATGAGAACATTTTTCCATTGTAAAAATTTGTTCTCTCAGGATCCCAGCTTTTCATTGGAAATGGCACTGCACTCAATAAGAAGAAATGACTGGTCAAAATGAACAAGGAAAAAAAATCCATTCCTCCCCATCACTGTCTGAGCAGTGACTTAAAGCTGTTATTTTTAAAAGGAGGAGGGAAGAGGATTTGTTTCAGATTCAAAACTCAAAATTCCTTGAGTTCTGATTTGTTTCAGAAAAATTAAAATTTTTAACTTGCACAAAATTTAAAAAAATCTATTCCTAGTTTGTAAGCAGGGTGAATATTGTTTAAAAATAATCTGCTTTGTTTACATGACAGAGATCTGCATCTATTTTAAAATGTGATTTTTTTCTTTAGTTCCATTTCTTTGACAAGCAACAGTTTAAAAGATAGCAATAGTTTGCAAAGCCCTTCCCTGACTCCTTCTCTAATTAGCAATGCTGCTGAAGAAACTGCTGATACTAAAAACAACGAGTAAACTGTAGGACTATAGAAATAAATCAAAATGGCTAGAGCATCAGTTTTGAAAGAAGAGTCTATAAACAGTACACTTATCTTCAAGACCAATGTGGAGAGCCAATGTGGAAAAAATATTGTACCTTTACACTTATTAAACTGCACTTTATAGTTAAATTAAAGAATTTTAAAAATTGTCTCAGCAGATGTCTTCAGCAGTAAAGCTAAACAGTGAAAGAAGAGGGAAAAAAAGGGAAGATTTAAAATGTGTTTTCTTAGCAGAGTGAACCTCCTTAATTTTTTATTAAATTAAAGGATAAATTTTATTATACAGACTGTTTCATATTACAGGCTTAGAAAAAAAAAAGAATAAAAATTAATGAATAATGTAACATAGTTGATTCCAATAATTACAAAGTGTAAAATCATTCTAAAGATTTTATGACTCTGCCTTATGGCTCTCCACAATCCCTTTCTGTTTTGTTGTCTTTTGTAGGGATGATAAGCAAGGCACTCGCACCTGTCACTGGATCGCTAAACAAATAATGTGTCTTACCTTTGCATGGACCACTGGCAGAAAATTGCTGCCTGGTGCTCCGATTACTTCTCCCTTGACATAAATTATGAGCCACTTACAATGATGTAAAAGGATAGATTATTTTTCTTTGACTGGAAACTTATCTGCTGAATACTCTGGAGCTTTGATTAATGTTTCTGCCCCATTTTGTATGAGAGCTAGGAAAATAAATATATTTGGTTCTCAGTAACTGCATCAGTATAGTGGACAATAATGAGCCATGGTTGGGAACAAATGAAGGTTTCAAATTGCTAATGGCATAAATGAGACCTGTTGCACATCTGGAGGTTGAATCAGAATGGGAACTCTTCCATTCTCAGTCATGGTGGTGATGGTGTAGGGTACTGTATACTTGGAAATTTTGAGTATAGAATGCTAAATACAAAGCTGTGTCAGCAACTGTGGGATCTGTCTCCTTCCACTGGGAAGTATTTTGCTAAGGTATTTCTTCTTTACTAATTAAACCTGTTGGAAGTAAATTTGCTTTCTTTTCTCCAAGCTACAACACTCTGCAATCAAAGTGATGTTTCAAAGTCTAGATCTACAGGCCTGAACACATACATTTCACTGTTTCCATGAGACCAGAGATGCACGCATAAAGCCCACAAAAGAATGTCTGAGGACAAAGACTCAGGGTTTACTGTCTAGGGAAAACCTTTACTGTTTGGAAGGGGGAAGTGGAGCAGGAGAGACTGTGAAATGGCACCTGAAAGAGATGCAAGGAACACATCTAATTCAGCTTTCCACATGGCCACTGGTTTTGGTTCACAAATGAGTTTTCTTCATCTTCAGACATTTCCTTATGCACCAGCACCCTCTGAGACAAAGTCTGTACACTTGCCATTCTTTTAAGCAATAAACATACATACACATCTCTCTATATATGTACGCAAGCACACAAATAGAGATTATAGTGACTATGTATGAAGCACTAGTTGGGTGACATATACAAGAATATAATTTAAAAGATAAAAAGGCTGTCAAGGTTGTTGAAAAGAATGTATAAGGCTATATTACAAGGTTACTTGGCCAGATGCAGGCAAGACTATTCATTATTTCATAGGTTTCACATACAAAATAGACCATCAGGATTATTTAGTCTAAAATTTTGCATAACAGAAGTTATAAATGTTGCAAAACATTTCCCAGATCTTAGTTACAGCCTAGTAACATCCGCCCAGAGAAAGACAAAAAAGGTAAAAAAGAAAATGTTTTTCTACAGTTTTAAAGAGATAGAAAATTCCTGTATCCTGTCAGAGAAAACTACGAATACAGTTAAAGGACAATTATGCAAAAGCAAGTCTATAAGGGAAAAAATGTTATTTTCTGCAGTCGTTGCAGGTTTCTTTTAGGCATCAGTGATTAAATTGTCCAAATAGAAAGCTCATCAATATTAAAAAGATGGCTATATTAATTACAAAATAAATTACCTAACTCTTGTTGATTTGATTAAACATAATGAAAAATTGACTAAGTCAATGAAAATGAGAATGATGTAAATTAACTGGTTTTAGACATATTTTTAGGCATGTCTGTATCTTCAGAGTATGCAGTGAGGCAAATAGGTACATCCGAATCATCACCCCAGTCACGGCCACTCTGAATACCTCCCTTACTGCATGTGCGAAGTCCTTCTAGTTCTTGCAGCTCAGCAGTACTACAATGTTGAGACCTTAGTAAATACTGAGGTGCCAAACAAATCCATTTAAAGCCCACTAGAGACCCTTTTTAATAAAGGTTGGTGTAAACATCTATCCTACTACAACTGGATATGAACTCCTTTGTGGATAGCAAACTTACATTTGTAGTGGGTTGACCTTGGCTAGCCACCAGGTGCTCACCAAGCCACTCTATCACTCCTCAACAAGACTGGAGGAGAAAAATGCAACAAAAAGCTCATGGGCCAATATAAGGGCAGGGAGATGAACTACCATTTACTGTCATAGGCAAAACAGACTCGACTTAGGGAAATTAATTTAATGTATTGTCAATTAATCAGAGTAGGATGAGAAATAAGAACAAATCTAAAAAGACTTTCCCCTCCACCCCTCCCTTCTTTCCAGACTCCACTTCCAACTCTTTTACCTCCTCTCTACAAGCAATACAGAGGGTTGGGGCATGGGAGTTGTGGTCTCTGACACTCTTGTGGTCTTCCCCTACTCCAGCATGGGATCCTTGCCATGAAATACAGTCCTTCATGAACTTCTCCAACATGGGTCCTTCCCATGGGCTGCAGAATTGCTCCAGCAGAGTCCGTTCTTTAGGGTACAGTCCTTCATGAGTGGCCTGTTTCAGTGTGGCATCCTCCATGGCATCACAGGTCCTGTCAGAAAACCTGCTGCTGCATGGGGTTCTCTCCACGAGGCCACCGGTCCTATATGGATTCTCCACAGGGTCACAGCTTCCTTCAGGGCATATCCACCTGCTCTGGCATGGGGTCCTCCATGGACTGCAGGTGGATATCTGCTCCACTGTAGTCCTCCATGGGCTGCAGAGAGGCAAATTGTGTCACCATGATCTTCACCACAGGCTGCAGGGGAATCTCTGCTCCAGCATCCAGAGCACCTTCTTCCTCTCCTTCTTTACCTACCTTCGTGTCTGTTTCTCTAATTTTTTCACTTGTCTCCCCACAGTTGCTGTTGCACAGCACTTTTTACCCTTTCTTAAATCTCTTATCACAGAAGTGCTACCAACGTTGTCAGTGGGCTCAGCTTTGGCCAGTGGTAGATCCATCTTGGAGTTGGCTGGAACTATCTCTGTCTGACACTGGGGAAGCCTCTGGTGTCTTCTCACACAAGCCCCCCCTGCAGCCCCCCTGTTACCAAAACCTTTCCATATAAACCAAATGCAACATTTTAAAGTTATGATCAGCTCATTCATAAAGAGTTGGAATATTTTTAAAACTTGCAACATATTGTGCTTTACCTAGGAAATGCCTGTCTGATTAAAAGGGTGATGATTAACTTCCTGCACTAGCTAGCTTCACTTTCATGACTTGAAGTTTATTGTTATCTCAACTAGCAAAAATATTATCACTCCAGGTCTTTTGAAAGGAAAACTTCTCTTCATTTAATGGAATGAAGTATCTCTGATTTCCTGCAATGCTAACATGTAGCTGCTAAATATTGAAAAGTTGCAAGTATTTTAATTTTTTCTAGCATACCAATATATATTAAAAAAACATTCAATATAAAGCACAACACTTACAGAGATACTCAGAGCACTTAGAATACATTTGCATGTAAACAAAAAAAGTAATTGCTAATGGAAGACCTAGTGTCTTCCTTGATGTTTTTAAATTCCTGTTTTGACACTCAAATGCTGTTTTTAGTTGCACTATTGAGGCCCCAGTTAAAGAACTAGCTTGCTAAATAAATTTTAGGCTACATTAAGCTCATGGAAGTGCAGTCATCTTTTCTGAATCTTGAAGTATGTGCAGCATTTCCCCCTCATATTATGTGCCACTAGAACTTTGAGCATTCCACATACCAGAGGACTAAGCTTGTTCTGCATGGCCAAACTAGGTCTTCTTATGAAGTTTTAACTTTCATTTGATTTAAGCTCCCATTAGGTTAAAGCAGTACAAAAGCTATTAAGGAATCTAATTCAGCTTCAAGTGAAGAGCACAAAGAGCATTTAACTTTAGTTTAAACTATGTTTCAAACTACCAAAGACTCAGAAACCTGGTCAAGTTGACATTGTTTAACAATTCACTATTCAAAAATTAGGTTGTGGCAATCTGTCACTCCAAACTTATAGCAAACAGAAGCAGTGTCACTTACTTTAATCTTGTTTAATCATGACTTAAGTAGACTTAACTCATGACTTGTCATGTCTGAAGAGTGCATGAATGAGCAATTATCATGGTCGAGTTGATGCATGTCAGGCTAACTTGTATGTCCATTCCTTAAATTAATATGAAATCATCCTCTTGGTTTGCTTTAATTAAATTAATTTTTAAATTATTCTGTTAGTTAGGACAAACACATCCGTTTTTGTTCCCATAACAATGAGCTAACTGGTAGGTTGTTTGGTTGTTGGTTTTTTTTTTTTTGGGGGGGGGAACATAACTTATACACTGATTTAATAAAAGAAAAGAGAGAAATTAAAAATGAGTAAGTCATTGAATTAAGAGAAGAGTATATGGCCGATCTCACATAAAAAATACTGCTTTTCTTTGCAATAAACCGGTATCAAATAAACAAACTCTTCTTCCTTTTGAAAGAAATTCTGTCTTTGAACCAAGATGCTACAAAATAATTTATGCTTTCATTAAATAGCTATTTAATTTTGGCCTGCTGATCTGCAAAATTTGTGGTTGCATAATTGGCCTAGCTCTGTGGGCTTTGAGAAAATTCATATCTGATAAAGAGCCAAATAATTTCTACTCATCACTTTCATACGATTTTTATTTTCTTGTCCCTTTCTATTTCTTTTTCTTTCCAATTCTCAGAAATAATTATTTTTCTTACTAAAAAAGAATTCCTTCCAAAGGTAAGAAACTTTCTGGTACATTTAATTAATATCAAACAAGGTGACACTGAAAATGGAGCCAGTCCCACACATCAAAAAAGAGGGGCTATTGTAAGTCTACGCAGCAAGGAAGGCCAATATAGAACTTTAAAACAAATGCAAGAAAAATTGCCCACTGGATTGAGATCTGTGACTACATTAACTTAATTTCCCACAAATAATGTTCTCTATATTTTCTTCTTTGTATCTCAGCAGTTATTCCCAAATTCTCTTAAGTGACTCCACCACAAAGTTTTTGAACTAATCCAGAAAGCAAAATAGCTTATACCATTGCAGCCCATTAAAATTTATATATACAGTAGGATTATTAGAAAGACTTCAAGCTATTGCTGTGCAAAGAGTATCAAAACCGACAAAAGCCAGAATGTCATGTGCCAGGTGACTTGTCTTCAGGACAGCAGTCTGTACCAGGCTTAGTAGTTTCAGGCTTACTTTTGGAGGAGTCAGAAGTTCTTTGCACCTTGAAAGAGCAACTGAACCAAAATACAGCTTCATATCAATTATATTCAAAAGGTGGCTTCACTGCTTTTCCAATGCATATATGAAAGTGTTCGTCTATACATAACTTTATAATATATGTAGGGGAGCTTTGGGGTTAAATATTTGTATCCACCTTATCATGATTATTAGAGATAAATAAAATAGACTGAAAGACATGTCTTTAGTCAAATTTCTAACAGAAATCTATTTTACTAAATTAACATCAAAGAGGCATTCAGATGGATGCCCCTTTATTCAAAATCTTGAAACTCAGGGAGATTTGGATACAGTAAAACCTCATTTTGGGCCTATGTCATCAGTTAGTTAATGGAAGTATTTTATCTGCAGGTAAATTTATTAAATGAAATTAATAAATTGATAAAAGAAAAAACAAAACAAAATTAAAGAAACATCAAAACTTTAAAGCACATTTACTAAAAGTTATTGAAGTGACAGCTGGTGGAACAACTGGGTGGTTGGAGGCTCACATAATGTTTGAGTTGTTCACATTAATGAGTTTCAGATAATCTGGTGTATCATGCATATGTGCATTCACTTTGTTTTTTTGAGGTCATTAAGGTGGTGAGGACACTGTAGGCATCTTTGTAAATAATAGTTTAAATATGATTGCTAAGGAGACTTGACAGGTGATTTTGGGATTTCAGTACAGACATTAGCTCCAGCTAAGCACTTCTAGATTCAAGGAGACTCTATGTCATTATTGGTATTTATGAGTACTTTGAACAAAGATCTTACAAATTCCAACGTATTGGTATTAGTGGAGTGACTTATTCCTGCTGCTACCAGCCTTAAAAGTTCTCAATACTAATGAGAGAAAATGCAGTTATGCAAAACACAACCTGAATTAGAAAGAGGCCAGGGTAGGATAATATAAAACGTATGCTACCATCAGTTATAGTATGCTGCAAAAAACTCCCTATGAGAAAGGCTACTGGTAAATGCAGAGTTACAAATAATAAATAGAAATTCTACCTATTACTATAGTATCTTAACTGTGTTTTTATCTGTTGAGATAATTTCTTTTGTAATGATGGGAAAGCTGATTCAAAAAGTATATGGGAAAGCTGATATGCCAAAAAAGTCAGAAATTGAATCACCTGGTTTTTGTCCCTGGAGGATGTGACTAAAATAGTATCTCATATAAACAGATTTATAACCACAGAGACACAAACTTACATTCACACTGGATTTATTTACATACACACAAATGCACGTAAAGTAATGTTAAGAAGGGTAGTCAGACTTTATGATGCAATTACATGGATTTACTTCTTAATGAGAAGTACCAGACGATTTCTGCATGTAATCACTCAGCATTCCTTCATCCTTCTGTCATGTAGTGCTATGTGATCTGTAGCAACATGTACAAAATGCAACTTACTGTTTCCTAGTTTACACTCAGTTGTTGGACTCCCCTCATCTCAACAGACATTTTTGCAGTCCTATGGGATCTCTTTCTTTGGATGATACCTAATGATGCTGCAGTGGAAGTGCTGATGAAACCAGCTCCTATTTTGGGGCCAGCAGGTGCACCAGATAGATTTTTTTTCCCTTCTACAGCACTAATCTTCTACACAGAAGGAATAACCGAGCTAAGAAGCTGCCAGAGAGCCACTGAATGCAGATATCTGCAGTTCAGTGAGTCCATCACTTTCTATGTCAAAAAAAACCATTCAAAATTGGACAGGGGACACTATCTGCCAAAGTGGGAAAGTAAAATAGCTAGTGATGTTGAACAAAATGACACAGTAAAAATGAAACTATAAGCTCAATAATATTATTTAACAGTCCAGAAAAGAAGTCTACATGTCTTTTAAACATCAATTATTGAATCACACAATTCATTATGAGTCATCATCCTCAGCTGAGAGGTGGAGGCACGTGCTCTGCATTGTGAAATGACAAAGTGGTATTTTCAGAGAGGTCAGAATTGGGCCTTAGTTATGAGTCTGGTGCCACTTAACCTAGGAGAGTCAGTGCATCTAAGAAAGTCCATAAAAGACAAAGAAGGAAATCATGAATGCATGGGTTGACTGTTTTTTTGAGAAGGAACACTACAAGTGTCTTTGGGAAATCTCACCTTGCTCATATTTCCATTATTCTGTTTCACATTTGAGGAGATTTTAACCAAAAAGAAAAATGTTCTAGTTGCCAGTAGCACAAATTTCTGTGCTGCTTTTTCCATAGCAGTAAAGGCTGTACAAATCAAACTACACCTTCTTACCTCTACTGATAGTAGCACTTCCATGAACAGGTTTCTGTTTGCATGACAAGTAAACAAAAATGAAAGTAAAGCTTTTATAGAAGATGATGACTCTTTAATTTTTCATGGTATGCAGCCATGTTAAGTTAAACAAGTATGGAAACGTATTTACCTTTGGGCTGGTCTTTCTCCAGTATAGTGTTTCCAGTAGCATTTCCAGTTCCATGAACACATCAACCATCTTCCTTACAGAATATAAATTATCAAATAATTTCAAAGACATTTGTTTGAAGAAACTTTTGTATGGGTTTTTATTTTGCATGGAGGGTTGTTTCTTTACAAAAAACATTTTAAAAGTGTTTATAGTAAATAGCATTAAGTACTCATCAGTGTATCAGAGTAAATAGCACATACACACATGAAACCACACTTTTCCACGAAAGTTCAATATTTGTCCTTGAAGGCTGCAAAATTCTGAAGTTTACAACAGTTGTCAGATAGCATATGAAAAAGAGATGTCATCACAGCTCTACAGGCAGAAAAAAACCAAAGTGAGCTACAGAACTTCCAGCAAATTTATCAACAGAACAGCATAGATTTTGCTATACAGATTATTTTTTTTCCATATGCATGGAGGAACTGACTGAGTAAAAAGGAAAATGTTCTTGATTGCTTTTTAACAGGTATACGTTGCTTATCTAAATAAAACCTTTGTTTGAGAAAGGTTAGTAAAGAAAAAAGCTATGTACAACACTGATAGAGGCACTTAAATGAGAATGAACATTTTCCTAGGTTGTTTTTCATAGGCTCTAAGATAGATTTGTTCTGGTTTTAACAAGCCTTTATTTACAGTTCCCAAGATTAGCCTCCAAGCAACCAATCAAGTAGCCCTCTATCACCCTGACACAAAAATGTTTGCGAGTTGTAATCCTTTGAATAAGAAGATATCAGCATTTAGAAGCATGTAGAGTTTTAATAAAAATTTCCACTTGACTTACTTAATGCATTGTTTCTAATTCTTTGCTTGAAAATCCCTTTCCACTGCAGAAATTATAGTAGTGTCTAGAGTTAGTAGGCTCCAACTATATCTGGTGTTAAATGGTGTTGTCCCCAAAATTTCAACTGAAACAAACCAATTTACTGTAGCTGAATGTTTTGCCTGATTTTGTGTAGCTGTATTTACAGACAGAAGCAACTATGCATATTTCTAAATACATGCTCCTTACAGCTTACGTGATCAGTCCAATTGTTTTGTTTTATAATCTGGCAGTTACTAGATGGATTTCTCTACAGACACTATAGAAGATTTCTGGCACATCATGTGCAGCATGCATCAGCACAAAGTCCAGCCCTACATGTTCATTATATGATCCTTCTTTCCCCCATGGGCTGCGAGCAGAGCAGGTATTGCAGGAGACATAATTCTCACTAGTTCTAGATGGGAAGATCACATTTCCAAAACCTTTAGTTCCTCTTGCAAGTCATATAGTAAAGCTTCTTTTCGTTAAATTTGTTTTTGCTAGTTGAACACAGGTACGGATGCTGCAGAAACTTAAGAGCAGAACCAAACTCTGTAGCTCTTCATCAAAAGCTTTTGGAGTTCACCAATCTGTACTTCACATTGAGTGCACAGGATCTGGTGCATCAGACATGGGAAATCCACTTTGTAGGGGTCTCCTATGAAACAATTTGTCATCGAGTTCCCCCATCCCACCAGCTCTAAATGTCCATTCTTCCAGGACTCGCTCAGGGAAAGACCACTTGTCAGGACAGGAGAATTCTCAAATTGGCAGGAGTGAAAGGCAGATGTGGTGGTCAAATTTCTGATTAGATTGGTGAAATGTGTACCTTTATTTTGTGTATATATGTCAGCAGAATGGTGTGTTTACATTAGATACCATGACTAGTTCTCCCTTACAGTTGTTCTGTCTGAGGGAGAGCACTCAGCCATAACTGACACATTAGAAAAGCCTTAACGCTCAAGGAGATAAGGTTCCACACACAGCTTTAGAGCAGATTTGGTCTATTCCCATCACAGGACATTCAGTGTTCTTTAATGCTTACAGTTGTCTGTTGGGGATCCAGGCGAAGCTAGGTGATATAAACTCAAGCTGGCAGCGAGCTGCCCCGGAGCGCTGGGTGCACAGAGCCAGCCTCCCTTCCCAGCACTCAATGTCCTTGCTGGTATCGTAGGTTGAGTAGTATCTCAACATCCAACTCGCAGAGCACGTCCTGCTCCTTCCCCCAGTACTCAGGCACTGAAGGTACCCCAGTGCCTCGAGCCCCACCTTTTATGGTCCACCCCCTTGTTAGGCATTTAGCTTTATTATCATCAAACAATTAGCACCTGAGTGTGATGACCAGGAGGGCTGCTCTGTCAATCAACAATCAGGTAGCCCTCTGGTCATCCTCTACATTCTCTACAGTTGTCCAACAATTTACTCCAAAGAATTACATATACATNTAGAGTATAGTATATAACATAATAAAATAATATCTTATCTATAATTTGGGACTATTATATATATGCATTTTATATATTATAGGTGAAAATTCTTTATAAATAAATATTTTTATGTATTTTTATCAGTATAATCCTTCCTCCACATATCAGAAGCACTCACACACAAAGCCAAAAGAAATCATATATGCCACTTGGGGAACTAGAGGATGCGGAGCTTCTTCTGCAGCAATTACAGTGCTCTATTGCACATTAATTTTTCCTATTGGTGCTATAACTCAATTTAAACTAGCACTTTGCCAGACAAAGAAAAATGTGAGATTTTGGTTCCTACTTCTCTGTAGGTACCACAAGTCATTCCAAGGAAACCTTTCCCCTGGGCCAACAAAAGTAGACAAAAATGGAGTCTATCAGATGACAGCCCAAATAAAGCTTTCAAAAAAGCAAAAATCAAACAATTATTAAAAAGTAGTGAGTAACTAGAGTTTTGACTGAACTTAACAAGAGTCCCAGGTGCCCTAACACTTTAAGAACCATCCATGTTGTGTCCAGTTCCTTGAAAAGGTACTTGTGCAACTGGAGGCATCAAAGCCTAACAATATCTAATACTCTAGCACAAAGTGGAAACCATTTTGTGTCAGCTTCCATGTCTTCTTCTAGATATCAAAAAAATGGAAAAAAAAAGGTTGGGGGGAATTCAGGGCTCAGTTTGTAACCACCTAGATGAAAAACCAAGGTAAAAACTATGTGGAGCGCAAATCCAGACAAAGGAAACTACTAACTTCTGCAGCAAATTAGTATCCAAAGAGGAAACACAGTGATAGAAAAACAACATCCCTATGCTACAGAGGTGGAATTATCAGACTCGTTGCTCTTTAGATTCTAGGAAACACTGGAGCATGGAAAACAAGATGTGATGACATAGGAAAAAACAAGTACAAAAGGAACAGACAAGTTTGATGAAGCTAATGTTATTGTGCTAGTTTTATGAACTTCCTCATAATTACAAATTATGTCTTTTTAATTATTGCATTCTCACTCAGCACTTTAAAAATTGAAATTACATGGAGTGGAAAGCCCTGAGAAATACAGTGTTAAACTAACAGCTCTTCTAATACTTTAAAAGATTTGGATCTCTGCTGCTGAAACAAATAAGAAAAGAAAATCACAGCAGCTGCTTCCATCGTTACATGATAATGTTGGACTGTTTATTTCTTATGGACAGGCTATGTAGAAATCACAACTGAATTTTATAAAATGGCAGGTGTTATAACCTGTGAGACATCTCAGGTATTTGGATAATAAACCTGAAATGTTTATAAATTGTTATGAAGAACACATCTAACAAAGCTGGATGATTAATGTATAGAATTTCTGTCTTCCATATCAGAAATCATGAAAGATTCTGTAATATGTGTATCATCAAAGGGTCCAATCTACTGCAGCCTTAAGTACAGTTGTTTACCAACAGCAATAAAAATGGCAGCAAAGGTAAATACATACTAAAACAAACAAACAAAACACCTGTGTGTGGAATGGAAACAGAAGGTGTAAGTCCATGCGAAATGACACAGATGAATAAAAATTCTATTTGCATAATGAAAGGCTGATCTGAATGGGGCCACTAGAGTGCCATACCAGGGAGATTTTTTCTCTGTGGTTCCCTTTACCATTATTTAAACCACTTCTGTCAATGCACTCCTAGAATAATGACAGTTTTAAAATGTAGCTTTGCATTTGCCCTTGGAGAAGAAATGTACAAATCTCATCAGAACAAACCTACAGGGCTGAACTTCACCTAGGAATAGTTCCTATTTTTTGTGGCATAAAAAGCCCTGTGAACATGAGGGATTCCTACCAAGACTCATTAATATTCAGTCAATGGTGGTGAAGAGGAACACAGACAAGCAACAGGTCTCTGTAAGGGCCCTATTCCCATCAAGACTAATACACAGTAAACGGCAGAGCCTCCAATGCTTGCACTGCAAAACTATAGCACATGATTTCTGGTGAGAAAGGAAGGTGATGAATTTTTGGCAGTATACATCTAGTAGTCCACTCAGAAAAACTCTGGTAATTTGGTAAAATCTGGTAATCAGGACACACAAGGAAAAGGATTGAGTTACTAGCTAAACGATTGCAAATCAATGTCAATCATACCATGTATTGTTTGTGGCCTGTGCGCTTTCTTCTCATATAGAAATGACTGGCTGAGGAGAAAATCATAAATTTGTGTTAGTTGCTGTTGTGCGGCTTCTGGCCTTCTCTTTTGTCCTCAGGCTGGGAGCAGAAAAGCAGAAAAGAAAAGCTTCAAAGAGCCAAGGGTCTACAGGTGTAGGGAGCTTCAGCTGTAACCTGTGGAACCCCAGACAGCTCTGCATGTTGCCATGGTCTTGTCTCCATGTCTGTTCCATTCCTAGTTGAAGTTTTAGTAGATCCTGAGTATTATGGTTTTTCTTTACTACTGACGGGGGTGGGGAACCTGACCAGTGCTGCAGGATGCAGCTCAAAAGACTGGCACCTACCTCCAGCAAGACAGTCAGGCAACATCAGGCTTCAGGAAGCTGCTTTGCAAAGCCAGCACATTTATTTTACAAATGAGGAATGGACCAAAGCCATGGCATCCTCTGAAGTGACAGTACAATGTACAGATGCAGGGAAGTGAAGAATCTGGTAGGATGTTGCTGAGAACGGCCAGTTTGAAGAGCCACTCTTCCTTCTAACTTTTCTTACGGAAACTATGGAGCCACCAAAGCTAACAACATGAACTATGCTAGAGCCTCAGCTATATAATTGCTGTTACTAAGCAAGTGTTTTGCTCTGCATTATAATCTATAAGAAATTAATAAATACATTTTCAGCTACTCATTTTTGTTTAAAACTAATCACAAATCGAATAGAACAGATAAAAAATAATTCCAATATAAAGTAATATCACCTCCGGCCAACTTCAGTTCCTCTTATCCCATGTTGCCTAACTAGTTGAGCATAGAAATAAGTGACTTGTTGCTTTCACTCTAGCATTTCAGAGGCATAAGCAGTGTCTTCAGTTGCTAAAAAGTATATGAGGATATGCGAAATCCAGAGTGAATACTCCATCTCGTGGCAGATCATCATATTTCCTATTGCCTCTGGTATACTTACAAAACTAAGATTGTATAATTCTGTTGGGACTGAAAATGTAAAAATCCATAACTTTTCCCAGAATTAGAGCAGAAAGATCTGCACATATGTATATAGTAGTAGAAAGCAATTACAGTATGAAATCCCTAATTTGCAGTAACACTTCTCCCTACCAAAAAATAACCAAAAAGCACAACAAATCAAAAATCAACAAATAAACTAACAATAATATCAAATTCCTGGAATATAAAAACAACCCAGCACATTGAATTCTGACACTGAATTCTTCACAGCTTTCATAGAAAATACAGAAAAATGGAATCACTGGATTAGTTAATCTGACTTTCTGTGTATTATAGATTTTTAAATATTGATCAAATAGTCTAACACACACACAAAATATTGCAGCTGTCCAACATTAAAATCTAGGCTCCAAGGAAAGACTGTGTTGTGTCACCTTAATACTCCAGAGATACACTCAGCTAGCTATCCCCTGATCCACACATAAATAAAAAGAAAATTAACAGTCAAACCATTCTCTGGTTCATTTGCAAACCCAGTGTTGTCTCTCATTCTAAAGAAGCTAGAACCCCTTGAAAATACTTAGATCATATCAACGTCAAATTAAAATATTGAATCACCCCAAGTAATCAGAAAGTCAAAGAACTAGTGAAACCTAACAGTAGATCTTAGACTACTGGGAACACAAACACAGCACCAAAGTGTTCTCTTCCTGACTACCATGTGAACAGACAATGACAGTTCTGAAAAGTCCTGGAAAAAAATCAATGATGGAAAAATACTGCCCTAAAACTATTTCATATACGTAGGTTGCTGCCCTTAAAGGTTCAAAGAGAGATTGTTCTTTGTATGTTCAGATTGTTTTAATCTCTTAGTTCTTTAAGAAATCACAATTTTTCTTCAAGAACTTTTGCTTTATCTCCACAAAGTGGTTTAGGTGATATCACAGGTAGTAAACAACAAAAATAATTTAGTTTATCCTCCATGATATCCATTATGGGAACACATCAGTCAACATCTGTATTATCAGACTCAAGCATGTTTTCAGGTTCTCTGCAGGTTGCTCTAGCCCAAACAACTCCATGTCAGGGTAAGATTCACAAACACTAGTTCCCTCCACCATATGCTTGTTTCCTTGGAAAGAACTATAAATTTGCAGGTTAGATGGGAGTTTCAGCATACTGGGAAAAGTGAGTTTGCAGGCAACCTGAATGCTTGCAAGTGTTCTGCTCCTGTTTCTGACCATAGCTAGGACCTTTATCAAAGAAACCATCCATGCTTAAAGGGAGAAATCTATTATTAAACACCCATGCACCGACAAACAACTTTAAAGAAGCCATCACACTATTGATGCCACTAGTTAACTTCTCATGACCTAGATTCATTTGCAGAATAATAATAAATTGAGAAATTTATAGAAAAGTCTACTACATTATCTGGACATCTATTTTCCTGAAGCACACTCTGTCAAATTCAGAACAAATGACATGCAAAGGGGACAGCACTGCACTCACGGATCATCTCCTCCTTGTCCATGGTGGAACACACAATCAGAATTCACCATCATTTTTAGTAGAAGCCAACTGATCAACTTTGTTTTAGAGGCAAAAAGGTGAGTAATCACTGCAAACTGAATCCAAACCTTGATTCTTTCGTCTTTCATTTTCAAGATCTTCTCTAAGGAAGGTAATAAGTCAGCAGAACTGCACCTGAGAATCATGCAGATGTCTGTTTATATTAAATTGGAGAGATAGCATATCCCAGCCCATCCCCACCCCAAGCCTTCCTGTTTAACATCTGATGGATGATGAACTATCAAGACAGGCAGGCAGAAAGAAAAATGTCTTTTTTTTTCTTTTCTTATTTTTTACCCCAAATATTACACAAAGTAAAGATTCAAACTTGGGATTTATTCTTAGTCTTGACTACTTTCCATCCCCATTATAGTTATGGTCATCTGCCTCTGGGTAGAAAGCCGTCCCCACCATTCTAGATACATTGATTCAGATCTTCAGTTATAGTCATCATGACCATAGCCCATAGTTAATGATGTTCAGAAATAGAAGTAGCCCTATGTGTTTTTGCCATTAAATGTTATTCCTAAGATATAGTCAGTAGAAAAATAATTACGTTTTTAATAACTAATAATTTTTCACAAACTTGTTACTACCAGTTACTAGACTTCTTAACCTCAGCTGAAAGAAGAACCATTACAGAATTATTTAAGCTTATGAAAAACTAAAGTACAAACCAGAAGACAAATAACCAACAGAGCCTTAAATTCAGTGGTATCCAAGAAAATTGGTGCTCTGATTGTGTAAAATATTCCAGAGAGGTGGAGGAGGGCAGGGCGGAGCTGATTTAGAATTAGAAAAAAAGAGCATTTATAAATCTCAAGGAAGAAAGTTTACCTAAGTTTAAAGATCATCAGGATCATATTGTACAGGCAAACTAATAAACAGGGTAGCTGCAGGAATTTGATATGACCTTTTTTCTGATAAAATATGATAAAGATAACTATAGAAACGTTTTCAGTAATGTAAGCAATCTATCACCACTATTTTATCTGCTATGATCTAGCTTCTACAGACAGGACATTTTTTAACTTAACTGAAACAAAATTAAAACAGCTTTAAATTACATTCTGACTAACTGAATTCCCCTTCCTATACCAATTAGACATAATGTTATTCACTTCATGCTCTCTTACTAAATAGCTAATGTTTATAGCCCTAGAGCACATCACATATAAGTGCAGGTGAGTTAATTTCTATGTACATAGTCTACAACATAGTTGGAGTGAGAAAGGTGCCACAAGGATAAAATTACTATGGATGTATATTTTTAATTTGGATAAGTTAATGTCTCAGGACTTCATAAAGTTCTCCTCTATATATTCTTAAGTCTCCCCACCAACATCTGCATCCCAGAGACATCACGCTGCTTATCGTGTGACCAGACACATCACCCTTCTATGACCTAATCTGGAGAATTTCTGCTGAAGGCAATACAAGTAACAATGTATATAACAAAGCACAATGAAAAATAACATAAAATATGAATATGTAGAGGTATCAGAGGGAACTGATTTTCCTCTTACATCTTGAAATAAAATAATTCATAAGAGGAAATAAAAAGCAACCATTTTCACAGCCTTTCAGTAGAAAGATCAGCTAGTATGAGATGTGAAAATGTGGTGCTCAGCGCCTTTGTCTGATTGATGTATTAATGTGAAGTGCTTGTCTGCCTACACAAGTGTTTAGATAATCTTTGTGAAGGTGAAACTACTTTCGTTTCTACTAGACAGCAAAACGAATTGCAAAACTAGTCCAGTTTTTGGAAAGCTATTTTAGATTTAGATTTAAGGAAGGCTACAGTCCAAAATATCTAATTAGAAGATTTATGGCAGCAGAAAGTTTTGTGTGTTGGTCATATGTTCTGCCCTTCTTCTGCCCCCCCCACGCTCCCCCCACCCTATCAAAATAAGTCAACTGAGAAGACAAGCATGTCAACATTTTCTCAGTTCTTTTTGTGAACTAAGATTATGAAAAAGAGGAAAGAGGCAGGGAAGAGAGTGCAGTAGGAGTTTGAGTAGAAGGGGAAAGATGAGGGATGGATTACTGGTTTTAATATGCTAATATAGAATGATGAATGACTATTAATTTGATACTAAACTTCTGCTTCTCTTATTAAAATAATCATAGTACTTGACTCGAGTGGAAATAAAATTACTTATCATCTCCAGTATTTGTAAGTTTTCATCCTTTCTTAAATTGCAGTTAAGTCACTAATCTGACCTATTTTCTTTTAAAATGATTGTACAGGATACCCCACCTAACAGGGGACATGGGACCTTTTACAGCTTCTTTTTCCATTAAGCTCACCTTTCTCCTGCTTATTCAAAAACTGCCTGTACTTTATCCTTATTCTTTTTTTTTTTCAGCCCAGTATGGGGCCTGAAGCTCATTCTAGCTGAGCTGCTGGAGAGAGCTGTAACTGAGAAGCATCAAAGATGCTCAGGACTTTAGAAAAGAAGGGTAGTAGACAGTGTCTGCAAGAGGTAAGAACAAAGTCCAGAGAGTCAAACATGTTGCTGGTCAACATCTGGTTTTCATGTCAGTTCATAGAAACTAATAATCTAGGTAGAAACATGCTGGAAAGCAGAATAACTTTCAAGGACCTGAAGGTTGCTGGAAAGTGGAAGAGCATAGGAGGGAAAAACCGCTTTATACTTGCTCAGCTCTCCATCTCTTTAATGGGTGTTGGTTACTATTCCTTATGATAAAGAGAATACTTGGGTGCAATTTTTGATCTAATTCCATACAGCCATTTCAGGTAGGATCAAGAAAAACACAAATTAAAGAAGGAGAGAGAAATTAAAATAAAATGCATAGACATTTCTGCATCAACTTGACTTAGACATTTCTTATTAGTTTCTTTATCTTTTATCTTGCAACATTAGTGTTAAATGAGTTCCATACCAGCTAACTAATTTATTCCCTTTTTGATTTCTGAATGCTTACAGCAACACTCACTTCAGAGAATTGTGCAGCCCATGGCTAGAGTGAACCGGTTATTGCTGTCTTTAGAGGGAACTGATGTAGGCCCTGCTACAGTCACCATGCTGAGTCCACGCCATGTCACATCAATCATTTTCACAAGGAAAGAAAGGGAACAGAGATTCAGTACCTGCACTCCGCCAAGTTGGCCATATATTGTTTTAATTGAACCCATTCTTTTCCCTTTTGTTTCTCATTAAATTTCAAGACAAGTTTATGCAAAATGATGGCACACACTTGAGAGTCACCAGCACTGTTTCTCATGAGGCAAAGGAGTATTTTTCTGCCACTATAGTTATCTAGTTAAACAAAGGAGGAAATAGTTGTCCCTAACCAGTTCCTCATCTGTTCCTAATTAGAAGAACATGCCTGTAAGCAAAACATGTTGTAATTCTAAACTTCATACTTAAATGAGTGGAATATGTGAAATTCATGCTAGAAAACTTGATTCTCAGAAGTAACATTCTAGTTGCCGCTGTGCACACCACTGTAGGAAGTTCTTAGAGATCTCTGTTGCAGGACACCTCATGACTTAGCATTTAGGATTATTCTGATGCTACAATGGTATTTCATAAGGCTAATTTTGCCTATAAGCAATGAAACCACTAATCATCCAATGTATTATGGACTTGTCTAGCTGTGTGCTGAACGTTTCATCCAGAAAAATATTATGCAAAACAGTATTAAAAGCTTTGCTAAAATCAAAAACCCCACATCTACTGGTTTCCTTTGATGATAGGCTGGTAATCTAATGCAAGCTACTGCTTTGAGCAGCATCAACACTGAATTCAGACCTTTCTGTAATAAGTGTATTCGAAGTCAGGAAACACACTCCAACCTACTTCATATGGATAGTGCATTTTTAAATCAAAAGCGTTGGCATCAAATACTAACAGAATCCTCATTCAGCGCATCAGGAGATACACCTGCACAGCAAAAGAAACATCCTCTTTAACTAAAGCACATGTCAGCTACCCTCCTTTTCTTGTTCCAAATGGCAGACATACGGAGCAGTATATAAACAGGCCTAGTGGCAGAATGGTACCATTACTGTCTGGAAATAGTGCAAACAAATAATTTATTGCCTCATTATCTAATTAGCAAAAAGCTTTTTGGCTAATAATTTCAATACTGAAACATAAAAACAACTATCCAAAGCTGCAAATGCAAAGCTTTATGGTTTTTTGCTGTTTCTATATAGGAGTTTTTCTAGGAATGTAACCCAAATATCTGCCAAGCACTTTGTTTTTTGTAAGGTATGAAAATCTGCAATAAATTTAAAAATAATCCAAGAAGTGCAGGCCAAATTAATCTACCCACTAATAGTCATGTAGCTTTCTGACTTCCAGTAAAACGTGCAAGAGATTTCAGCTGGATGATCAAACTAGTTAAATTCTATACTGTTCTTTACATTTCCTGTATAATTACAGAAATCTGTTATATTTTGTGCATTAATTCCCATATTTTTCAAAACATAGTATATACTTATTTTTAGAGATAAACTCTTCAAGGAAGAAATAAATGGATGCATTTGGAATGTTGCCCAACTCCCATTAAATACAATGAAAATATTTCTAGATTGTGTTACAGATTTTAAAAGGGCCATGTTTAGGAATTTTAAATCTATAAAATCTTGCAGCCAAACACCTAAAATTAATCCTCTGGTTTGCTAGCAGCCAATGAAGCAAAATAGATGGTCAAGTTAAAGTGGAAAAAGGACTAAACAAGTGGTCTGGCTGCTGAATTTTCCAGTGTTCTGTGCAAAAAAAAAGCTGTGCAGATGAATATCTAGGGCATATTTTGCATCAGGATCAAATATTTAAATTTAGGTGTTGAAAATAGGTTTCAGGATCTCTTTCTCTGTAATAAAGGCACAGTAATAAGAAATTGTTGCAAATTCTTGCATAAGAAGTATTTGTTCTATAGAGAGTAAGGTATCCTCTGTGCAATGTATTACCATCAGTATGACATTGAGTCTGAGAATGTTGAAACTGTTTACAAGCACTGAAAAGTATTCTTGTGTGCTACCTGAAACTTAAAACCACTAGGTGGTAGATTATTTCACAAGAAGATTCTTAATAGCAACTGATATGAGGCCCAGAGCAGAGGGCAGAAAAAAGCTGAAGCGTAGGTGACAAGGTAATGCTTTAGTGCCTCAGGCTATTGTGTAAGTTCCAGGAAGTAGATTTAGGCATTCCATTCAGAAAGAGCAATAGAGAGCATGAACTTGTAGTAGAGAAAAATCATTAAAAGAAAATGAAATAAAAACAAATGAGAAGTACATACATAAAAAGAAAATGTATGATAAAGGAAAATGTGGATGCACATGTTTTGATCAAATTGCAATTTAAGATCACATTTGGATGTATGTTGTGTGCTGCAGTTACCTTCTCATACAGCATTTGAAGTCAAAGAAAATTTAAATGCAGGAAATCAATTCTAACCATGTATGTCAAGGAAAATTCTTTTAAGAATAACCTTATTCATCTTCAGACAAAACATAGCCCTTGAATTCAGTAGGATTTCCTGAGCTGAACTGATCTCCCACTGGAATCAATAGAAGGACTTGATTTGTAATCTTGCAAGTCCCCACTCCAGCTTCTGCCCATGCCCCCACTGCCCATTGGCTCAAGCTGATGAGGAGCACCCAGATGCTGCCAGGTCATCCCATGCGCATGGACTGAACAAAGCTGCCCCTCGAGGATTGCTTTCCCTTGGTGAGCGGGACTTTCTTCTACCCGGATAACAGTTTTCACAGAAGTCATACAAAAAGTGGTACCTATTGGGTTTTCACCATTCTGCCAAATTGTTGGAAAAGAAATAGGTTCCAAAGTTACTAGTCAAGAACTGACAGGTGAACAGTCAGGGATTCAACTGCTTAAATACTGGTGTCTAGTACCATTTATACACCCTGAGCACCCACAATACTCACACAAGACTATCAGACATGACCCAGGACCTTTTGGACCCTATTCCCTCCCTTTTGAAGTGGCAGCTAGAAGCCAAATAGGAAGTGTTAAATTAGTGAAAATGACACAATGCTTAGGCAACTCAATTTAGCTGGCAGTGTGAATATATGTCTTGTTTCTCTACAAAACCAGGCTTAAAAAAGGAGAAATATTTAATTCAACAAGGAAGAAAAAAATCTGAGGAGCACTAAATATTTCCCATCTGAATAAGAAGATAACTGAATTTTTTCTGTATGGCCCATTAGATTTTTACTTTTTTTTTAGATGAAGGTTGGGAAAATAACAACAATCCATAGGTTTTTTTACCTTAATGAAAAATTGTTTTGCATTTCTGGATGCATATCCAAGTACCAAAGATGGTTCTATCTAGGTTTGAGCCCATTTTCTCTTTGTTATATGGGTAAAATTCTATGGAGAACAACAACCATTATTGCTAGTTCTTCAGTTGTCTAATAAGCAACATCATCAAATGAAAAACTGATCTATCATTATCTGCCAGTTATCCCATCCAGTGATTAAATTCAAGATAAAAATAGCCAAATGGTTTCATATATGATAAAAAGTGTAAAAGGCATATTGCTTATAAGACAAAAAGAAGAAACCATTGATAAGTCAATCATGAGCACAGAAGACAAGAGCTAATAACACACATTGGTGTGATGAAGACTGACATGTCCACTACCAAAGTGAAACAATTTTTGGTGGTAAGAATATTAGGCATGATGACATGAAATAAAAAATTTACTAGACTTTGTAGAACATAGAAGTTATGGGACTTCAAAAGGATTATTAAAATATGCTGCAAACAGAAGCCTCCATGAGTAAAAAGAATCAGAGAGATTATGCCACCCCTTAATGCAAGAAAAATGTTACTAATTTATCTCTTCTATACACATGTAAAATACAGAGAAATTATTTATAAGTAATAAATAGCAAAAAAAAAAGAGTGAAAGAGAATAGTCAGCTACAAATTACTGCAGAATAAAATTGCAAAAGCAGAAGATAATAGCTAGGCAAATATAAACCTCAGCATTGCCAATTAGCAATATAGAACTTGAGGAAGGTTTTTTTAGCCACAGATATACCAGATATTATTTTATTGGACAGTATTTTAAGGAGTTGGTCATCTACTGCTGATCATCTTATCAGAAGCTGCAATAGGTATTCTTCTGCTATAGTATCTTCATGGCCTTTGTTTCGTATTTATATTGGATGATGCAGTGAGTAGCAGATCCTTTATTTTCAGAGCAGCACTAGAGTCCTCAGAGGACAAACAACATAGTTCTTTCTGCACTGGCACCATGCACCAACAGATTTCCACAGCACTGTGGCTTTTGAAATGGTTAGTGAGCCACACACCAGTAGATGCAACTTTAAGGGCTTAATTCAGCTTTAGAGATGCATTCAAAATGAATGCTCATAATTTTGTTCATTCCCATTCATACACTGAAGAAAACAGAGCTGGACTACTGTATCAAACACCACAATACTTACACCATACTGATGATTTATACTACCTGAGGTTCAGACCTTTTACTCTCCATTTCAGATTGTTACAATTACTTCAAGAAACAGCTAGTAGATATAGTCAGAGGAAAGCAGGGCAATAGGCATGTCATCCTAATGTTGACGGCTTACACAGGTCAAGTGAATCACTTGCAAGCTCTTCTAGATGACTGCAGAAGGAGCATAGTGTAACTAGCTTAAGTATTAACAACAACATTTAAAGGTCTAAATTTAGGACTGATGACTCTCATCCACAATGTCTACCAGACGTTTCTTTCTGTTTGTGTGGATTCATTTATCCACTGCTTGTTGCAGAGTTGTTAATGCCCAAAGAGTGCTGTCGCAAGTAAGGATTGATGGAAAGAGTGAAAATCTCAGTTTTTCTAAAACTCATGCTAGTCACAGATCATCAGTGTTTGACATTTCCCATTTCTGCAGAAGTTTGCTACCGCCTCATGCCTGGGTCTTTAAGTTTAAGAGTGTGCACTGAAAGATAAACTGCAGAGATATTGCCCTCTGGATTTCAGATAGCACATTTTTATCTTCAGAGAGCACTTTGTGTTTTGCTGAAAAAGATGTTTAAATTATATTATGAAAAGAAGTGGCTGACATGCAACTTGTAAGTCCACAGCTGAGTATAATTATTTTTTTTTGTGCAAGGTAACTTTCCTACTAATTAAAGAAAGAATATTAATCTAATTGGAACTGTATAATGGTAAAACATATCAGCTCTAGTTCATTTTTGTTGACATTTTCTGTCACTTCAGCAGCATACATTATTTGGTGGTAGTATGTTTAATAAATAACCCTTATCTATTTCTTTTTCTCTGTGTTTTCAGAAATTTTATAAAGCTTTGATTTTTCTCTTTGTTTGTTATAGGGATCATAGAATCATAGAATGGTTTGGGTTGGAAGGGGCCTTAAAGATCATCTAGTTATAACACCCCTGACATGAGCAGGGGCACTTTCCAATAGATCAGGTTGCCCAAAGCCCCATCCAACCTGGCCTTGAACACTGCCAGGGAAGGGACAGCGACAACCCCACTGGGCAAGCTGTGCCAGTGTCTCACCACTCTCACAGGAAAGAATTTCTTCCTAATATTCAATCTAAATCTACCCTCTTTCAGTTTGAAACTGTCCCCCCCCCGTCCTTGTAAAAAGTTGCTCTCCAGCTTTCCTGTAGCCCCTTCAGGTACTGGAAGGCAGCAATAAGGTCTTCCCAGAGCCTTCTCTACTCCAAGCTGAACAACCCCATCTCTCTCAGCCTGTCTTCATAGGACAGGTGCTCCAGCCCTCTGATCATCTTCATGGTGCTATTTTGGACTTGCTCCAAGAGCTCCATGTCCTTATGTTGGTGGCCCCAGAGCTGAACGCAGTACTCCTGTATCAGTCTAATATGGGTACCTGAAAATTCTTTCAGTTCTTCGTGCCTTTCTCTGATGCCTTTGATTGATCTAATGCAATAGTGTCAAGATAAATAAAGGTATAACTTGGTAAGTACAGGAAAGTTGTTTTGTTGAGCCACTTTGGGTTTCTCTTTTTCTCATACATAGTTAATGCAATTTTTGGAAAAATACCTGTAGTGTAAGTTCAAGATGCAGGCAGTTATCTCAGCTGCATGCTATTAAGAATTATTTTTTCCTGTCATCATGAAGAAAAAGTAATTTTAATGTCATGTTGGTTGAAACTTTTCAGCAGTTTATTAAGCCAATAAGAATGCTTATGGGCACATCTCTCTCTTCATGAGAAAAATAACTAACAAAAGTGATTTTAACAGTACTAGCTTTGCAATCAATCCCCTGATTGATTTTGTGTCATGATCTGAAGACTGAAGAAAGAGGGGCACTATGCTACTGAATTATGTTACTGGATGTCCTGAACATCAGAAGATCAGGATAGCCTCTAATCTGAAAAGGTGAGGGATGTTCCTGTTTTAAGTGTCACCTCTTCCTCCAGAAGAGGAGAGCAGAAGGACATGTGCCCAGTGCTTCTGTCTGGCTCATTAGGGCTGCTACAGCCTAACCATGAGCAGGACTTGGATAACAAAGGGAACAGGTCATACCTTTCACTGCTCTCAGGCAGGTTTAAGCAGGAAGGTGAGGGGCTAAGCAGGCATGACAGTTAAGGCAGGAAATTGGGTTTATTGTTTTGTTTCTTATCCAGTGGCTCACTTTGCAATAAAATAAACCTGGTATAATTGCAATAAAATACACCCTGATAACTCATATCAAGGCACAGAAAAAAATTAAGAACTTCCAAGGATTTTTCCTTCCAAGTCTGATATGTCCAGGACAACCATGGGATAAGCATCCTCTCAAGTCTGTAAAAGCTCCCACATCAAACTTTGGGGAACTTCTCTGGGACAAAAGGGCATATGTAAACTAATTGAGATTTGATCAATGTTACATCTTTAACTGAAGATGGCAGGACTGAATATTCATTTATTTATAAATGAACATGAAAATTAAAAGCCTACTCACTGCCCACTAAAATGATGACTAAGTTTTATTAACAGCAGCAGTGATGTAGGGGATACAGTAATTGATTCTGAGAATTAAAATATATATATATATTTTAGCCTAGGGAAGACTGAATATATAAATAATTCTTTTTTTTCCCCAAATATTTTCACTGCAGACTTGAGCAATAAGAGGAATAAGCTTTCTCTCCAGTAGAGAATATGACAACCACTGTTTTGATGTTAACAATTCACCTATTTTATTTAGGCAGATCACTGATTCTGGAACAGGTCAGTAGATAAACAGGGTATTTCATAACCACTTTCTACCTACACAACAGGTCAAACAACTATGCAATATCTTCAACTAGATTTCTGTTTGGAATGTGGATTTTTCTTACGTTTTCAAAAAAACCTGAATTTACAGTCTCAACATACACATGACAACAGGAGAATAGAGATAAGAGAGGAGGAAGGAGCAACATCTATTGCGGTAGTGATGTCTTCGGAATGAACATGTAGATTAGATTTAAAATCCTCTCAGCATCTCTACTGCACCTGTCAGCCTTAGTTCTTTCAGCAGCTTCTAAATTATCATTATTCCCTATTTTTCACACAGAGAAATAGGCCAGCGAGGTGAAGAAATGTTCATAGGACTAGTCAGTAACAGTAGTGGCAATAAGTACTATTACTAAAATTAGGATTTAAAATTGAGTCATTACTGTATTTTTTTTCCTAATTATTTGACTTTTTAGAAATGAGCAAGAAACTGTTTACATCTTTATTAAAGTATTAATCTTACCTACTTACTTGCTGTAGAAAATTCACTTGCTAGCCCAAGGGGAAGAAAAACAGAAGGAAAAATTGTTTTAATATTTCTTTTATTTCTACTCCCTCAAAAGCTATTCTTCATTATTGGCAAAAGCAATTTCTTTCAACAGTGCAAAACACAAAGTCTTCAATGTGACATGTCAGGAAATGACATTTCAGCAATCTCACCTTGCATTCTGATTCAAAATATTACTTAGGTCTAACAGGCATTGGTTAGACTTTAGCAATTTCACTGCAAGCTTCAAATTCAAAACAAAATTCCAGAGATTTGCTTCACTATGATTTTACGATATGACAGGATGGGTTTTCTGAGCATCATTTTAATTTGTAAGTTTAATATAAACATGTAATTACAGACAAGCACTGGTCTGTGTGCTGCCCTTAATTTATGCAAAACTGTTCACAGCCTGTGGAAATCTATCTGAAGAGATGTTGCATGACAGACACAACAGCTCATAATGGCAGCCCAGCTGTAGGACTTTTGCAGCTGAGGCTTGGCTGTTACCACAGGGCCCCGCTGGTGCTTGCTCTTTCTGCCCAGGTGAAGTCCCATGGAGCAGGGTGTCCTGGGACAGGGGAACGGGCGAGGGCACTGCATGGGGAGAGCTTTACTTTTAGTATGTTTGCAGATTTGAGGCCAGGCTGCTTGATTCTTTCCATACTGACAGTTCATACCAGTCTATGTTTTCCAGCCTTTAATTCCAGGAAGGATAGGTAGAGACAGCAAAGCTCAGACTCCTTTATGGGGTCCACAGGCTAAGCCTGCTTCAAAGCGCTCAGCAACCTCCTCACATTCATCTCTTCAGCCTGCTTCCAAAGCGACAAACCTCTCCTCATTCACACAGCTCCCTCCATCTCTCAGTTGCTAAAAACTCTCTCTAGACAGTTCACAAAGACACAATCATCAGCTCCTTCTTCTATACCTCTGATTTTCAGAAGTCTTCTTGCCATAGCACAGAACTCCAGTACATATTTCCAGCTTTATGTTTGAAAGACTTCCAAGCAGGCTGCTGTAGCTCTTTCACAGCATGAAGCACCTCTGCTATGTTTAAGCAGTATTACCTTAAATAACAGAAGCAATGAAACACTCCCAGGAAATTATCCCACCTGCTTAATTCAAGGCTTACAAAATAATGCACCACTCCCATCTCAGAGTGAATAAAACCAATGGAAAAAAAAGTTATTTTGAATGGAGCTCTGACTACAACTGTTTCAAGTAACCAAATAAGTATCAGAAAGGCTGTATCATAAAATGTTTACATTTTCAATTTTCTGAAGTCCAACTAATCTTTTTTCCCTTTGAAGAATTATACCTTGCTGCTTCTTTTCTTTTTAGAAACATTTAAATATTTAATTTATTGTTTTTTCCCTACTTTCAGTTCCCCACGTAATTATATTCTTGTACTAATCCCTTATGCCCTGTTTTCAGAAGCTTCTGTTACCTGCTTGTGAGAAAAAAATTGTCAGCTGAAAGCCTGTTTAACATCTTCATTTTACAGCACCTCTGTACAAATAAAACAAGTAACAGTAAAAAAAAAAATTCTAATCTCCTTTGATACATAAGGATTATCTATCTGTATGGCAAGTAAAATTTAGGAAAGAAATAACAGTAGTTTTAGAAAGTATTTCCAGGCACCGATTCCCCAGTGGAATAAGGACAAATCAAAAAGTGTTGGTGAATTTCAGCTTTTGGAAACTAGCGTATTCCACATCCCCTGCCTCCATTCTCTTATTTCATTCATTCAAGATAAGTGAAAAAAAAACCAAACCACACAAAACACCACCCTCATTAAAGCGGGACTCAGGACTATGAGATATGTTACATTTTGTGCAATGCAACAGCATGGAGACACTGAAGAAAAACAGGGTTGTTTGAAATTGTAGGTAATGATGAAAAGCTGGATAATCTAGAAAAAAAGGTTGTTACACTTGCAATCTAAGAGACAAATGCACACATTTAGGCCGTGGGAGGATTCAAGGTGATGAAAATTTGTTATGTAGGAACTTCACTATAGGTGTTCTGCTCTATTGCACTTGTAATTGCCTTGTCTCTTGCGTGTCTGACCAATGCTCAGGTGATGTCCTTGGCACTGTATCTTCACTCCTGGCTGTATTTGCTGTTTTCTGGCCCTCCTAAGCGGGGAGGTAATGGCAGCTTCATGAGCAAGGAAGAAAGGGGCACCTCTGAGCACGAGTCTGGAGCCAGTAGTTGAAAAGTGATGGATGGGGAGTGAGGTACTGAATTATGCAGATTTTATGAGCAAGCTGCAGACAAGTCAGCATGCCTGAATCTCTCGGGGATAGATATCTAGGATCCATCCCCCTTGGTTTGGTGAAGAAAAGCAGTTTTCTGGTCTGAGGCAATCGCATTGTGACCAGACGCAGATACTTCACTCTGAGAAAATGTAAGAATCTGTCCCTGTCCCCAGCACTGGAGATGGGACATATTCCAGCTGCAGTGGCTACTTCTACGTAATACAGCACCAGCTGCTGTTACTGTCTGTCATGTTACTTTGCTTCTGAAATTCATCTGGCTGACAAAGATAACAACCTAAATAATACTTGAGCGAAGTCTACAAAGTGCTGTGGAGATAGTTAAAGGGACATTTTAAATGATGCCTTTCAAATACCTGTACCAGGTATGCACAGAAATGTATGAAACCAGTTGGCTTTGGATTATATCTGAAATAAAAATCTACTCTTAAGGCGAATCTGCTACTTCCTAATTTTACATGACATTTCGAAGGAGATTTAATGTACAAAAGTAAGATAAAATTAATAGATAAAGCAGTTCTATATTACTGTTCCTTCTCAAGTGGTGTCCCAAACTACATGCTTAATAAAGATAAAAAAAGAAAATAATGTCACCTATGTGTTTCAACCATTAAATGATTCTGTACAAAAAGCTACAATTCCTGTTAGGCAACAATTCTCTCTTTTAAAAAAATAAAAAATAAAAAATATTTCATCCTGATGATGACTGAGACTGATTTACTTAGAAATGATTGCTGAGAAAGCTCCTCATATGCAATTCTGCCCCACTCCTCTCAGAGCAGCTAATTTCAGACACATCCGTGATATCTTTTAAGCCTCAGTTGTGCCTGCAAATAACTTCTAAGTGCTCTAAAGCCTTCTGATGCATAAGTTATATGTCCAGCCCTTTCACATGACATTTTCTTCACATTCTTTCATATAACATTCACTAGTATAAGGAAATGGTTGAATAAACATTTCACTATGAGAAGTAAATGAGAGAGTAAGTAGCCAAGCCGAGAAAAGAAAATGAACTGAGCCATCAACATTCACACATAACTTTTCAAGTAAGAATTACAATATCACCAGTCTAGTCTACTACTCCTTGTCTTAACTCTCACTTACAAGGTAATGGTTATATCAAGATATTTCTCAGAGTAGTGATTATCTGTTAACATCTTCATGAAATACACCTTGAACGTCCCTGGCAGACTCAAAACCTAATTAGCAATGGATATACTAATATGGTGGCTCTAACATAACCATTTAGAAACTATCCAAGTAGTTTTAGAGACATTTCAGTGCAATACTTTCACTGTCACTGAATCTACTAGCTTCCTTTAAGGTAATGCTGCTTATTTTAAACTTTTTGGTCTAGGTGACATGTTTTTGGTTGGGGTTGACAAAGACAGAAAGTCTTATCTTGTTCACTGGAAGTAGTTGAACTGTTAATGTGTTTTAAACAAGCAAATAAAATCATTTATTTGCAACTACCTCCTCCACCTCTTTTCCTAGAGGAGTGAACACAGACCTAAACCTACAGGGAGAGATAGTGACAAAGAATATAGATGCAAACACAGCTGTGTTTGTTCATGATTTTGTTCATTTTTAAACACAATTTAAATTTTATGCATTATGTATTTTTAAGGAGACACTGTCCCTACACATTGCAAATTCTGCAATTCCAAGAAGCTCAGCACAGCTGCACATAGTTCAAGCCAGTGCACATTTCAGATTAAGTTCTTTTTACAGAATTCACCCCAAATTAAGCAAACTCACTAGAGAACATCTCTTAAAGCTATTATACATTATATAT
This sequence comes from Aegotheles bennettii, assembly GCA_013398125.1. Taxonomy (NCBI): domain Eukaryota; kingdom Metazoa; phylum Chordata; class Aves; order Caprimulgiformes; family Aegothelidae; genus Aegotheles; species Aegotheles bennettii. The sequence goes on along the minus strand of VZRW01003378.1, from coordinate 194,070 downwards.
ATGATGAAAACAAAACAGGTTTTATTATTTAACAACTTCTTAGTGTTTAAAAATGCATGCTCAATGTTAAGACAGTTTAAACGGCACTCAAGTTTCGTACACTAAGTCAGATGCAGTGCATTTGCTAAGTCTCAATGCCAAAACACAAAAGCTTTAATCTGTGTTTAGAAGAAATTTGAGAGTTTTAAGAGGGCTGACAACTGTTGATAAAACTTACTCTCCAGATGAGTAAAGCATTTTTAAGATACTGGAAATAATGCAGCATATTTCATTTTCACAGGTTGTTTATCTCACCAACATGATCTAAGTTTTTCAACAAAAAATGGTACTTCCTTCAGAAATCTGATTGCATTTTATTGTTTCCTGTTCATTGTAGTTTCTTTAAAATTGATGGTGACAACCAGACTATCTTATGTGCGACCTTTGCAATTTGAATAATCCAGTATACAGGACAAAACATGATTAGCTGACAAAGTAATTCAGTGATTATCATGGCAGATCACTGATCAGTAACAGGGATAGAAATCTACAGCTTCAATGGAAGGGTTGTCAGAATTGAATGAATTCTAGATTATTAATTTGAAGCATTACATGCACACAGAACAAACCGTGCAAATTTTGTCAGAAGTCTCATTACATAAGTGCAGATATTGTCGGGATATCTGCTAGATGATGAATTCATTCTCAACTGAAAGAGGAGCTGACTTAGCTTATCAATCACTCCTGCAATCCTTGCTCTGCTATGGTGTGAATATTTTTTTTATAGATGCCTGACATCTGTAATTTTTTACAGGTTGTGGTAGTTAATATATTGTTCTTATAGCTTTTAACTTTTATTGCCTCCAAGACTTTCAATCCCTAAGTTTGCCAGCTTCCAATTTGAAGAGCTGAAGTAACGTATTGAGTCTAAATTGCTGGCCATTTGAAAGGCCTTTCTTTAATACCTTTCGTAGGACCTATGTTGTGTCTTTTATGCTTCCAAGACATATTTTTCTGTCATAAAACTATGCATCTAACGTTAACTTCATTTTGAGCTGCATATCCAATAGCATTGATGTTTTTCATCTTATTAAAGTCATGACTGAGAATAGAAACCTGAGGTTCTTTTACCATGTGACTATCTTCATCAATATAATATTTCACAAGTCTGAAATAAAAATACTTATTTTACTGTACTAATTTGCAATCAGACATTTAGGTACAGAATCCGGTTTGAATTATTCTACATAAGAGGCCAATTGTTCTATGACAGTGTAGAGAGGCCTCTTCTTCCAGGGAACCAGTTTATAATAGATGTCAATATTTCCTGTGTTTTGATGGCAAATTGAAGTAAGTTAAGTTGGAAAAATAGGCTGAATGTAGCTAAATTTACCAAACATATTTAAGACTTTAGACTTTCAAATTCCAGTTAAGCTGGTGGCATTGTATAGTATGGTATACTGGATGAAATCAATTGATAAAATGAACTGTATTTCTTTGTTCTCTAGAGGAAACAACCAAGATCAAATAAGATTATGAATACTACTGAATAAACTAGCCTAAATCTTCAGAAAAAGATCTTTTACATCACAAGTCCATCTTTAGACTTCATCCAGTATTTGGTGGGGGAAGAACAGAAGGTAGGACTGGTGCAGGCAGGAAGAATTTAAAATATGTATTGTCTATATTACCACAGGTCTTCGGTTATTAAGCACTATGTTATGTTGAGGAAAATGTTCAAATGAAAAATGCATTCAATACATAGAAAATATTGGTTACTTATATGAGAATGGCATTTATAGTTATAATACTTGATTCTATACACATAACCTACTTTATTAACCTTATCTTCAGCTGCACTGTAACATACAAATCTTGAAAACAAAACTCAAAACTTTCTGAGTTGATAAACCATAGAAAAAAATTCAGAGAATGACAAGGGAAAAAAAAAAAGAATTCAGTCTCCATTTCTTTTTTGCGTACTATCTAGAGAATACCACCTTGTATAGCTTTACTGTACCTAAGGCTTCCCCTTTTGCCATACTCCCCCAGCTCCACTTCAAACCCCACTTCCTTTGACTGCATTGCCTTTGTCCAGATGAAAAAAATCAAGCAGTGTTTTAGCAGAAATGCAAGATCTCTGAACTAGAGCTGGTTGTTCAATTCAAAGTACTATTGCTGCGACTCAATCTCCATGATATTTGATTGTCCTATTATCATGCCATGTGCTTCAAAAACCTGAAGTGGAGCAGCAAAAATAATTTTAAGGTTAGCTATAAACAGTATAAGGCACTGAATGGCTGTGAGTTATCAGATTTGCACATAGAATCAGAGCGAATGTGACAGCTCTCCATTCCAAGTTTAAATTTTCTTGAGACTCAACTGAAGGTTTTTCTATAACAAAGAATAAACCAGAGTGAATATTTTGGCTGCCATTGAGCTTCATAGTATGCATAGTAGGCTACGGAAAAGCTGAGCAAGAACTGGGACAGGAAGGTTTTGTGAGGCTTTCGTTTGTTTAATAAACACCAGGGTTTGGATTTTACATACATTTTTCACACCAACAGTTTGAATTGAACTGCAGCTTTCAGTGAGCTTTGAAAAACGACAGCAAATGCTTGTTTTTCCCTCATGTTTTTGCATGGAACCAAATTTGAGACATTGCTGAGAAACGCACTGGGGGTTGGTTTGAAAAGTAAAAAGAATTTAGTTTCTGCTTGTGTTCTCTGTTCTTCCAAAGCACAATTTACATCAATGAAATTTTTCATGTGCTTAAATGGAAGAGGTTTCCTACGTCACTCATCTGCGTACGCATGGTAGGGAGAAGGAAGAAGGGACAGTTTTTGCATTTGCAAAGGGGTTGCTTTTTTTCCTGCATCCCTCCACCTCCTTTCAGGATGAGCCAAGAAAGGACACTGTGAGCACTAATGTTGTCATTATTCCTGCTGAAGTCACTTGATAGTTGATTTTTAGCCAGCCAGCCATTGACTCTCACATTGACTCTTCCCAGTCACAGGAATGCTCAATCTGATGCCCTGGGCATGCAGACATAACTGCAGCTGAAGTGGCTAACGTGGGCAAGCACTGGCACTCGGTGCCCAAAGAGGTTCAGATCAAGACAACTGGACAAGGCTCTAAGCCTAGCTTTGAAGTTGGCCCTGCTTTTGGCCAAGCACTGAAATAACTGAGCTCTACAGGTATCTTCTTCAGTTATTCTATTCCAGTTGCCATAGAGCAGTGCCCTTCAACTCCAGCAGACTCCCACATTCCTCACCTGGATAGACTCAAGGTACTTTCACCTCTATAGTTTTTTCTCTTCTCCTTTTCCCCTACGCATTTCATGACACAGAAAACATTGTTCTGTGCTCCTACTCAAACACCCTTATAAGACAGCCAGCAAAGCAGGCATCTGCTTTAAAACAAATACTGAATAAGGTATTAGGAAGCATGTGAAGCTAAGAAAATGCTCTGAATATCTGTTAACAGCTTAAATCTTCTGGAAACATGAAGGACAACCAAGAAGTTTTAAAACAGAACTTCCATTTCTGGATACTAGAAGTGGGTTCAAAGAAGAAAGGAAGACAGCCACAGGACACTATTTTCGCAAGCAACTAGTTCTGAAACAGCTTAAGCACATTTTTAAATAGATAGTATGAAGAATAAGTGAAGGCAGAAGGAGTCTCCAATTAAAGACTGAAAAGATAAAATTAGGATTTTTGAAGATAATCTAGAAGGGGCGAGAGAAAAAAATGGAGTGTGCGACAAAATGTTACAGAACTAGATCCATATTTACTCTTGAAGGAAATAATAAATTTCCCAGTCAAATATCACCCAGCTAGAGATGAAGCTTATGATCAAGTGAGCAACCTACAGCACTATAAAGATGACAAAATTCCCCCAAATAAGAAAAAGAATCAGAAGGACTTGCAGAGGTTAACACTGGAGTCAAAACAAGACCAAAGTTGCAGAGAACATTAAACTGTGTGGTGGACTCACAAACCAAGAATATGCTCATCACCTAAAAAATGAAAGTAAAAAAATAAAGAGGTTCCCATTATTTCTTCCTATAGTGGTTTTGACTTGATGCTCCTCTTAAGGTCTTCCCAATGCTGAAACACAGACCATGACACATCTTTTACTCTATTTGAGATTCTTTTTTTCCCCCTTCTGATAATACTGTATAAAGCTTGTACCTTTCCCCATGCCATAGTTTCCTGTTCACTTACTTCATAAAATTCTTTGGTTGGGAATAAAATTATTATTATAACATATGAGTTTCATCTGTTTTGCTGCAACTTTTTTCTCAAGAGCAACAATTAACATGTCCTGGTAACACCAGATTGTTCATCTGTGTCCAATTTGAAATTAACATTCTGCTTTCTTTGAAATTGATAGCTCATTCAGTTTTTACTGCAGTGTTGTTCATTCTTTCCAATTTGTTACTAGTGCTGTTTTCAGCCCTGCTCATGCTGTTTGTACTCTGCTAATGTTTGCATTTACTTAAGAAATTTGAGGATGTTCCTCAGGGAACATCCTCAGAGAGGGCCTGAAAGACCCCATCTACTTCATGCATAGAGAGTAGGAGAGGCTTTTCTTGTGTGCGGGACTCACCAGCTGAACTTGGACATATGCTGAAATAAGCCAGACATCTGTCCGACCTCTCACTGTCTACTGGCTTCTGAACCAGTGGACTGACCTTTTACCAATTCCCTATTTGGTTCAGCACTGTCTGATATGGCCCATATATATTTAATTTGTTTCTACTTCATCAGGATTCCACTCACAACAGAAACAGGGCTTACAGGGAGACCCAAATACAAAAATTTTACGCCAATGTTTAAGTACTCCATTTATCACATGACACCCATTTTACAGTTAATGATTTTTAAACAAAGCAAAAAAAGCCACTATTTTAAGATTCCACCCAACCACAAGTGATATCAGTTACTTGACTTGGAAACAAAGTGCATATACATCCATAAGACTAATACTATTTCTTTGCATTACTCCAAAGGAAAATTCTTTCATGCCTGTACTTTTCTTTAAAAATGTTTTTTTAAAAAATAAACATTATTCAGTTCTCAAAAGCTTTATTTAATAGTTTTGGATGTGGTCAGAATGCCAATACCACCCGGAAAGGACACAGCGACGGAATAATTGTCCTTGTCAGCTAAAAGCAGTCTTCTCTTTTCCTTGGAACATGTAACTCATTGATGCAGTCAATTACTCTCAGGTAACACCTGCTTCAAGGGTTTTATTGCTCTGTTCCTTTGAAATGAAAAAGATTTACTAGTCCCAGTCAGATCTTTTTTTGCCTTAAGTTCCAATGGCATTTAGCATAATTTTAGCAATATTAAAATTCTCTCTGATTCTAGTATTAGGCTTTAAAAATAAAGCCACTGACATCTGCATTTCAAAGCAATCAAATATTTATGAATTTTGCAAGTAATTTTTTCCATAACCCTGAATTCATTAGTATGTATATTAAAGTAGATTTATAGGTTCAATGGCTAATTTTGACTTGTTGTATTTTAAGTGTACTGAACAACTTTTAATCTAGAGCTGTGTCTATACCTTATAATTGGTTGGGAGAGTCTGTGGGTCTTCAGTTTAAGCCAGAAATCCTGGTAGAGAGAAAACAGGGCATAATGCTATGCCATGGTTTACTGCTCTCACCAAGTCTCTGCCCAGGAATCTTAAGAGAGTTTGTGTTCAGTGATGAGAAATCCCAGCTGAGAAGTTGTCAGTAGGACAACAACTGAAAAGAAAAAGTTTTTAATGTAAAGCCCATGGCTCATACATGTCCTCCTTGTCTAGTATTTCTTCAGCACAATTAAAATCCTCAAATTCTATTTTCTTCCAAAAAGCTTCCAAGTTTGCCTGCCTTCTGCTATGACCAATTCACACAAGGCAAAAGTGGTCTGACCTTAGATGAGAGTACTTTTGCCCCCTCCTTATTTCAACTCACATATAGTTATATCTAAAAATAAAAGAAGAAAAAAAGGTTATTTGTGAATCTATACAGAGACCTTCAGAAACAGTCTTGACTGCATGGAAGAGACAATCAGACCAGCAACCAAATTAAGAAGGTAATGAATTTAATTGCTTATTATCCAGATATATACAATTCATGTTAATGTAAGATCCCATTTTCATTGCAGCTAAAAAGCAAAGCAAATACATAAAAAGATTGATAAGAAGCAAAAGAAACTTTCTACAACACTTGCAGAGAATCAGCGTATGGAATTGCAAGCACGCCAATATTTTGTTCATTAACTCCTAATTTGATAGTTCTATAAAGAAGAAAGAGTACTGTTGGATTGCATATCCTTCTGGAAGTCCTCAGAGAGTCCCTATATTGTGTTTATTTTTACAGAAGCAATAGGATTTAATTCTACAGTAATTACTTCCCAATTTTCTCCAGAGCAGAAGTGTATTACATTTCCTACTGAACTGAAAATGGATTCTATCAAGTAGCTGCTGTATTGCAACTTACTGATGAAAGAGAAAAGGGAAAATATTTGAAAAATGAATACAAACTCCTAAAAGGTGCAGAGTCCAAAAGCAACTGTTGAACGGGAAAAGCAGAGCTAAGAACAGAATGTTTGGGCCTTCGTAGGTTCAATACTAATTTTGTTCAATATTCACTGGACAGACTACAATATGTATCTGCATCAATTTCCTTTACATGTAAGAGAATTTTTCATATATCTTAAAAACAAATAAAGCACAGTTGGAGACCCTCATTTCACCACAATAAGGAGGTGATCATGAACACTTATCAAGAATTCACACTGGCAATCAAGCCTCGGGTACAACCCAAGACTGTCCAAATTCTACTGTCTTCATCAAAGTTATTAATAAGACACTCCTTAGAACAGAATACCAGCTTCTATTGTCAAACAGCACTGCACATTTTTTTTTCTTATTATGAATTATCAAATATAAAACAAGTGCATACAACTTTCCAAATGACATAATTACTGAAGAACTGGTAGCATGAAATGTCACCATGCTGTGTTTTCTTGCTCCATTCCAACTTTTCCTCAGCAAGAAGCAGTATTTCTACACTACAGTTTAACCTTTGTTCCAGTCTCTCCTCTCATCCCTACCTGAATTTCAGAGAAAGAAAAATCTTGCAGGAACACCTGTCTCAGATATTTCACTTATTTTCATGAACCTTGCCACATTTGGTACCACTCTACATTTCTTAGCTCTCTGATTTTATACATTTTTGATAAATACTGAATCACTTAGCACCAATTGTAGGAAACAGTGAGAATTAAGTATTGTTTCACAGGAGACATGCATTACATCAATTGCAACAGAAACGACATAGGCAATGAAAGACTGTTGCTGGTACTGCACATTGGGACCATTGCTATTTTGAGCACTGCTTACAATTATAGATGGTGAAGATCTAAATGTTGCAACAAAACTGCTATTCTACCGGAATTTACCCTTCATATGCAGTAAGTACATAGTAAAAACTACAAATCATCACCACAGCTGAACACACAGCAAGACGTATTTTAGAGGTACAACTGACAGTTCAAATGTTACAGATCCCAAACATTACAGACATTTGCCCTGCGATTTCTGAGTGGTAGTAATTAATATAACTTTGCAGAGCCTTAGAGGAACAACTGTCAAACAGAGCTCAAAGAATAAGGCATGTCATGGACAGCAGGCCAAGTTTATTACAAAAATGAAATATGTCATCACTTGTATTTTTTGTTGTTGTTGTTGTCTCCATTCTCAGGCAGAACAACAATAGAAGGCATGAAATATAATTCTAACCATAAATGATGAAGAGTAAATTGCTTTCAAGCTATAGAACTGAGTTGCAAATTTATTCAAAACTCACCATAAGCTTCCCTCCCACAAAAGTAGTGATTCAACTTTCCTCTCTTCTGTGTCTTCTCCACCATATCTAAGCATGGTCCCCATGATTTAGCTAGTGATACACAACCACTTTATTTTACCAAGGTATTTTTAAAATCCCTCATGTTAATCCTGAAGCACACAAGTTAATGCAAGTTTGGCACAGTTAAAGTGATCCTTTCCTGCCATCTAGGGGACACATACTAGCATGCAAATAGAGGATTGTCTTCACAGTTACACGTAGGAAAACTTAACATATGAAATGCTTATCCCTACTCAGCAAAAAAAGTATCTACTTAACTGAAGATTAGCACAACTAACAAGAAACAAACCTAACTGAAGAATGGCACAACTATTTTATTAGAGACCACATGCATAACAGTTTAATTCTGGCATAATCCTAACATTCTCTACAGTAAATTTCAGTTAAATGCCCAGCAAAAAATAGAGGTGATAATCTAACCCTTGCTTTTAAAACGCACAGCCATGTTTTCTGAGCCACTCAGCTACATGAGAAGCTTTTTGATTTTCACAGAAACACAGAATAGATTGAGTTGAAAGGTCACCCTGTCCAACCCCTCTGCCATGTGCAAGGACACCTTCTACTAGATTAGGTTGCTCAGGGCCTCATCCAACCTGACCTTGAGCATTTTCAGGGACAGGGCATCCAACACCTCTCTGGGCAACCTGTTCCAACCCGTTTCCTGGATATCTCAAGAGAGCAAGATCTATGCTGCTACAAACAGTGTGTAACTGTCAACTGCCAATACAGAGAGAAAAAGGATTGAGAAGTCTGGCCCCAAAAGTGAGGAAGTTATCAAAAAAGCATAGTTGTACCACTCATGATACTTTTAAAATTGAGCTCAGTGTCAGAATTTGTTTTCCAATACATCATTGACATGAAGTGCTAATTTTCTCAGAGCCTCATTCTCCTGCCTGCATGGTGGGCACGCACACTGTACAGACAGCATGCACCTTTCTATTGCTCTGCCCTAAGAGGCAAAATACAGATACACTCAACATCAAAAGATCAAATTAATTTCAGAAAATTTAAAGGTTGTTCCAAGATGCAATTTCCTATTGTTAGTGTTGGCATCATGGGCATGTTTTTTATATTGCGCTCTTCACTGTTGCATTATGGGCTCTTACATATGGCAGACCCTAAGAAAAAGAGAGAGCAAACTCAGATAAATGCTAAGCATAGTGAAACATACACACAAAAATCCAAACAAGTTTTTTCATGCTCTTCCATTTGGATTTGTTCTGCTGTTACTTCAAAAGGGAACAGTCCACTAAAACAAACACCCTTCACTAAAACAAACAAAGACCCATGCTTCCCATGGCTGAAATGATGTGAAAGTCTCTTTAGGATCAAAGTTGGAGCTTCTCCTGGTATGAAAGGAAGCAGGTGTCCAAACAAGACGTTTTGTGAACTCTACAGTTACAGAAGATTCAGGCCCCTATTCTGCCCCAGTGAAGGAATTTAAGATTAAATGCTCTCCCTTGCTCCTACAATTAAAGTGACAATGTTACAGTACTTCAATACCTCTTCACTGAGAATAAACACACACAAAAAATTCCCCCTTATTTAAGAGAACAACTCTTTATCACCTAGGCAAGAAATTAAAAAAACCCAAATAAAAAGTCACATGCCAACCCATTTACAGCAATATAAATATGCATAAGAAACCTTAATTTCTTGAACTGGAACATAGTACATGCTTGAACAGCACAAACAGAAGTTTGACACTAACACTGCTGCTGAAAAGAAAATAAAAATCTCTAGATATTATATTTATGGAATTTTTTATTCACGGAAAAAAAGAAGATTACCTGCAAGATCAGGATAACAGCACGCATTTCAGAACAAAAAATCTGGTGGTGAATAGTGTCTTAAATTAGATACACAAGAACTTGCAAAGATTAAAATTAGAAAACTTCTAGTGCACACCGGTATTGGAGGAAGCTGTGACATGGATCCTGAGTGTTAGTAGTGCCTGACTGGTGAAACTTCTGGAAATCCATACCCCTGTACCAGAAAACTGTTGTCCAGGTTCCATAGAAGATCCAGCTAGGGGACTCTAAATGTCCAGGTAAGATGCCAGCAATGTCTTGGTAATAAACAGAGGCTGCTTGGGGCTAGAGTATAGGCATGAACACAGACAAACTGAGAGAAGCTACTTAAGCTGTGTAAAAAGAAAGTAATAAAAAGGTGAGAGAACAGTGAAGTGAGATTGGATTTAGCAAGACAACTGTATGAGGAAAATGAAGCTTACTTGGTAAAACCTATAAAATATGACCATCTCTTTTTTGTTTTGTACAGTACCTCACATGCCTATGTCAGCATCTTTAATAAAGACAGTACAAGGCAACAATACCTCAGGGAAAAAAAAAAAAAAAAGACGAGCTCAAATTAGAGACAGGATGGAAAGGTAGGAAGGCACCATCAAGAAATCAAGACAGCTTGTTTCCTAAGCCTGACCTCCAGTGGCGAGTACCGAGACTGAGATAAGGTACACCTTTAATGAAAACCACCATGAATACACTCATGAACAGTGAAAAAAACCTTACAATACATATTCAGGACTTCTCAAGCAGATTGAACATTGTGCTTAATGAAGTAAATTATAAAGAAGTCACACTCAGCCAAAAGGACACAAATTTTTGTGTCTATGAAAGCTGACATGTTCTAGCTTTAGTCTTCTGAAAACAAAGCAATTTTGTCAGATTTTACTATCTACAGTGACATCTGCATAGTCTTAGAGAAGTTCTGAACTACCCAAAATTCTGTAATTCTTTGGCATGCATCTACAAAGTTTTCTCTTTATTTGCCATATGCTTATCTTGCCATTAACTTAAGAACTAAAGCCAACAAGCATGTGAAGTTGTTTGTTTTTTGTTTTTGTTTTTTTTTTAAACACGATAGAAAGTATGGTTTCAAGAAGGCAACTTTCAGTGCTTCAAGTATATTCTGATGCAAAAGATGTATCATGTCCAGGTAACAGCATGTAAATATAGGCACATACTTATTTTGCTACTCTGACCCTTCTAATTTGAGAACATATTCAAACCCCTTTATTCTTTGAGATTTTTTGAATTGTTGGGGAAAAAGGAAACATCTCATGTTACATTTAGAAGGTCAAAATTAAGACACTAGGCAAAGACACTGGAAAAGTATCTACTGTTTAAAGCCTATCCTTAGGAAATTGTCTTGGGATTGAACAGAAAAACAGGAATTCAACTGGCTGTACTTCCCACCCTCCACTCTAGTATTCACAACTCAACACAAATTACTGATCTGTCTGTAAATATTTGTTTACAGGTTATGTTTTGTTCATTGTCCAGAAGCTGCTGCTTTTTTTTTTTTCACAAAGAAACAGAACATAAATGAAATTACAGTCTCTTTAAAAAAGTTACTTGAAGAGCATAAATTTGAACATTTCAGTAATTTTGCATCAGAGATTTTTTTCCACCCCAAAATCATATTTTGGTGTCTGTTACAATATTTACACATGGTGAAATGACTACTTGTTTGACTGCAGAATTTTATTTTCAAAACTGGAAAAAATTAAAATTGCATGTTTTACAGGGGGCATCTCAGTTTATGAAGAGCAAACGAACTTTTCAAAAAAATCAATATATGAAACTATAATAGAGAACACTTGAATATTTGCAGGCTATAGTAACTGCAAACTGTAAGGTAAAGAAATGAAAGAAAACTGTTTCCTTCTCAACCACAAATGACTCACTTTAGTGTGCTAAATGGTACAAAATGAAGAGCAACCTTTTATGGTCACAAAATACATTTTTTTCCTTAATAAATGGTTTTCACTTACCATATATTATTGAAGCAAATATAAGTTAGTTGGACAAAAAAGATAGGAAGGATAGTACACTCACTACTCAATTAGCCATCTTATTTTTTCTAGTACTTATTTATGCAATACGGCTTTATTCAGTTTTAAAATGATTAACAGGGAGGGAAACATTAAAATTATTACTGGATCTACTTAGTAACAACAGTTACCTTACAAACACCCTGGGAAAGGGAAAGCTGTATTGTAAAACTTAAATCTACTTCAAATAAATTCAATTAAGCAAGAGAGCTTAGAAGTCTGCAAAGACTACTTTCAAAAAGTGGATCCTGCCAACCTCTTCCAAGCATGACAAAAATTGCTCAGAGGTGCATGCTCATAAAGACTGCTAAATAAATGAGTACTATTTCTCTCATAACATGATACATTATTTTAACACAATGGGTCTGATTTTATAAATTAGACTATAACATGCATATCAATTACTCCATGACAGTATCCTATATTTTGAGTAAAATGGATTATTTAGTAAAAAAATCTTTGTGATATTTTACTTGAGAATGTTTTTAAATGTTTCCTTACATTTGTAATTTCCTCTGAGAAGCTGATTAAGTGTTCTTTGTGAACAGTATGTTAAATGCAGAATATTTTTGAAGCACAAAAACCACCTGCAATTTATTTACTACATACAGACTAACAAAAATAATGCAGTGTTTCACAGTGAAAAGACACATGCAGCGTACTAAAGCACCCCATTGTAAAAATTATTTTAATCAAACTACATTTAGTTTAACAGGCTCTGATGGTGAATAAAAATAACTCCCCCCAAAATTCCACACCAAATCTTTTTGAAAAAAAGCATAATTGCCATAAATGCTGTGAATAAACCGGTATTATAAATGGAAAACTGCTGTAGAAAATGAAGTAATAAGGTGACCAAAATCATAGCTATTGTCAAGAATGCTTCCTTCTGTAAAGGTACTCAAAAGTCTTAAGTGTTAAAGAATTAAAAGAAAACTTTCATTATTCTGATATTCTAAAGTATACAATAGGACAATTTCCTTCTAATCAAAGTAAGATAAATCACTTCAGGTGAGACTGGATTTAGTAATCAAACTATGTATTTACGAATGTTTTTACTTGGAAAGTGTTAAATATAAAATAATACTACTTTTTTTCTAGGGATGTACATGCAGATAGTGCTTTTTATAAATATTCAGGACTACATTCTGAATTTCATAAAAATAAACCTGAAAATAAATCTAAATTGCTAACAGAAATTAAGTCACCAAACAAGAAACCTCATTCACAGTATAATTTTATTTTTTTCATTTATAATTTGCTTCCCTAAGAACAAAACAAATCTTACTTTCACACATTAGAACAGTTGCTAGCATGAACATTGGAGTAAAAAGCTTTAGTGTTAGATTTTAACCTCGCCTTGCATTCCTCTTTTTTCTTTGAGCATTATTTTTTATTGATGTAAATTATTTTCTGAGCATTTTGACTTAACACTCAACATAGTCTTTCTCCTAAATGTGACTTTTGCTAACCAGCAGTAATACATAACTTCATTCAACCAATCATTAATTCCACATATATTTCAAAGTCTTCTTTTTAACACTTATGACATCTTTGCTGATACTTGGAAATTTCATTAAGGTTTGTTCAAATAAAAATGGAATAAAATTGAAGTTTACAAAACTTCAATTTTATTAAAGAAAACTCACTGTGCTTGAATATCCAAATAAGATTTATCAAAACTTTTTTGTCATTAAAGGCCTTCAATAAGTTAGCAAAATGGTTTTAGTAACCAGTCTCCCCATGGCTTTTAGGCATGCAAAAGTGCAGAATGGTGCTTTTTGAAAATCTGCCAAGCATTTATGTAGGTTAGATGTCTGACTGCTGCTGGGATTTCACTGCGAAATTGGTGTTCGCTCTTGTTTTGGTTTTCTTTTTTTTTTTCCCCTCAGATGTTTTTCTGGGCCTTTGGTTGTTGGTTATTTTTTGGCATCTAATGTTCTCAATTAACTTCATCCGTAGCTTGAGATTCTCTTTACAGATCTAACTTCATCTCCTTGAAATTGAATTAAGACTTACTAGGTCAAATCTTAAACACTTGATTTTCAAATGGAAGCTCTCTACTTTTTCAACATTCAGTTTCTAAATTTCAGGTGACTCAATGTAACTCAAACACCATCAAAAGTTCTCTGCTCCTGCAAATAAGACTAAAAACAAAAAATAAGGCAAAGTATTTTCTCTGTAACAGAATTTGAAAACATATTTGATAGTAGGTAAATAAATGTCAAGATTAATATCACTCTGAAGTCTACAGACACAGCACCATGATTTTGTTCTGTTTATAAATCTGGCTTCCCTTTTGATCTCCATTCATTTAGAAAACAGCACTCTCACTAAAAAGCGATGAAGGCTCATGTATACATTATTTAAAATTTTAACAGATTACAGCAAGTCTACACATAACACTGGCTGCCATGATTCCAGATTTAATTAAAGAGGTTTATTTTTAAAAAGGTATTCAAGTTCTAAATGACTAAACCAGCACTTAATAACAAAATTTTTATCCACTGTACAAAGATGTATTTTCAAGTAAAAGAAAAAGATTCATATCCTAGAACTACTTACCAGAGAAACTGAGAATGAAAGAGATTTCTTTTAAGGCAGAAGTTCAATTATATACCAGGTTAAAAGCTACCACAATATTAACTATAACTAACTCATTCAGCATGTAAGAATTTGCATTCATAACTATTAATTCCCATGCTGGCTACAACTGCACTGATATTCCAAGAAGCCCAGCTGGAGATAGGGTTTACCCTTAGAGGCTAAAGCTATGCCAAAGTAAAGTCAATCTATTCTCTACTTTTTCATTGTTAAAGAAACTGTGCTCACTTATGTAAGTTACATAAACTATTTAGAAAGAAGTATGAAATATTGATAATGACAAAACAGATTTTAAAAAGGTATCATTGAAAAAGTTAGAATACATATTCAGATGAATTTCAATGCTTAAAAACATTCACATATGTTCATCCACTTGAAGATTAGTGTATTAAAAAAAGTTAAGAAAATACTTTGTGTTTCAGTTCAACTGCACTTGATTCAAGCACAGCTTGGGGGTTGGCTGATATAAATTAAACATGGTCACTGTCTCAGCAGCCAGAAGTAGAGAAAAATGTACATGTTCACAGGATAAATAGAAGTCTCTTCTTTTGGAAGAAAAAAAAAAAAAAAGAAGCTATCTCACTCCAATACGGGAGGTCATCCACTCCAAGCCTTGGCATAGTCTGAAAGATAAGACATGTTACATTGGCACTAGTCCTACTGAAACATCTTTACAGTATTTTTTACTAGTTTATATGTTTAAAAACATCCACTTAAAATAAGTATTTTCAGCTGGACTTGGGACTGAAACTTGAAGAGAGTAAACAGTGTTTTAAACTAAGTCTGCTTAGGCTTTAACCACGAGAAGATGGCTAAGGATGCTATTTCATTGAAGCTCGGCACTTCATTATTTTTCCTTGTAAATCTAAAAGACACTGTTCTTAACATGCTTACTCATAAGTACATGAAACCAAATAACTTTTTTTTCTACAGGTTTCCCATGAAAGGCTGCTTACTTGAAAGCTAGATCTTCACATACTAATAGTACAAGACAAAGGACAGATATCCAGACTGAATTGGTTGACAAAGAGACAGTGTATCAAGAATTCAAAAATCCCATTACAAAATTAAAAATATGTTTATATTCAACAGTAAGATTGCATGGGACCTAATCTGCTTACTCAATTTGCATCTCTATTTCAAAGTCTTCCATTTCAGAGGACTGGCTTTCCTTTGATGTTCTAGGGATCTTGTTACCTATTTTATGCCATCTCTAAGTTTTACCTTTGTAAAGTATATCATCACTTAGCTATCCAACACTCACACGGGGCTAATTTCCCCAGACTTCTGTCAGATCTTCACAAAGAATATTCAGCTCAGTGATCTAACTCTAGGATTTTTTTATGACTTGATCTCACTACTGTCACAGTTTTAAGCATTCTAATTATGCACCTTTTTTAAATAAGAAAGAAGCAGCCTAGGATGGCCAGTGTTTCTAGACTAAAGTTCATATTCATTAATATGCTTATATTAATATTAATTAATATGTTTTCATTAATTAATATGTTTCCATGTTATTCATTAATATGTTTGTATTAATATTAATAGTTTCTAGACTAAAGTTCATATTCATTAACCTCCCAAATGCCAACTCATTGGAAGATCTAAGTTAGTACATAAACTAAATACTAAAAAGCAATGTTGGCAAAACTGGTAGGAACAAAGCAGAGTTAACTCTTAGAATGAAACAATACAATCCAAAGACTCAAATAAATAAAACCAGTTTGTTTTCATAAACACATCCCACCCTAAGGAAGTGAATGCTACCAATCACTCTATGAGACATCTCCATTACATTAGAAAATACTTCATGCTAGAAGTGAGTAAGATGCTCTCATTTCCCAAATATTCAGTTGGATTCACTATTTTTGATGTCACAGCGCCACATTACTGTAAAGATTATACAGCACAGCTGAAAAAAAACCTAGAACTGTTACACATCAGAAGACTGCTTTAAGAATTGAGATGAAAAATTAGCACACTTCAAGCCAAGTAAGCAGACACAATTCAGCTTGTTACAGACACTCAAAAATGCAGGACCTTTATAGACAAAGGATTAAAAGACAGCTCATCTTTCCATTTTAGTAATTGCAAGTTTAGTAATTTACAAGTTTCAAAATTAGCTACATCAGTCAGATATAAATAAAAGGTTCAATATGGTAACAATTTTGTTTTATGCGAGATCTATGTACCTTTTCATCAAAACTATGTTTGAATGCTTATAAAAAAAACCCAACCAGCCAAAAAACCCAAAAAAACAACAAAACAAAACCAGCCTAAACCCTCCCTAACCTTAGAAGCTTATGGCAGATCAGAATGTAAGGGAAGATGACAGTAACTACACAAAGACACAGAATGAAAGGGTAGTTCACAGAAAGTAAACAATTATGACAACAGCTACATATTTGGGGGGGAGTGGAGGTGTTCATGGGTTAGGTTTTTTTGTGATGATGTTTGGGTTTTGTTTTGCTTTGTAACAATAAGCTGAAAGACTTTAATATAAATTTGGAATTTGAGCTATGAAAAAAATCCACAAGGTTCATTAAAGAAAGGAAAAACTCAAAACGTCCCTCTGACTGCAAAGATGAGAAAATATGTTCTTTCAGGAAATCCACATTGGTGTCAATAGGCTTCTAAATCAGTACTCTCATTTATCATCTATTACTATACTAAGCAGTAAGCATTTACCCTTCTCCTGTCAAAGCACAACAGGACTGAATGTGCCACGGGTGATCCTTTATGGAGCTCAGGGTGAGGTATGTAGATATCTCTGCAGCTGTCATGCAACCTTTCATGTCCTGCTTGTTTGCAAAGATGAGAACTGCAGCCTTCCGTAAATCCTAGAAGTAATTTATAATAACTATTATGAATACTCTAAAGAACTAACAGGCTCTGGCATTAACTGTCTTTAAAGAACTGTATTCAAGCTAATCTACAATTACACAGCAGTTTTAACAGACTTACTGCATTAAAAATTAATCACATTAAGACTGAAGAAACCAATTAATTCAGAAGTGTTCTTCACCACAGAGAGTCAAATTATAATGTAGTATATGATTATCCTTTTGGTGCTGACCACATGTTCATATGTTAACTACTGAAAGGCTTGTCAAAATATGTATCATAAAGCTTCAAAATATCCAGCCAGCAGAATTATTGCTGGGTAAACATTCCAAAGTCTACATTAGATATTATTCAAATAGAAAAGCCTGCTACATATCATTCCCTTGAAAATACTTTCAATTTCATTAAACAAGTTCCGTAGTGATTAAAGCACTAACAATATTAAAAAGCTATCTAAATTCTTCTAAGTTTTATCCTATTGTTCCATAAAGAGAACTCTAATAATTCTGCAGCAGCTTTAGTAAAAGCAGAAACTAATAAGAACTTGTTTCTGCATGGAAATTAGGATTCCACACAGCAGGGAGACAAGAACAGGGATGTATGGTTTTATGAATGCAGAAGGGTAAACAAGTGCAATACTCGGGAAGCTGACAGTTGTAATTAAAAGTCTTCAACACATTTAAATGTATATTAAAATTTTGAGACTATTTCTCCACCAAGAGAAAAAAATCACCCAGATCTTTACAGTCCAAGGTTGAAAATTCACTCCTATAAGTAGTCCAGTCTAGGCCTATCAACTGTTTTCAAGAGATGGTAGATCACAAGCCTGTAAGAGTTCATAACACTGAAAACTAAAAAATTACATGGGAAAACTTCACCACAAAGAGTCATCTTTCCACATTTTCGGTAGTATATTTGCTCCTTAATATTAACGTAGTAACTATAAAGTGAAAACCTCACTCATTTGAAACAATGCAAATCTCTAAGAGAAATGAACTCCATAGAATTACTTGTATTGTACTAAATAATTTTCCTCCAAAAATGGACACATTTAGATTTAAAACAACATCAGTTTAGCAGAGAGTGATCACAAAAGGTTTTAATGTACTTTAGCTAATGCAATGTAGATGTTAATTTAGGATGTTTGAAGGAGCTGACTCACGGTTGAACAGTTCTCAATACAACATATAGTAATAAAACTACAAAGTAATTCAGAAGAAAAATTAACTGAAGCTAATTTATCCATAGTATTAGATATGCTCCTTAATTTTAAGGAACCTGATTAAAACAAACAAGAAAGAGGAATGAAATTTCCTACTTTCTACAATAAAAATAAAAATCTTTTTAAAAAAGTGTTTTGAAATGTTAACCATTTAACTGAAAGAAGAGAGATAGTGGTGGAGAACAATAATACATGGTTACATTAACATGAAGTTCAAGATATTTTAAAAGTTTAACTTCTGCAAAGTAAAGAGTGATTTGATTACAATCAAGCAAGCTCTATTAGAAGATTGCTTCATAATAATTTTCCTGTTTATTTATAATCTACATGGTTTTAAAATGTAACCAACTTGCATGGACATTCAGGCTCAGAAATTTCTTTGTGACAGTATAATTTTTGCTAACACAGAAAGCATGTAATGTTATTTGACTGTTCACTACAAAAGAAAACTATTATCCCAACTCCCCACCATACCTCATGAGCCAGCATTCTATAAAGTTCTTCTTTTGTAATAGAAAGTCGCTCTCTATCAATGCTGTCAACAACAAGAATGATGAACTAAGGGAAAAAAACAGCAGTACAGTATGTAAGTACAAAGTATAAAATACAGAAAGCACATTTTCAAGAGACCACTACCACAAGTCTTCCTATATAAGAAAGACATAGGCTTTCAGAGCACACTAGAAAATAGAACAAGAGCTTTATTGTTACAGTCTTTTGCTAGAGCCCTGGGAATCATACACGTAGATTATAGTTAGAAAAAGAAATAAAATTGTGCTTGTACATTTCAGCACTGCTATTAAGATCTACTTTCATGTACTATGGTTAAATCTCCTTGGTGGATTTTAGGCCCTATATCCTAAGCCAAAGAGGAATGTAGGTATCAAAAGCACCTACAGACAGTGGATTACACTTAAAATGCGGAACACAAACTTGCTACACAAGTCAAAACAGCTATTACTGTCCACTACTGCTTGCATACTCAGAAAACTATAAAACTGAAACTGAAATTCCTTATATTGAAACAAGCATTTTTAGCAATCTTACTCACACGGCTTAAGAAATACATCAAAGCAGAACATCAGACCTCAGAAAGCTATGTATCCGTAGAGTTTAGCATTATGTTGTTGCACAACACCATAACCTTTGTGACCCAAAGGGCCTGTGCAGTTGGCCTCTCACTTCCAACTTTGCACACTTCCACCTAGGTACTTGGAGACAGCTATAGCAGTGATTTTACCCTTACTGTTCCTGACAGGCACATTATTCTCATGGCCATGCACTTGTGAATCCTGAGACACTGCTGATACATCAGGTCTCCCGTGGGAAGCGATTGTCACTGGTAAGAAAATTACTCTCTTTTACCCTACTCTTTCTGACCCTTGTTTTATACCTTCTTTTTTATAGCCTTACAGCAGAGAGAAAAAAGACATAGGGTTATGTAGTAGGTAATACTCAAGTAAATGTTTGTAAGCATTACACAATAGTATGTATACACAAACCATAATTGATCAGTGTTCAACACTTGCTCTGCCAAGTGTGCTCCAAGCAGCACTAAAAGCATCATACGTGGGAACAATAAGTAGGGAGATCAGCACATTCTGATGAAAATTACACGGACACTATGCAAAAAAAAAAAAAAAAAGAACAAAAAAAAGAACACATGCTACACTGGAGAGGAAACCAAGGAGGTAAAATTAATCTGAGAGACTCCATCACTTCTCTTCCCCGATGGGAATACTTTTACATCCCTTTTCTCTTTTACCATGACTCTCTTTTTGTTTGCCCACACCTCCGATAACTTAACCATAAGAGCTCCCTCCCCTTTCCTGTCCCCACAAATCTCACGTCCCTAAATCTGTCTCAATATCCTTCCTCTAAGAATATGATCTGACTCTTAAAACAGAATTGCAAAACTAGCCATATTAAGTTGAAACTAATTAGGACAGGTATGCACTGAAAAGCTTATTTCTAGGATTTTTACAGTACTCCTAAGATTTCGTTTAGATTACTTCAGTTTACAGATAAGGAGAGAGAAAAGAGAGATGGCAACAAAAAAGGAGGATTACAAGTCACTGTTATAATTCCTCAACATATGCTCCAAATCATTTTGCCTTATAAAACTAAGGAGATTTATTACCCATTGAAAATGACCACAAAGTATGAAAAACCAAGTCAATTTAATGCTGATGTGACTTTGAGATGTCTAGCAGATGAGGAGGAACAGTAAAGGAATTATTCATATCAGGGAAGGCTAGGATTAGCATACTAAACAGACCCCTTTTCTTTCTCAACTGTTTCCAGCAGACAAAGCTTCTAAGTGAGAGGAAAGTTCTTCTTTCCAAGTGCTAGAAATTGCTGGATTTCAAACACTTACTAGCTAGAATATGATGAAGAACATTCCAAAAAGGATCAAAAAAAGGACTAATACATGCATCTCCCCAAATTCCAAAATAAAAGATTCTCAACAGACAAGTGTCAAGAACTTATGTTATTGTATCAGATAATGCTGGCAGAAGTCTCTTCACCCTCATGTGTATGTCTCTTTGATGTAGCCATACTTTTCTAGATTAAAAATAAGTTTAAAATATTAGAGATGAAGGTTGAGATGTCATCACCAGGCTTTCAGTAGATAAAGTGTTTCTGAAGATCTGGGGTGGATCACTCCAATCTCCCCTCTCTCAAAATGGGGCATAGAGCAGAAAACCTCATTTTACAGGAGGATGGCGTACTTATATAATGAGTAATAACTATGAGACATCTCTACTTTTAGTAGAAATAGTAAGAAATTAAGTCTAAAATCCTTTATATCAATGTAGAAGTCTCAAAGTGAGGCTACAGAGATTTTATGTGCATGTTGTGTTGATAACCTTTCAGCATCGAAAAAAAACAGCATAAAAAAAACCCAAACAAAAACCAAAAGACAGCTGTTGCTGTGTTTTACTACAATCTTCCCAGCAATGGCAGCTTTACCAGTACCTCATGAGTACTGCACAGCTAGACTTTCCCTTATACTTTGGATAAAAGCCACAAGCTGATGAGCTTTTTAAATACTGCTGCCTAGAGAAAGTCTCATTCCTCATCCTTAATTATTATCGCCTCAAAAACATTTAAAACTAGATGTACACAAGTTAGATTAGCCACTGCAAATCCTCACCGAATTTGCAAAGTACACTGCAAAATTTTCTTTTTAATCTAGTTGAAAAAACATGCAAAAAATCAGATTGATCTGAAATGTATTTTGATATCATCTGATCAAACAACATAACTTTAAGGTATACAGGAAGAATACCTCAAGTATTACCAGAAAATTAGCTACATACTAAAGACATCTTATACTTTTTGAGTTTGCTCTTCCTCAAAAAGATTTAAAAACAATACTGCCTCATTCTTTATAAAAATCAACCAATATCCCTAATAAATATATAATATTTAATTTCAAACAAAATTAATGGACGTGAAGTTTTCAAAGCAGCTTCTCATACCTCTGTGTTTGAATAATAGGTATTCCACGATGACCGTAATGATTCTTGTCCTCCAATATCCCACATTAAGAAATGAGTGTTTTTCACCACTATTTCTTCTACATTGCTTCCTATGGTTGGAGAAGTATGAACCACTTCATTCATTAAGCTAAAGGAAACAATATCATACCATAAAGACCAATAAAATCCACAAGGCTTGTCACAGCTGAATTACAACAAAGTTGTTGTAGAAAAAGTAAATATGTGTAACTGATAAAAGATTTATAAACTAGGCATATTTCAAAAAGCTACAGATTTGAATTTTTACAGAAATAAAGCAAATATTTAAGAGCAGTTCTTCAGCAAAAAGATTAGTTCAATCTGAATTTGGACTAAAATGTGGTTGACAAAGTTCTAGTGTACTTTTATAGTAGAGACATGCTTAAAGACATCAACAACGAAAAAAAAGCACAGAAAAGGCTTGTAACAAATGGTATCTGCGTTTTAAGAGGCTTCTCTTTTTATAGGACACTCTTTAACAGATACTTAAAATGCACTTGTTTCAAAGTAGAAGTTGCTATTCTGAAAATCCCAAATAAGGCGAACACTAAACTGTGCCAAATATAAATCAGAATATAATTTTATTAGAGTACTCAACTTAGTAATTCAATATTAAAACAAATTTCAAAGGTCTGCTGGTTTACATTGCTGAAAAATTCTCAGTTCTACCCTTAAGCTTTGTCAAAAGTGCTTAGGAAAAAGGGTTTTTTCCTCTGTTGTCTTCATATCCAAATATATACATAGTAATTTGACTACACACTCCTCCTTTTCCACAATTACAATAGTAATTATGTTCCTAACAATATTCTTGAATTTATCATAGATACTCTTCTAATGCTGGCAAAATTTGGGTGCAATGATGATATTGCAAATGGTCAAGATAGG
Organism: Aegotheles bennettii; assembly: GCA_013398125.1. Classification (NCBI taxonomy): domain Eukaryota; kingdom Metazoa; phylum Chordata; class Aves; order Caprimulgiformes; family Aegothelidae; genus Aegotheles; species Aegotheles bennettii. The sequence goes on along the minus strand of VZRW01003378.1, from coordinate 171,232 downwards.
ACACAGACAAGATGAAATACTATTCTGAGGAATCCTCCATCACAAATTGTAGACACTGGAATCAGGAAACATTCTGAAACATTTATGGATTTTTGCAGAGTGGCTAGAATTTCTAATAATTTAAAAATCACTTTCTTCTCTGCAGTTCATGGTGACAGGATTATTTCTATGCTTACAAATAAAAGATCGGCTTTTTTGGCAAAAGAATTTGCAGTTCACTTGTATGTAAAATTTGTATGTGCTTGTGTGTAGAATTGTTATTCAATTTACAGTTCAGTTTTAAAACACTGCAGTCCTTTCACTTACCATTTAAATATTAACTCCATTTAGAACAACTAATACCATTAATGTAAAAACTGTGATCTAGAACCCTAGAAATCCCACCAGGTAACAAAGATGAATTTTCAATTATTAAACAATGACATATATTAAAATGTACACAGAAAACCAAAATTGTTCATATACTCACAATTGGTAAAGTATAGTAGTCTTTCCAGCATTATCAAGTCCCACTATGATTACTTTGTGCTCTGTGTATATACAAAAAAGACAAGAATAAATTCATAGAGACAGCAATAATTATAATTCTGGTTAATTACTTTCCCTTACTGAAGAAAGCAGCTGCTTATTTCAATATCTTACGCAGAATATTGGTGACTTCAGAAAAAAAAATTAATAAAAAAATCCACAAAGTCTCATCCTCTCTTCAGATGACAGTTTTAGGAATAGATAGTACTGGAAGTCCTCATAAAGGAATGGTTACTAATATGATTACTCCATTTAAAAAATATCTATTTTTAGAAAGAAAAATACAATGAAAAAATATAATTCATAGCAGCGTATCATCTTAAGAACATCACCAAACATCCAAAGACTGCACAAAATATTAGCCTAACATCCAAGGCTCAATAATCGCCACTTGTTAAGGGACCACCATCATTCGTACAGTAAAAACTAAGAGTAAGCTGTGTCTTAAATAGAACACAAAATCCAAGGTTGCAATTTCTGAACTGAAAAGTCACAGAAAGAAGGAGTGGTCAAAGTTGGAAGCTGCTTCTGGAGGTGATCTGGTCCAAACTCCCTGCTTAACCAGGACCACCTAGAGCTAGATGTCCAGGACTGTGTCCAGATGGCTTTTGAGTACCTGTAAGGACAGAGATTCCACAACCTACCTGGGCAGCCTGTGCCAGTGCTCAGTTGCCCTCACAGTGAAAAAGTGTCTCCTGATGTTCAGGGGGAACCTTCTGTGCTACAGTTGGTGCCCATTGCCTCTGGTCCTGTCACTGGACACCACCGAGATACGCGAGCCTGTCTCTGTACTCTTTGCACCTTCCTTTCAGAAATTCATATACATTAACAAGATCCACTTCTTCTCCAGGCTGAACAGTCCCAGTGCTCTCAGGCTTTTCTTATATGTGAGATGCTTCAGTTCCTTCATCATCCTTGTGGCCCGTTGCTGGATTCTCTCCAGTGTGTCCATGTCTCTTGTACGGAGAAGCCCAGAAGTGGATACACTACTCCAGGTGAGGCCTCACCAGTGCTGAGTAGAAGGGAAAGATTGCCTCCCTCAACCTGCTGGAAAGTCCAGCTTACAGAATAGTGATCCTCCAAATGCTGCAATGTTATTTTTCAAAGCACAGAGGAAACAAAACCAAAACCGAACAAAACCAACAAAAAAACCCCAGAAGTTATGTGCTTCTCTATAGTTAATCCTTCTTAGGATTTCAAACAGCCAATTAGAATAGTGGTTCTTTTGATACATGTGTGAAGTTCGAAGATACTGATCTGCTTACTTACAAAAAAGCAAATCACTTCAGAGCAGAGAATCAACAGATACTAGAAGTAAAACTTGCATAAAAAGTCTGTGAACAGGCTCACTTTTGAAGGGGTAATATTTAAAATTCTAGGACACTTATTCCAAAGCAAACCATGTTTCACAGCTTAAAGATTTCCTCTAAAATACCATTTTCAATCCACAAGACTTATAACAAATTACTAAAAGGTCAGAAGATCTATCATAAATATCAAATTGGTGGGTTTTTGGAGCAAGTGGGTGGTCTACGGAAGAATAAAAGTGCTTTGTGGTTTTGTTGTTTGTTTGTTTTAATCTATTTATATATAATAACCCAGGTCTTTTGATGCTGAAAGTGATTTTAATAAAACAATCTCTTGCTTAGGATTTTTAGAAATCTTGCTATGTGATATGGCCATAACAAATGTTGAAATGTATTTCCTTGTATCAGTTCCACTACTACTGCATTCTGCCAACACGCTAGAAGAAAATACTTTTTCCTGGATTTAAATCTAGTAATACTTTTAGCTCCATAAGAAGCACCATCAGTAATTAATAACCTTTTCCAATAGATAAATGGTTTGAAATCCTCTCTGCTTTCAACTCCAATAAACCACACCACGTAGCTAGACTGTCTAAATTCTTCCAATTCAGTTAAGTTTAAAGGGCTTACAAAGTTCAAACACAGAAATACTTGTCTGGTGTTTTCAAAACAGCCATGTGGTCAGCTACTGCCTGAAGAAGTCTACTTTTACAATATTGTTATTTTTCAAGGAGGAAAGAAAACGGAATCAGAATCAGGACTCTTTCCTACCTTAATATCAGAACAGAGTCTTACTTAGGAATGAATGAGAAAAGCGTTGGATGAAACATTATCACGCTACTTTAAGAAATGAAAAAAAAATCCCCATTGAGATGACTGTTTTTGAAAGCCAATGAAGCATGAATGGTTCGACACTAATTGGGAAAAAAAGGCAGCGCTTATCTGTGTTACTCTGTAGTCAAATTGTATTTAATACAGTAATTGAATAAGCACAAACAAGAAACATTCACTAAAGTGTTAATTAATGTTGATTTGGGGATGAAAATAATGAGATGAAAGCATCAGTATCTCAACAAATAGCAGTTATTAATGGCAGTTGCTTTCAGAACTGTCACCTAAGGTAATGGAAAACTCTCCACTTACAAATGTATTCAAAAGTTGAACTTCTGTCTAGTTTGGTTAAATTACAGAATTTTTTACTTGTGTTATGTGCATTACGGGGAAAATGCGAACTTAAAAAGCAAGAATAAAATTCTAGCGAGATGAATATTTGTTTAAAAAAAAAAACTAGTAGAAGATGCTACACTTAAAAGAAAGGACAATTATGGAGTAAACCATTAGCAGGGATTTGTGCTCATATTCGTGTTCTGTACTTACAGACTAACCCAAGTTTCTCCCTTTCACTGGCTGGTATTCAAACTCAGTTTGGATTGTATTCATTAATATCTTCCCTGGCCACCACGTTCTTGGGAAAGGAAGAAGATAATCCATAAAAGAGTTGTCAGAGAAGAAGAGCAGAGTCTTTTTAAATCAGGTAGAAAGAGCAGAAAATAAAAAGTAGAAAAAGTAGGCATACGCAGGGGGAAAAAAGATAAAAAATGTTTCTAAATCTTTTAATGATGAGAAAGGCTCTTCCAACACATTTGAAAGAAGAAATGAATACTGGAAAGGGGAATGATACTTTTTAGGCTGTGAAACACAAAACCCACGTCTAGTTCCAAAGAACAACAATCCTGGAGGCTTCAAGGCTGAAGGCGGAATGCAGACAGAAGTTTGCTAAAGAAGTGGCAGGGGGAACAGCATTTTCCTAAAGTTCAAAGACATTTCAATACAAGGATTCATTCTGCACACTAAAAAGCTGTCCTGGAATCTTCTTCTAAACACAAAAGAACTGCTTAAATACATCTTGTATTTCCAGACTTGATTACAAGAAAGTAGCCTTTAGTAGTCACTAGAACCAAAATCCATTTGGTTTTCCAGATAATGGTCTCTGATAACCTGACCGTACAGTCTTGGAACTGTCAGCAAACCTAAGTGAAGTAAACTGTGGAGTTACAGAAGTTCAACCATCTTGACTTACATCTTACCATTATTTTTCTTATAGCAGTTTTTTAACACCTATAACATTTATTCAGAGCAACCTGGAAGACTCTGAATAACTACCATTCAAAAAAATTAAAATACAGATTTATGAACTTCTTTCTTAAAGAACTCTTATCAGCCACACACAACGGAATAAGGTATTGACAATTGTCAGAGTTCTCTTTATTAGGGTTGCTGACATTCACTTCTGTTTTTTCCTTACAGTTTATTAAAAGCAATCTTGATAGTATTGATTGAATGATAAGTCAAGGAAGTTTTATTCAGCTCTGTGTTAACACCGGCAATACAGTGGTTGCTCCACCATTTATTCATATTACCATGTGTTGCTTAGACAACTGTGCCTTTTGACTACTGCGTCATAGCTTAAGCCAGTGATTTTTGAAGTCTGATTTTTTGCACATACTGAAAAAAGTTACTTTCAAAATAAGTGTAGAGTACAATCTGAACTTATGACACTTTATAACTAGACTTTAAATGGCTGCAGAGAACAACTTTTTAAATACTCAGACAATGGTTTTTTGTCAATTTCAAAAGTAAGGAAACAGAATCAGGAAGCCACTAGTAAGTCACTCAGAAAAAAGACAAAAGTCTATTTTAAAGACAATTGTTTCTCTTGTGAGTAAAGTATCTCTATTTCAGTTCACATCATTCAGTTATTATTTGATTAAGAGACCATATATATTGAGACCTGAAAGATATAGGAATGCTTATTGTCCTCCCTCCTTCAGGCTTTAACCTCTACACTGAAAAGGTACAGAGACCAGAAAACAAGAATAAATAAGGCCCTGGAACAGTTTGTCCACTGCCACCACCACATAAACAAAATCAGCCAGTGTTTAAAGACTACTACCAAACTCAAACTGGAAATGAACCCTTCCAAACATATCCACAGACCTAAACACATATTCCCTGACGGACTGTGCTCAGGACAGAGACTGTTAGCCTTCCTCTCTTTCATTCGCCACTCACTCACAGATCAGCACAGGCATCACCCAGTTTCCTTAAACTGCTCTGCACTGTAGCTCTTCTTGTTCCATAATCCCACATATCAGATTTGGAGTAGATGGTGCACTGCAATGGAAAAGCAAGTGCATTCTGCCAGGGCAGCAGGAAAGAGAACTAAAGGCTCTCCCCCTCTAAAGCTTCCTACCACAAGTCAAAGCCACACAACACTGTTTTAACCACTACATTTTTTTACCATGAGCCAGTCTGGGTTTGCCAAAATGGGCTAACCACAATCAAAATGGGCTGAACCTACTGGACTAATTGCTGCTGCATGTACAATGAGTTGAAACAGAACAAAAATAAGAACACACAGAGGCTACCCAAATTATAGGGCTAAAATAGATGAATACAAATAGTAAGAAATACTGCTGGAAGAGGTCAATAGATAACATTAGCCAACGGACACTTATCATTCAGTGTCTTTAGAACCAGATTAGTTCAAGCCTCTTGATCTTCTTTCCAGTACATCATCCTCACCATTGGAAAGGACGGTAAGAGAATCAAATTGCAAAGTTGCAAAGATGATGAGTAAATTAATAAAATAACATTCAGTGCTTTAGTAGGATCTAAGGTACCTTCATTACAAGGTTTTCCCGCCAGGCAGAAGTCACTCTGAATGAACTCAATTTTCTGTACATCGCACATTTACTCTAACTGCACTAAACCCTGAGGCAAAAAAAATTGCATGGGGCTTATTTGAAAATGTTAGCTATCTTGAGATGTGCATTTTTCAGAAAGCCGCCAACACATCATCTTCCTGTGAGTTAAAGGTATTAGCTAACAAGGAGATATTTCTTTAACATTGTCTAGACATTATTGATCAAACACCTTTCAAATTTATCATTTTCAGCTCAGCTATTATTAACATTTATGTAAATCAAAACTGCAATACATAATTAATACTCGAGTGAAATGCCAACAATTTCCTGTTCTGTATCTTCTAGCACTTAGGCACACCTCCTCCCCCATGCTTGATGGAAGACAGATGGTATTTTCTAAATCTTTACTTCATTTAACCTTTCCTTTTGCCAGTATCAAGTGTTTCAGACTAGCAGCACAACCCACACTAGCCATGATGTACTGATGATGATATGCTCCACACATATTTTTTTTTGCATCTTTGGAATAGTCCCTCTAGATAGTAAAAATCATTGTGTAAGCTACTGTCCTAGTTGACTCAACAAGCAGTTTCATGGGGCGACCTATGAATTCTCCAAGAAATTGTCTACATTTGATATAACTAGAAGAGCAACTAAAACCAACTCAATAATTACTTCTCTTTATTATTATTAATAACACTATTTATGGGAAAATAGTAATGTAATTAGAGGATAATTTCCCACTGGACAGGTCAAAAACTTATGTTTTAAGAGAATTTTCTAGTGTGGAATTTCAACTTTTGGTCATGAACAGAAACCCACTTCCTTCTCTATAGACACCACAAGAAGGGGCGAAAAACCCCCAACAAACCAAACCAAAAATAACCCCAGCAACAAAACAAGATCAGCACAACCCAAGAAGCGTCTCATTAGGATAAAAACCAAACAGTACGTATTTCATGGTACTGCCTCATTTATTTTAACTGTGATATTAATTTTCATTAAATGTTAACTTTCATTAATGTTTTAAATACACAAAGAATAACTTTCCTTTCAGAAATTAATATACAGTAACAAAGACATGTTTCCCACTAATGAAATGGAATCAATGTAATCTAATGTCGTAATGCACTAACAGCAACAAAAAAAGAAACCAAAACAATGAAATTACAACTCTTCCTTCCTGAAGATAAATATTGACATCATAAAGTATCATACAGACAAAACACCAGAAGTCGCAGTAAGTTATCTCCTGAGCAGTTCTCTTAGAGACATCTCTTTAGAGTCCTTTTCAGATGGATAGGAGTCACAGACTGCAGTATTTGATGAAAATCAAGACAGTACTTAACAGTTTTCTGGAGAAGAGTTGGAACCAAATGGGTTTGCCAGTTCAGTCAGGTAAGACTCTTCAAATCAACAACAACTAGTTCAGAAGTCTGTTAGAACACTTCAGGAATGAAGTTGGTAGAAAAGTGTATGCAGAGGAAAGATAAATGGAATGGATCTCCCTCCCACTCCCATTCCATCAAAAGACAATTTGATATATATATGTCAATAAGTACACACACTGAGACTTTGCTGTGGCATTTACAGAATTAGAATGGGTTATGTGCACTGACGGTGACAAGCCTAGTAAAGGGACACCAGGGGTACCAGCCTCCCAAGACTTTCAAAATTGTACTGGCAACAAAGTGTTGCACAGACAAGAGCTTAACTACATTTTTAGTAGTGTTAAAGGGGGAATGAAGCGTGCATTTGGAAACCTGATGACAGAACAATAACATTAACATCATTTTTTCTGCTCCAAACTCAGGGAAAACAACACAAAAAAAAATTCCTTGACTATTTTATTTTCTAACCAGAGAAGGCTGGGTAAACAAGATTAATTAAGTAAAATAATATATGAAGCATGATTTTCTATTTTTATGATAACTGTCTGAGCTAAAGGTGGTGGCAGCCACAAGTTTTGAGCTCTGGATTCGAGCATGAGCCGTGGGTACACTGGGTAGGAGAGAACGGAAAGTTATCCCCTTGTGACCTTTTTATTCTTGGCTTGAGAAGTGATTTCCTCGGGTCACTAACTGTATTTAACCGGCATCCCCACCAAACCACGAACACAGCCTTAGCTCCAAGGCCCCAGCACGAGTTTGGTGGGTTTTTCTCGATGCTAAAACCAGCAGACTCCTATTTAAAAACAGAGGGTCTGCAAAACAAACGAGACCTTCCCCACGCACCAAAGGGGGGAAAAAACCACGCCTGGGAGGCGACAGCATTGCCCACTGCGAACTGGGGAGCACCCGCCCGCAGGCTGCCCGGGTAACCGAGGTGTTCGGAGCAGCCGGGGGGAAAGGGGAGAGGAGGGGACCCCTCAGCCCGACAAACAAAGCGGCTCCGAGCGGGAGGCGCAGCTCCAGGCGCCGCACGAAGAAAAGCCCGACTGCGCCTGGACGCGCCTGCGGGAAGCCCGGCACCCCGAGCAGGCCCCAGCCCGCGGCCCCCTCAGCCCCGCGGGCTCCGCTCGCTCCTCACCGCCCCCTCACCGCCCGCCCCCGCCCCC
>VZRW01003378.1:29509-162514 GCA_013398125.1 Aegotheles bennettii | reverse complement strand
ACTCGGCAGGGAAAAAGCAAACAAAGGCCCCCAAAACGGGCCTCGAACCCCCCGCGAGGGGACGGGGCATCGCAGCGGCCCACCCCGCGGGGGAGGCTCCTGCGGCCGCCCCTAAGCGCCTCCAGGGCTGGTAAGGGCGCCGCTCACCCCGGCCAGGGCTCGGGGCCGGCCCTGGTGCCGCCCTTCCCGTGCGGAGAGGGCCCCGCCGCGGCGTGCCCGGTTCCCTTGGTAACAGCCGGGCCGGCACCGCCCCGCCAATCGCCGGCAGGCGCGGGGGCGGGACTTCCTGCCACCGCCCGGAGGGGGCGGGGCCAGCCCGCGCGCGGCGGTAGGTGGGGGTGTGCGCGCGGCCGCGCTTCTCTTGGTGTCCCGGGCCCGGCCCGCGTCACCCTCAGTGTCTGCCGGCGCTGAGGGGGCAGTGGCGGCGCAGCGTCCTGCTTGAGGTGCGGGGCCTCACGGGTACCCCCGGGCAGGGCCTGAGGTGCCGCGCGGGGCCCGGGGAGAGCCGTGACCGCCCCGCGGGTGGGGGATAAGGGAGGGACCCGACCGGCTTCCTCCTGGTGCGGGAGGGGCTGGGCAAAGGAGGCTCCCGAGTTAGATCTTGTCCGGCACCGCCGGGTGGGTGCTGGCGGCTCTGTCGGCCCGCGGGGGTTCTGTGCGGAGCTCGGTCAGAGCCTGCTCCAGCATCGCATCCCTGCGGCACCTCCCGGCAGGGCACGGGGAGCTCCCTAAGGAGATGGTGAACAGGGGTGATGCCTCACGGGCTCTCTCCTGAAGCCTGCCCGGCCTTTCCTGGGGCGTGGTGTGCGGCACGGCAGGTTTGGGGGAAAATACCGCTCTTTGCTTTCGAACCTCCCTCCTGCTACTGCTGCTTGAGGTCTGATTTGGGGAGGCACTCGGCAGTCTCCCTCCTCAGCCTTTCTTCCTGCCACATCTGGATTGATACGCTTTTATCCTGTCGCCCCTCAACTACGTTTCCCAGCCTGGAAGGTTGCAAAGTGTTTAGCCTTTTCTTACTTGAAAGCTATTCCCTATCTAAAGGTCATCACCTTTCCCTGAACCTTTCCAAGCTACATTGTATCTTTTTTGAGAGCATGGGCACTGCAGGCGCCCCGGAGCGGTGCTGCAGCTGCAGGTGGTGTGAGCATGCTCTGAACCTCCTGTTGCGTGGTTCTATGAGTTCCGGGCTGCTTACAATGGTTTTCCTTTTTTGACTGCTCTTTTAACCAAGGAATTGCTTCTTGTGTGTTGTTTCTCTCCCTGAACTAAGCACAGCGATAGTGGGTTTCTTGTATTTGTCATTTGGATGCATGTGTTGAGTCCATATGCCTTTGGGTTGCCGTGACAGAGCAGCTCTTCTGCAGCAACATTCCATACCAGGCTCTATGTACTAGTGAGGGTCAAGTTGTAACTTCCCTATTATGTCTTCCTTGACTTCCCAAATGTATTTAGGAAGTTTAACTTTTTTGACTTCCTAAATGAACTTAACCATTTAACCGTGATTAAAAGCATGGATGTGGCATCATGCTTCTGTGTGATGTCTACATGGAGAGAAGGGAAACCTATTGGTATTCTTCTCTGTCTGTTGGCCTTCATTATATTGCAGGCACTGTAATACGCTTGCCATCCTGTTTAGAAGGATGGTGGTTTCTAACAAGTTATAACTTTTCTATTTTGATATGAAATTTTAAACCATAGAGATTCTGCATTATTTGTTGACATAGTTATGTCAATTTGTATTATGGGACTAATGCTTCCCTTTTATAACACATTTATGGGACTTCATTGTAGTTCTGTCCTTTGTGTACTGTGTTTTGACCCAGGGGTTTTGGTTTTGACAGCCTACTGGGTCATATTTCACGTTAGCACTCAGTCACATTTTAAAAATGAGGGAGAAACAAGTCCTGTTGCCAGTATGCTGTCAGATCAGTGGTTAGTTTTCCGTGAAGAAAAAACTAATTGTGAGATCACATCAGTCATTCTGTGGGATTCTGGGGTTATCATAAAATAGTCATTTAACGTCCTAAAAAGATACTTTCTGTGGTGAGTTGGGCCTTGCTGGATGCCAGCTGCTCACCAAAGCTGCTTCACATTTCAAACACTGATACAGTAGCCTTGGAACCTCATTGTAAGGTGATGGCAAATGCTAAACATGTTAATGAACCTATTCTGAAATGTAATTAACAGTAGTGTTGCAGTCATATCCTGAACAATATTTGGAATTTTGAGTGCAGTAAAACTGCATTATTAAAAAAGGAAACTCAGAAACTACAGCTTACTTTGTGGGTACATCTTATGTTACATTTATAAATTTGCAGAATATGACAAAAAATGCTAAGAAAGTGTTTTGCTTACTGCAGTTCTTTACCAGCAGACATTAAAAACTGGAGGAAGATGTCTTTTTTCCCCAAAATCTCTTTCCAACGTGAAGTTGAAGAGTATCTCACCAAAGTGTTCAGAAATGATGAGGTATGTGAAATATACACTACTAATCATCAACAAATATTCACTTATTGAACTTTGAATTCCTTTGATTTAATATTTTGTGTGACTTTTTAATACCTTATAATAAGGTAATGTCTTCACATTATACACAGATTTTTATATATATTTCCATTTAAAATATAAAATTATTGTTCAGGCCCGTTGGCTCAAAGTAACATAAAAATATTTAAACTAAGCATAAATCTGAGACATCAGTTTTGGATTCCACTGAAGAATGATTACACAGAAAATTAACCACTTATTATCCACATAATATTGACAAAAAGTAATCTCTTATCCTAGTGCAGAACCGAAAATACTGTGGACAACCTATGAATTCCTAATGTCAAAAGACACAAAAATGATGTTTTCGGATATTGAGATAAAAGTTATTAATTCATAGTTTTGAATCTACTCTTCCATCTCCTTAGGACTGTTCTTAGTACAGTATCACAGAGCTCGCTAGCAGTTAATTTTAGTACTTGCTGCAGCCTGTTTACAATGGTCTTGTTAATATGACTGTTTTTCCAACAAGTCCTTTCAAGAAATTTATGAGGTTTTCACTGGAGTTAGGCCTTCAGACATAAGCATTCCTCAGTATTGCACACCACACAACCATGTTCCTCCACTTCTACAGAATGTTTATTCAGTGCTTTTTTTGCACTGAGCAAGAGGCTGCTGTGTGAATCTCTTTAATACTTATTTTGAAATATCTTCTTTCAGCTTATCACTGCTTTAGGTACACAGGAGGTGGAGAGTAAATATCAATCTCTGTTAAGTCATCTATCTCATCCACCAGCTTTCACAACTGTTAGAGTTAATACCCACTTGGCCTCAGTGAAACATGTGAAAAAAATGCTGTTTGAGGAGATCCAGAAGGTTTGTGCAATTTCCTTGTTACAGCAAAAATAACAGGATATTTAATCTTTTACCTGGTTATGAGAGCTTTTCATTACTGAAAACTATTGCTTAAATTAATACATGACCACTGATATTAACATTATGCAATCATATTGACTTCCTGTCAGCATTAAAAGTTAAATGAAAAGTAATTGTCTAGCAGTATTCCTCATCTAATGCATCCAAAAAAGGCAACAACAGAAGGGAAAAGACAACCAACTCTGTTTTAGATGGCAGATCCAGACCTTAGGTAGGACTGGGGGTACTAGTGTTGTAGTATCATCAGAAGTCTAGAGAAGATAGTAGAAATAGATAAAAATAGTAGTTCGGTATGCTGTATTCAGAACGTTTTAATTTAAGATTAAAAAAGAATGGCTGTATGTCTTATTGCACAAACTGTTTAGGAAAGCGAGAAAATTTGTATGTTTTAGAAACTGGAGCCAGTGGTGCCTTGAAACTGCTGTATTTCCTTTTTTTTAAACCTGTTTTTAATCTTTATATAAATTTTCTGGATATTTACTTACCTTAATTACAAACTTATTTATCTGGTAATAGCTAAGCCATTATGTTTAAGTAGGTTATTTTCAAACTCTATCCTAGATTTTCACTCTGTCTAAAAAGATCCAGTTCTTCTTTAAGTAAATTATTAATACGCAGGGAGCCAAGACATTTCTGTGATGCAAAGGCAGTTGACAGTATTCTGTTGGCCAGAATGGTAAAGAGTTATGCTAATTTTATCTTGATTGTAGAAATCTGGAACTGGGTATTGCAATATGATATTTTGCTTCAAGGGAAAATACAGGGTATTTCAAAAAGATGGACCCAGTTTTGACTTAAGGTCCATTTCAAGTGGGTCCGTCTTTTGGAAACAACCTGTACTTTGCCGAAAGCTGAATTAAGACTGGCTTTTCATAAACTTTTTGTATTTTTAATTGTGATTAAATTAGAAAAGGAAACTACACAACAATTTTTTAACAAAAGTATAGTCTTAGATAGTTTTCTCTCTTAAGAGAAAATACTTATTTACCAGATGCAAACTAGTTTGTGGTTTTTCATGTTTCAGGGTTATATTTAGAAGGCTCATGTGAGAAGACATAATCTTACCAAAGTCCAGGAACAGTTTTAAAATTGCAAGCTGTCTCAACCGTAGGCACAACTCAGCTCTCAGTACCCAAGCAAAATTAAGATGAAAAGAAAAATAAAAAGTATTAGGAACCTGGGATATTAAGACAGGCAATACATGAGTAGAGTTAAATGGTGGTTTATAATTAATAATATCAAAATGGTAACACAGATTATACCCAAGATTCTCTGGTGGTGTTACTGTGATCTGGTGACAACTCGACACAGCATTCTTCCAGAAGGAAGCAAAAACCGGTGATAGGGTTATGAGTGTTGGAACATTGTTCATCTCCCTGAAGTCAGTTCTCAGTGAATCCCTTCATGGTCTTGTTTCTCAATTTATTAAATGTTTACTCTTTTGCACCAGTATTTTTAATATGAAATGTCTCCTTACACACTAGTTCCAAACCTCTCTTAATTGTTTTCACTACATTTGTCATTTGTACTCTGCAGCTATAAATTAAGAATGGAAAAATAGTTTTCATTCTAATTAATTACTTTAATATTAGATTTTTTTTAGTACTGCTTAATAATGATGTTTTTTAATGAAACAGCAATTTAAAGGACTATGTGTTCCAGTTCTTGAGCACCCGAAACTCCAGGACATCTTATTAATTCCTGTCATTGGACCCAGGTTTGAAATTTTCAGTCTTTAACCTTAAAATGTCACAATACATACTTGTAAATTCCTTGTTAAACGGTTATGATAAGTAGCTTACTATAAATAAAGCACAACTTCATTTATATTAAGACCTAGTGGAGAGCCCATATCCTTAAAAGTCCTTAAAAGACTTAAGAAAACATAGAGTTATTTCCTTACTTATGAGTTTAACTTTTTATAGGGAAAAATGTAACATAAGTACCTCCTCTCTGGAAAGCCAGATAGATGGTAGACAGGACTAAACTTTTGTGGTGGAATATAGAACTAAAGGGTAAAACAGCTAAATACAGGCAGGGTTTTCTTCCATTGGGATCAGATCCACAGCAGGACTTAGGGAGACTGGATCAATAATGCTGTTGGATTCCTGAATTAATTTTATCCCCTACAAAATGCCTATTTTCATTCTTAAGATATGCTTTGATATTTCCCATGTTGCATCTGTGTCTGTTCCTATGGAGTTTCTTCATTGTTTTATAGCATTCACTGATGGACATTTTATTCAAAGTATCTTGTTCATAATGAAGACTAACATACTTCAGAGTCAGTTTATATCATGATTAGGTAGAGATTGGAGACAGGTAGTACTAGTTTTTAAACACTGTACACTCTAGCATTTAATGCTTATATTTTTTTCTTCACATTTAATTCTCTTTTGTAGAATCTTTTTCTGTTCTTCTTATATTCAGATATATTTGCACTTTAATAAGTTCAGCTTCTATCATCTTCACAAATTCTGTCTTCTTACTGGCAAAGTTCCTTGCACCTGATTATACATTTATTATAGAAGTACTTAAGAGTTGCTAAACACAAAATAGTCACTTTACAACCATATAGTCCAGGAAGGGATAGAAGATTTTTTCTCCATCTCAGTAAAATTAATTTGTATTCCTGTGTCAAGTTGATAATAGTAGCAGAATATATCTGAATCTGCTTTATTTTTAGGACTGGTTTCCTTCTTGACTCTTTCCTTTGATTCATCTGGGGCTAAAATAAATGTCTTAAATGTAATACTTGATAGTTAACTATTTTTTCTATTATATTGTGACAAACCCAGTATTTATGAACTAGAGTTTACTTGGGGTATTTATTTTTTTCAGTATACTTTTTAAAAACAAACAAACAAACAACATTATGTGTTTTTAGGCGAGATTTGAAAAAACATACATCTGAAGTCATTGTTGGAGCCCACTGTGGATATGCAGTACTTCGAGGAGCACATGTTTATGCCCCTGGAATCATATCTACCTCAAAATGTAAGAGTTCTCTAAATAACCCATTTAATTTGTAAAGAGGAAGGAAAAAATGTCACCCCTTGATGACAATTTTCAATAGATATTGACATTAATTTTTTTTTCTATTCACAACTAAAATTAATCTCATAGTTGTAATTTATACATTGTTTTAAGATTTTCTGGGGTTTTGGGGAGATTTTCACTATTTTTGCATTATACTTACAAGAAATTACATATAATTATTTCTCACCTGGCCTGTTTTAAGTTCCTGTTTCCACACGTAATTTCTAGCTGAAGTGTTAGTGCTCAAAGGTTTCAGTTTCTTGTTTTCATTTGACAGCCTTTTCAAAGAGTATGTTCAAAGTAAAACCTGTCTTTTTAGTTGTTTTTTTTTCTTACTACTGAATACTGTTACTTTTAACATAGATATTTGGTAGAATAAACTCACAGAATTTTGCTGCTTTCCAGTCTTGTCAAAAATAAAAATAAAAATAAAAATAAAAATGATGTCACAACAGATACATCTGCATGGTAACTGGATGTATGTTACACAAAAATCACAGAATCCTAGGGGTTGGAAGGGACCTCGAAAGATCATCTAGTCCAACCCCCCTGCCAGAGCAAATAATGTTGATTATTTAATAGATACTATTTTCAGATAAGTTATTTCTTCATGCAGTCACAAAGGCACTTGCCTTCATGATTCTGTCAGATTCTAAGTTACAGATCTAAAAATATGTATTTTTTGTTTTAGCCCATTGGCAATTCATTTGATATTGTTTGTGTATAAGAGATCTAGTAAAAAGTTTTTTTCTATTGATAAGAAAAATCTTCAATTTTAATGTCAGATTCTGAAGAAATGAAATTTTCTTTTCAGTGCCTGTGAGAGAAAATAAAAGATCTACATATATACGATTAGTGTTCAGCAGCCTATTTATTTTTTATTTAAAGGTCAAATTAACTTTATGTGAAACCAGTATAATTTTGGATGATTCACCTCATTATTCTATTGTGATGAGATCTTCATGGTTCTTATTATTAAACAAAGTGAGTCAGGAAAGCATTTGTCTAGCCACTTAACTTCATTTCCTTTAATGAAAAAACCTTCAAGAAGTTTTAAGCCTGTGCTTAAGTCCAATTCATTGAACAGGAACGTTTTTAAACCTAGGACTTGATAATAAAATTTTCAGTATTGCCTAGCAGTTGTTGAAACTGCTTATTTAGACAACCTCATAAATATTCAAATCCCTCTTTGAGTCAACTGGTGATTTATCATGATTGTTGCATGTAATTATGCATGCAACATCAAAGAAAATAAAAGATACTCTAAAATTTTAGGAACACCTCAGGGGAATTGCAGACAGGAAAATAATGCATGCTATCCACTTGAGGCCAAATATAATAAGGTTGTATTAAGCACAGATGGTCTAACTAGGGAAAAAAGAGTATAGCAAGAACAGACATTTAATCACTGAACTTAACAACCCAAATGAGGGTTGTTAATGAGGGTAAATTAATTATCAGGGGGCTTTGAGTTTAATTTAACTAATCAAACTCTAAGCTTTATGGAATGCCAATATAAGCTACAAAAATGTCAAGAACTGTACGTAGTACTAATGCATTTTGAAAGATGATTCCTTTTAGCAGAGAGTGAAATAAAATCCTTTTTGTTTTAATACTGCAAAAAATCATTGGCAAATAAGCTTGGAGGAAGAGTTAAATTGCTGCAAGTTTTTGTTCAGTTAAGTTTAAGCAGACAATAACAGTAGGCTATAACGAAATGTTTTGTGTCACATTGTATAAAAAGAAGCTATGCAAAAAAGAAATGTTTAGTGGTAACCCAACAAATACTATCATTTAAGAATTCTAAAGCATTTGGGCATATTCAGAAGGTCACTTGAAAATGGAAAAAAAGATTCCTAAATACTATGCAAAGAATTCTTGGGAAGGTGAACTGTCATCTTACTTTTCATATCTTCTGATTGCTCCAGCCAGTCAGACACATCAGAAATGTAATTTTTTATTGCTGTCAGTGGAGGCCTTTATTTTTAAGCATATTTTTCAGCCAGTCAGCGCATAGAGCTTACTCACTATTCTACAAAATCACCTGAACCGTTTCCCTTTTCCATCTGTTTTTATTCTAGCTCAGAAAGTTAATTAAGTCCCTAGGACTACACTTCTACAATTTGGTGTATACTTACATACTTTACTGATCTGGAGGGTTTTAATTGGACAGGTAACTCTTTTAGAGGATTATTGAGAACAGTTGTCTTAGAGGGAAGAGAGCCACACCAGAAAAAAAGTTTCAACAAGAATATATAATCACTTGTATCAAAGCAATAGTTAGAGAAAAAAAAAAAGCTATAGCTATGTTCTACCTAGCTATTGAGAGATCATTAGACAACTTTAGTCTTGTACAGCAAGTGGGAACCAGTGTTCTTCAATGTACCTGTGTGCTTGGAGCACACACAGAGGACTGAATCCTGAAGAGTGTGCTTAAAACTTGTGGGTGACCATGTGGTGATAGAATAAATACAGTGAAGATTTGACTAGCCTCTTAAGAAACAAGACACATTGTCTGATTTGTAGCCTTCTGTCTCTCTAGTAATTTGGTAGCCATTGCTCATTGTGTGCACTTTCAAGCTCATTATCAATTAATCTTTGATTACATTAAGAAAGTTTAAATTTTACTATCATATAGGAATAGAAGTAAGCACTCTACTGAAAATCCTAAATTATTTGATCACTACTGTCTTATCAAGTATAATATTAATCTCAACATTTCTGTTCTTCACACAGTTATGAAAGCTGGAGATCTGGTCTCAGTGTATTCAGATATTGAAGGGAAATGTAAAAGAGGAGCCAAAGAATTTGAAGGAGTCAAAGTCTTCCTTGGAAATGGGATTTCAGAACTGAGTCGCAGTGAAATCTTTAGTTCAAGAGGCCCATTGAAGTAAGTCCATAGTAAGTGCAATTTACACCTACAACTTTGCAAAGGGAAGGAAGAAGATGGAAAGATATTTGAAAGTGTTCTGTACTCTACGTAAAACCACAAGATGGCTTTGACTAAGACCTGTGTTGCATGTAGGGATTTCCAGTATTATTTGGAAGCATTCGTTCCCAATAGAATTGTGCCTCCAGCTGTCTTCTGTATCTTCACAACTAAGATAGTGGCAATGTGCTGGCAAATATGATTAAAGTACTACAGTAAGTATTAGTAGGTTCAACATTTAGTTTCATAGTGGTATCCAGATACCAGTCTGCTTGAGCGGTAGGAAGAAATAAATGGGAGCCTTTTCAGAGTTTATGTTTAGCATATGACTTCAATAATAGAACAAATAGAAGTGATAAACATTCTCACTGTGGCAAAATTGCATTTTGGTAAATTGTTCTGTACCACTTTCCTGTTGGGGTAAAACAGAAGTGCAGCCTTGTCATTTTCTCCATCTCCTAAAAATATTTGTATGGCTTTTTTTTGATGGGGCAGGGGACAGAAGATAAGGTCAAATATCTTAAAAAAATTAATAGCATTTGCTAAGGTAGTTATCTGTTTCAAGATTACTTGCTTTTCTCTTTTGTTGCCAAAGTATATGGTTTGTTCTTCTTCTGTCATCTAAACCACATATAAAAGGCAGTGTAGAAGAGAATGAACATCAGTTTAATGACTGAGACTTTATATCCCAAGAACAAGCTACAAAAGACCTAGTAAAAAAAGATTACAATGCCAGAGGATTTCTGATTTATTAAAGCTTAAATATAGCAGAAGTAGTGGTATAATTTACCTGTTGATGACATGGAATGGCAGTATGTAGCACTAAATCTGGTGTCTGCAAGTTTCCTTTCTCGTAGTACGTTTTTTGTTATGGTTTACCTAACTTAATGAGGTAATTTTAAAGAATATCAGATTACAGAATTGTTAAAGTATTTTTCTTAGTTGATTTGTAAGTGTTTTCATTTTTGTAAGATTGTTGTTTAGAGATTATTATTAATGTTTAAAGTTTCTATGTGTAAGCATAATTATTTTAATTGAATACTGTTAAAATTGTAAATCAGAGTAGCTGAACTATTTTTTTTCATGTTTTTCAGTGGGATGGGCGTAAGAATGATAGAGCCAGTCTACCTTAGTCCTTCATTTGACAATGTGCTGCCTAGTCATTTGTTTTTACAGGTATGTTTGTTAAAAACATGAAAGTTTGTACTATTTGCAAAACAATGAGTACATCTACTACCATCTACCAATACTTTGTATATTCATTGTGTATTATGGCAACTAATTCACTTTTTGGAATTAAAGAAAGCAAAGCATTTAGAATGAAGTCAGTATCTACATGTATGTGGTTTAATTATATTGTGTCCGAGATATGATAAGGGACTTCAAAGTGACTTAAGAGATACTCACTCAGAAATTTTTTGCACAGGTACTCTGCATAGAACTTTTAGTTTTTTGAATCTGCCTATGACCTCTGAAATACGAGCCTCTTTCAGAGTACATCCTTCTGTAGATTATCAGGAAAATCTCTGAATACTAGGTTGACTTAAGGTTTAAGAGAAAATCCATATCTTTTTATCCCTAATGAAAAAAATCACCCAAACAAAATGACCATGAAAAAAACTACTTTAGCACAGCGTTCACTACCTCTTACCATAAATAAAACTGCACAGCTTCCAAAGAATGATGAATTTTTGTGTAGATGTTATTATAAAATTTAAGAATTTATTTCAAGCAAGCTTTTCCTTTCACATCTTTAATATTTGTGATACCTATACTCTTTTCCCCCATAGTAAAACTAATTAAAAGCAATACTCAGACATGACAATTGGCCACCTGTGCTATGCTGAAATATAGGTTGATGAAATAGTGGAACTACCCTGGGGTACACCACTATTGACTGGCCTCCAGCTGGACTTTGTGCCACTGGTCACAACCCTTTGAGCCTGACTTTTTTTTTACTTCAGTTTGCCACGTGTCAGGTGAATTATTGTTAATTTTTTTGAACACTGTGGCACGAAACTTGAAACTGTGCTGACCAAAGAAAACATGTAGTAAAGACAACTTTAATGTCTTTGAGTTGAACCAAGTTAGAAGATAATATTTCAGAATATTTCCATATTGTTTAAGATGCAATACTGTGCACAATTATTGCATATTATTTCTCTTCAGTGCATGTTTGGTTTATACAATTAATAGTGTAGTTCAGCTTCTTGGTACCTTCATTCAGCACGTTTAAACTCTTGCCCATTGATCTTACTGTTCGTTACTATACTAAACCGCTATGTTCATATAGTAAATGTTCCAATAAACAGGTCAGTATAAAATACTTGTAATATACAAAGCTTCTCTGTGTCTGTGATAGTATCAGCTTGTTTTACTTAAACTTCTAGCACTCTATAGTCTCCATAGTCATGAACCCTTAAACTTTAGTCATAGATACTCATATAGAGCTTTAAATAAAAAAAGGAGCCACTGGAGACTTCAGACCTATGCTGTCACTTTTATATAATCCAAATAATTTGTTTTCTGTTAAGGAACTGACAGCACTATCATAGGTATCTTCACTGCTGAATGAATTTTTGATTCAATTAATTTGTCCTTCCTTGATACAGGACATAAGGTTTGCATTCTCCCATATTTGTTTTTATGACAGAACTTGCCTTCTGTGGTTGTGAGCCATATTTTAAACCCTCAACCAGGAGAGAGAATTTTGGATATGTGTGCTGCACCTGGAGGAAAAACAACCCATCTCGCAACATTAATGCATGACCAGGTATAAGAAGTCATTGATCATTTTCTGTCTCAATGAAGAACATTGGATCATTGATCATTTGCTCAACTCACTTCACTTAGTTGTCAGAATGCACAGGTAATTTACAACAGCAAACAAATAATATTTGAACGTTCTGTTTAGCAATATGTTTTGCTACACATCAGAATTACTGAAGTGGGCATGGACTATCTTTATCAAATAGTAACCATGACACTCATAACATTATTTGCTGCAAATTGACCTGTTGAAATAAGTTTGATTTCACTTTTTAAATGTTATCGATTTATTTGTAATGGAAGAATTCATAACATACAAGGCAAAGTTACACAGGAATATGCTGGATTCCTGAAAATATATGGAAATCAGGGGTTAATACTGTGTTCTAAAAGAATGCACAACTCTGTACAAAAGAATATTAAAAAGTTCCTAATCCAATTAACTTCTTCTCAGTAAAAAATTATCAGTTGTGCAATACAGATAAGATTTTAGACTGAAATTCTAGTCTGAATGTGTAATTCTAAGATAGAAGGTCACAAAACAAAAATATCTGAGGAAAAGGTAATAATATGAGAAGAAACAAAAAAAATATTTAGAGAAAGACAAAGAAAAATAACATAGAAGCCAAAAAGAATGTGGATATAGGAATAACAACTTGCAAAAATGTAAAATTACTCTATATTGTTAAGAGCTTTTAAATAAGAACTAGGAATAGTTAAAGCTTGACAATTTATTATTATCTGGATCCCAGTCCAGACCACCATTTTTTCCAGATGTCTTTCAGGATATGGTTCTGGCAGTGGCTGGCATGAGCCAGATGGGGAAGAACTGTTGTCTTCCAGCTTGTTCTTTTTTCTCAGAGTCTTTCAGGAGAAGGACATACCCACAGTACAGCACATGTGCAGCAAATCCACAGTTTTAGCAACAGACCTAACTTTCAAGCACAATCAGTTAGTGTGGACATGTTAGTAGCTGGAAAGCTGCCTGGTGGAAAAGGACCTGGGATGTTGGTTGACAGCTGGCTGAATATGAGCCGGCAGTGTACCCAGGTGGCCAATAGCATCCTGGCTTTTATCAGAAGTAATGTGGCCAGCAGGACTGGGGAAGTGGTTGTTCCCCCATACTTGGCACTGGTGAGGCTGCACCTTGAATACTGTGTTCAGTTTTAGGTTCCTCAGTGCGAGAAAGACATTGAGGTGCTGGAGCATGTCTGAAGAAGGGCAACAAATCTGGTGGAGGGTCTAGAGCACAGATCTTATGAGGAGTGGCTGTGGGAACTGGGGTTGTTTAGTCTGGAGAAGAGGAGTGTCAGGGAAGACCGTATGGCTCTCGACAACTGCCTGAAAGGAGGTTGCAGCGAGGTGGGGGTTGGTCTCTTCTCTCAAATAACAAGCAGTAGGACAAGAGGAAATGTCCTCGGGTTGTGCCAGGGAAGGTTTAGATTGGATATTAGGAAAAATTTCTTTACTGAAAGGGTGGTCAGGCACTGGAACAGGCTGCCCAAGGAGGTGGTTGAGTCACCATCCCTGGAGGTATTTAAAAGATGTGTAGCTGTGGGGCTTAGGGACATGGTTTAGTGGTGGTCTTGGCAGTGTTAGGTTTACAGTCAGATTTGATCTTAAAGAACTTTTCCAACTTAAATGAGTCTGGGATTTTATGTGCAATAGGTTGAATGGTGACAGTGGATAAGCAGTGGCACGTGGTCATTGAGTGGTCCTGTAAGAGGTGATTTGGCCCACAGTAGCTGAAGGGTGGGCACCATTGACACACCATAAATCCTTTTTTACTTCTCAGTCCTAGACCTACATATAGGCTAACATGACATACAGTCAAAAGCTTATCTTTATTGTATTTTTCTTTTTTTTTAACATGGTCTATGTTGGTCACGTTGCCTTTCCATAAGCCCCTAGAGAGCTACCACCAAGTAGGAAAAAGTCAAGTTTTCTCAGGAGGTACTAATTATAGCAAGTCTACTAGAGGTTTTTGGTCTTTGGATTTTTTTGGAGAAGTATGAATGTTCTGGATCTTACTGATGCTACTGAAAATTTTGTCTTTCCTTTGTGCTTATAGATTTCATCTAGCATATAGTGGTGTGTGTCTGATTTGAATCATCTTGGAGAGGAAAAGAGAAATCTTATTCTTACATAAAAGAAAAATGTGTAATTGTGATTCCTCTCCCCCCGCCATATCTAAATTTATTCTAGTATTTACAGTATTTCCCAAAGTAACTTGGGTGACAATTACTGCAAGCATAATAGTATGTTATGAGTTTGAGCAAGCCAGAGGCGTGGCTGTGGGCCTAATTTTCTCAGGACTGAGCTGTATGTGATCATGTTTCCTAGCATCTCCATGGAAATTTAAAACCTGTTGACCTATTTTACCATGTATTTGAATTCTACCTTCTTTCAAATGGTTACATTTTTACCTGCCTTAATGCCCAGTTAAACAGTTCAAAACAAACAAAAAGAAACAAACAAAAAACCCCACTTGCCAGAAGTCAGACATTATAGGGTCCCTTAGGGAGTGACTGTGCCAAGCAGCTGATGCCAGTCAGAATGCACATAGCTTCAGACTAGTATCTAACCTTATGCAGGCATCATGGAAAATACGGGAAAACGAGGACTTCTGGAGTGTGGATTTAAGAATAACAAAATTCTGTAGGGAGAACCAAGGTTAATTCATTACACTGCCCATGGTGAGGGCAGTGGGGAGCGGGACATCTGGACATGCACATCCATTTAATCCCTATACTTTTGATGAAAACCTCATTTTTTTTTTTCAGGGTGAAGTGATAGCCATGGACAAGATAGTTAACAAGGTCAAAAAAATTAAGCAGAATGCTGAATTGCTACAATTGAATTGCATTAAGGCATTTTGTTATGATGGAACAAAGGCACTTTCAGTTGAGAAGAGAGAGGGTGAACAAGGTAAAGTAAACAATGGGAGTAGTAGTAGCCTTTAGAAGGAAATGAAATCAGTTTAATGAGTTTTGCACTAATAGTATTAAACCTGCCACAGGTCTACAAATCCTTGAAGTCTAGGCGGATACTGAGGTTGCTTCAGCACTGTGAATGCTCTTTTACTTTCTACTCTTTTGTGATTATCAGCTTCTCCATGAAGCAAACACAAAAGTCAAACTCTCTGTCCTTATCACAACCTAATATGCTCAAAGGAAATGCATTCCTCTCCCAGATAATATCAAAGACTGAAGAAGCCTTAAAGCTTCTTTCATGATAACGTTTAACCCAATACTCTGAATTGTTTGACTTAGTCTGAGAAAAAAAATATTTTTGCAGAATTTCTTGTCTTTTCTGCCTCAGAATCTTCATCTGTAAAATGGGGTTATTAATACCTAACTCCCAGGAGTGCTGCAAGGTTTAGTTCATTGGTGTTTGTTCAGCTGTTCAGGGGAAAGTTCTATAGAAGCACAGTGTATTATTTTAAGTTCATTTCATTTGCTTTTCTGAAGTCCTGTATTTATAATACTGGTTCTGTTCCCATGATGGAACAATTTAAATGGTATCTGCTGTCTTGGTTATTTTTAGTTTGTTGGGCAAAGTATGCTGGTCTTTCTCCCTCTATTTTATCCCAGTCACTGGTTATCCTAAGTAGGAATCAGGTTGCATAATTCAACTTCCTTTTCTCTATGCCTTGCAGTTAGGTACTTTCTTAATAGTCTTTCTATGAACATAAAATATTGTAGGTGGTACATAGCACTTATACAGATAAACAAGAGCTAGCTGTAATACTGAGAGATCATGAAGTCTTTTCTGTACATGCCTGCAAGTAAGATGTGACATAGTTTGAACATTGTAGTAATGGATCAGAGGTAGATAAATCAGTAATGCCAAAATAGACTAATTTTGTTGCTCTAGGACAAGCTAGGTAGTAGTAGTATGAAGTCACTCACTTGTTTTCACTTGTGACTTGAGTATTTGAGGAACAGAAGGAGAAAAAGAGGTAAAGCATGTATGTGGCTCTCTTCATCATTGGTTACTCACACATACATGTATGGAGCCACTTTTGCCTTGGTGATGCTGAGCTGAAGAGTCTCTCTAGCACTAAGGCAATAGAAACTTTTGGGCTATTGAGCCAGTGGGATTCAACTGAAGGGATAGGCTCTGCATATAGAAGTTATACATTCCCTTATCTATCCAGGTAATATTCAGAAATTGTTCTTGACTTCACAATCCTTGTTTACTCAATTGTTCTGCTGTGTAGACAGCATATGTCATGCATTAGAACTTGTGAATTTCATTTTATTCTGAAGTGCTTTATTTTCTTTAGATACATATGCATTACAAGAAACAGTTATTATATAGACAGTCCAATTATTACTATTTAAGTCATTCTTAATGGTTAACTACAGGCTTCTTTCAGTAAAGATTTGCACACTTGGTTCAGTTATAAGCTGACTGTATGTACCTAGCACCTCTGACCAATCATATTTCAGCAATTTTGTTTGATTGCTTTTACATTTTACTTTCAAATTGTTAAATTCAGTTTAAAAATATTATTGCCTAAAGAGATCATGCATTGTTTAAGCTCACAGGACTAAAACTCTTTAGTTATCTGGGAGATGAAATCTACCACCAGTAGTTCTGCGACTTGCCTTTAGCTGAGATTACTTTCACAGACACCATCTGATAGAACATAAACGTTTTATGTCAAGGAAGCAGTAACGGTTGATCCTTATCTATGGTGAAGTCTCAAGGAAAGAAAAAGCCATATTTTACATTACTAACTGCTTTTTACAGAAGGACCTCCATTCTTACCAGAGTCATTTGATCGAATTCTTCTCGATGCTCCTTGTAGTGGGATGGGACAAAGACCAAACATGGCTTATTCCTCGACTTTAAAGGAAGTGACCTCTTATCAGCCACTACAGCGCAAGCTTTTTACTGTGGTATGCATTAATTATCGAGAAGATAGGCTACATTGAACATAAATGCTTTCACAGCATAAAACTTACTTCATACTGAAAAAGGGTGCCTCATTTTCCCTACCTTTTCAGCAGTTAAGTAAAGAAGATAGTGTTAGGATTCAGATAACCTCTCAGCTCCACCTTATCTGTTTCTAGGTGAAGTCAATTCACTGAAGCATGGGAAAGGTGTATGCAAGCCATAGTAAATAAAAAACTTTTTTATTCCTTCAGTTTCATCAGTTTTAATGTATAATAATTGCAAGGGTCTAAGTTACAGAGCAGGTTAAAGTCTTTTCTCTGCAGCAGCACAGACTTGTAATTTCAATGCACAGAACTCCCATGCATAGAACTCCCATGCAGTGGTGCTGTGAGGTACGGTATGGGATATGAGATGGAGTAGAAAAGCCAGGAGGCCATATTACAACTTTTCATGTTAGTAGGAGTGTGTTTGGGCTGATGCTGAAAGATACAATTTCATGAAACTTGTCTAAATCTGAATTATATGTATTCAAAGTGAACCACAGCTTGAAAAGTAGCATAGATATAGTTTCCATGCCAAATATGTGGAAACAGTTGACATCTAATATCACTGATAAAAATATTATGTATCCATGGTTGGCATCAGGTGATGAAAACAGAACTAAACTGTCTGGGATATGCAGAGCTGTACAAATAACAAATCTTACAAGGTTAATCATCTCAATGGCATTAATAAACTGCATGAGCTATAATGCTGATTTGGAAAGAAGAACCTTTCCAATCCATGGGATCCTTTACTGTATTCCCTGAGGAGAATTAGTATCCTAATGCCTAATTTAGACAGAAAGATTTTTGTTTAAGGAAGTGCTAAGTTTCAATATTATAGCTTACTGGTTTCTTGTTTAATGTTTCTTAATGTGCAAGGTTCTGCATTTAAAAATAAGCTGAATGATTGTTTATTTCTCCCTGCAGGCAGTGAAATTGCTGAAGCCTGGAGGTGTTTTAGTATATAGTACATGTACAATTACACTCTCTGAAAATGAGGAGCAAGTTGCTTGGGCCCTGAAAACTTTTCCATGCCTCCAGCTTCAGCCACAGGTAATAGCATTTCCAGAGTACTTCACACAATCCAGTGAGCTTGTTTTGACACTGTAAACCTACATGCTATACTTACTAACAATAAATCTTTTTTTCACTGCAGATAATGTAACTCCTGTAGATAGAAACAATACAAGGATTTCTGAGGCTCTTTTAAATCTATTTTTGTGTTTAATCGAGCCTCATTTAGAGAATGTTTCCCTCTGTGTATTGTGGTTGTTTTGATTTGTACAACAGTAATTTAAAACACAACAGGAACAAAAGATAGTTCAGGCAGGTTAAATTTTCTCCTGCAACTCTTCTTTAATGCTTATATTTTATTTTCTTTTTGTCCACATTCACAGAAGAGGTGAAAAAATTTTTATTAATGCTCATGAAGTAGTGAAGACTTTCATAAAGGATGGGATATAAATAGAAAGAACCCTGTGTTTTGAGAAAGGAGGATTTTATATGTATGGCAGCTATTTTTGCATTATTTAAAGGAATGAAGGAATAAATTTATTTCAGTCTCAGTGTTCCAGGAATGTACCTTGTCTTTTTTGGAGGCCTTGTCTACTATTAAGATGTCTGGGAGGAGGTAATATGTAGGGATATACTACAATTTTTTATCTATGTCACATGTATCTCAAAAATATCTGCTACCTTTATTAGTACCTTAAGGGAATTTATCACCAGACCGTAGGCATCTCCCTCTTTGTTGATGTGATGAGTTGGGTGAATTAGTTGTTTATCATTATGGCTTTGAGGAAAAGTTAACTCTGATACCTGTTTAGCATTCTGTCATGACTTGTATCTGTCTTTAAGAAGTTTAAATGCATCTTCTAACTAAAATTTAAAAATATATACAATAGGTGTACAATGAGAAATTATGTGAAGGCTGGTAAAGATTTTTTAAAAATGAAGCTTTTCTTAAAAGAAAGATTAGTATGTCAAGGTTCTTCTGCCTGTTTCAGCACCATCCATTTACTAGGAATTTTTCAGTTGCAGCTGTTTCAACTGAGATTATACATTTTACCTGACAGCGTAAAAATTGTCCTTGACAGAATGACAAAGCAGAATACAAGCCCTATTAACTAAATGCAAGATTAATTCTGGTTTAATAGACTTTCTTTCACGAGTAATATCAGTCTTGAATAAAGCACTATTTTTCACACACAAATGTCGTATCTGTAAAAATTAAGCTTTTGTGTATAGTATATTTTAAATTATATAACACTGAATTGTTTATCCACAGATAGTTTATAGTATCTTATAACCAGTTCCCCAGTAGTGTAAACTAAGGTGATCTTTCCAATGAACAGGAAACTGGAGCCCAGGGTCAACTTACCTCATGATCCTTTGTGTATTTGCCATACTCTTTAGTCTCTCAGTGGACACCTGTGTACCCAGTCTGCTGTCTTCCACTTTCTCACTTTGGCAACAGATCATGGAATCATGTTGGATAAAGGAAAAAACAGGAGATGGAGCCATTGGCGTTGATCTCCTAGGTGGAGGTTACTGCATGGCAGCTGATCCTTTTGTCTGTGCAGATTTACTTCCTCTTAGGGATTTACATGAGATACAGTGTATCAGTTTAAATGCAGTAATTTAACTGGAAATAAAAAGGAAAGGGCAGAGGAAAAAACTGATCTGTCTTTTGAGAAAGTCACTTGACCCTGGGCAATGCTGTTTTCCCTAGATTTTTACTTTTCTATCTGTCCCTATCCCCATCTACCTTTGTATGTTGTTTTTTACTTGATTTGCAATTGACACCTCTTTTTGTCTGTTACCTGGAAAGCACTCAAATCCTGCTGAGGGAAAGGAAGGGAAGAATCAGGCTGCAGCCTCTTGGCTGCCCAGCTTTACAGCACACGGTTAAGCAATGAACTCACATCATGTGCTGACTGGGTGAGCTCATGTGTTAGCATAGTGTGATGGCTCAAAAAATGCTCTGCTGTAGGCTGCGTTATAGACTACACTAGACTAGAATTTACAAAGGAGATCTATTTTTGATATTGCAATGCCAGCTTTTGCATATTTTGTTCTGTCTCCTTACTGAATGCATTAAAAGAACAATCCAGCTAAGAATTAGATTTTTCCAGGAATCAGTGAAAAAAAAAAAAAAAGCAGTCAAGGCTACTCACCAGAAATGCTGAGAAAAGGACTGTGAATTTAAGCCCTTCTCTTCTCCAGAATTTTGATGCCAAATGTCATCTCCTGAATTCAGATATCTAAGCTCTTCCGTCTTTCTTTCTCTGCATACACAGCAACAGTAGTCCCATTTACCTGTTAGTCTAATTACATGACACAGGAAATTTGAAGCTCAGATTTTTCTGTTGCATCAGCTTCCCAAATTACGCCTCTTCAGGCAGTGAAGTATTCTGGATTGGGTTTTCAGTTGAAGTTTTTAACGTGAAGAATACAGGTATTTCTACTACTGTTACTGAATATATTAGTAACTGGCTAAGGAGTCACTATTTTTGGCTAAATTCATAGCTATTAGTCAGTACGCAGAAGCGCTACATCATTTAAAAGTGAAAACCTAAAACCTTTAGAACTTTTCTTATTGTCTGGTGATAACAGCTTTCTTGTGATGTTTCAGCCCTTTGAGTAATGAATTGATTTAGACCTATGTAGCTGTCCTCAATAAGTGCTCTAAACTACTGGGCTAAAGTGGATTAGGTGCACCACCACCTCTTCAAAGTACTTTGCACCTTGTATTTGTGATTGTATACACACTGGCCAGATGAAGGCAAGAAACAAAGGACCACATTACTTCTAAGTCCCCCTTGGTGTGAATGATATAAACCTAGCTTGTTCATGTTAAGAATCAGCTCTGCCTATACTCAGTGGACTCATTTAGGACAATAGGGCCTTTACTGATGCAATAATTTGCTTTTCTTTGTTACTTAAAAAGGAACCTCATATTGGAGGAGAAGGCATGAGGGGAGCTGGACTGTCGCTTGATCAGTTGAAGCTGCTGCAGAGATTCGATCCATCTGCTGTGACGTTGCAAGGAATGGATATTAATTCTTTGCAAGATTCCAGGGAAGATGATCTGATTTCACTGGCAAATAAGGACTGTATCGGTTTTTTTATTGGAAAATTTATTAAATTGAACAGTAAATAAGCATTTAGGAATGCAACCTGAAAAAATACCTCTGTGAGTGTAAGAACAGTTCAAACGTGAAGTGTGTTTCTTACTGCTGCAGTGTTGCCAAGCCAACGGGCTGACGGCAGGGTTGCTATGGCAATGATAAAATCTGCCAGCTGTTCTGCTGGGAAAGAGCCACAGGTTGCAGAAAGAAAGTCATGGTTGGGGGAAGGGTTGTATCATTTTTAAGTCTCCATTTGCTTTTGTATTTACAGCAGGTCAGTGCACGAATGACAAGGACGTTCACTCATAATGCTGCCTGTTCTGTCCTCATGTGAGTTGCTTATCTAGTGCAGCAAGCATAGGGCCAGTTTCTCTGGGAGGGGAAGCAAGCTACTTTATGAAATGCAAACCTACATAAAATTGATGGGAACTATTGTGAATTTTGGAAAAGGCAGTTTCTATGGAAGTTTACCAATAGTTAATGCTTCATTAAATAGTGCTTCACAAAACACTGTAACATTTTACAAAGAACTGGTTTATAAATTGATACTTAGAACCTCATTTCTCTTTTATTTTAATACAAGCAAGATTCTCTGTACACATAGTATATACACAAAATACGATTAGGCTTTGTAGCATGTCTTTTATAGCAGCATGAATATATTAAACCATCTCACTCTGGGAATGTAAATAAATACTGTTTCAACATCAAACTTCCCATGCAAAAACTGTATTGGTTCTGAAGTAGCCTATTGTACTGGCTGACAAGTGACAATTTTAAAATCAAACATTTGCAACAGGAGGGGCTACAGTTGTGATTAGTATATCAAAAGACAGAAAACAATGCATAATACCATCTGAAATGTTGCAATCACCTTTCAAACGACTAAGAATATTAACTCTTTATTAGCTAAAAAGCATCACCACCATCATATGAAAATTGAAACTGGGGAAGCATGCTAATGAGAACTGACTTAATAAACTACTCAAAGTTTTAATAAACTTTTTTAAAATGTGTTAGATGTATTTGAAAATTCTGCTTCAGTTCCAGAGATGTTCTCAGTTTGAACAGTATTCTCTTTTCTTAGTACTGCTGGAACTGACAATAGCACTGAAATTGGATGGAAAAGGTAAGTACAATTCAAAAACATACTGACACCTGTGTGCTTGTTTTTTAACTCTCATCAATTTCTAGTTTTTAAAGGCTTTGTCTGAAAAATGTCTCTTTTCACACATAACTATTTGCTTGTACTTCTGAGCTGTACTTTTATAATTTGTCTTTAGACTGTCAGAAGTGCTTTTGCATTTGCTTGTAATCAAAACTATTTATACAATTTTGTTAATATCTGACTGTTTACTTATATTTGCTATAAATGTTTTGATACCGTATGTTTTCTACTGTTCTTAAATAAAACAAATGTCCCTTACTCTATTCTGCCAAGGCTGACTAGTACATCCTCTGTAAGGCCTATCCTAGCAGGACAGGAAGATGGAATTCTTGGCTACTGCTTGTCTACATTTGTTGGTCACTCCTTGCCATTAACCACAACATGTATAAAGAAAATTTAAAGTAATTTTGTTTCATCAGTAGTAGGTGAGATATCCTACTTAGAATCAATCCTATTATGGCTCATACTATAAATTGCAGTCTTTTTAGTCTAAATATGGCTAAAATAATTACTCAACAAAAGGGATCGCTCTTTTATTGTAAGTACATGATGAAGTCTTTAACTCAGTGCTAGTAAAAAAGTGTTTTCTTTTTGCAGAATGTATAAATTCTGTAAACGTTAATCTTCACATGTGGACTATATACTGAAATTTGCATATGCATATCAAGTAAGGAACTTGGCCTCCAGTTTCAGTAGCATGATTCGTGCAATGCTTAATTTGAAAGAATTAAGATTGCTGAATTTTTTAGTGGAAGATTTGTTGAAACTTTCCCAGATTTCTTTATCTTTCAAAACTAAACAGGCTTTTCAAGAAGGTGATTTTATATGAGAAGTTTCTTA
Source organism: Aegotheles bennettii (assembly GCA_013398125.1). NCBI lineage: Eukaryota > Metazoa > Chordata > Aves > Caprimulgiformes > Aegothelidae > Aegotheles > Aegotheles bennettii. The sequence continues at coordinate 139,267 of VZRW01003378.1, read as the reverse complement.
GGAGGGGAGGGGGGGAGGAGAAAAACTGACTTGTATTTGATTCCAGTGTAATTGCAGATGGGACTTCACCTGAAAAAATTTACTGATATCTGAACTGTAACTACTAGAGTTGTTTCTGCAAAAGTCAACTGCTAGACTTAAAAGAAGTAAAGGAATAAGCCTCAGCTGTTTCCCCTAGGCTCTTCTGTTGGTAATTGGGAAGCAAGAAACAGAGACTTCTCCACCAGGCAAAAGAGAAACTCAATTAAGATGCTCCAAGTCGTCCCTTGCAGGAGCCAGTGTCCTTCCTTTGACTATAGGCTTGGCTAAGTTAGATGACTAAGGCTGGATGGAGGCCCTTCTTTTTTTCTTTTCTTTTCCAGTCTTACTGTGACTTTAACTAGAAGTGCAGAAGTACTTTGTCACAGTTTTGATGTATGGTATATATATGTATTTTTTACATAATAGGATTACTTTCCTGATAAGAATGCTTTACACACTGAATCATTATGCTTCAGTGTTTTATGTTGAAGCACAATTGAATATATTTTTTATATATACTATATGAGATATTTATGTATTAAAAATTATTTTTATTGTAATGCAAGATTAAATTTACAAAATAGATATATTAGGCATGCAATCAGATCCTGCCTTTAAGAAAGTTTGAAAAGTAGTTTTCTCTATTTCCAGAAATAGTGATTAGTAATAGTGCCAAATCTAAACACTTATCTTGGTCAATATAAAGATATTAAAATAGGCAGCCTAGTATAGTATGAAATTACTATACAGCTTTTTCCTGTTCAGTGTCATGGAGTCCATCAATTTTTAGATCATAGGATTTCATATGCTCCTTAAGAAAAAGGGAATATTTTATTAAGAAATAGGCTGGTGATGGTGATTAGCAAGAAATTACTTTGGAGTGGGAAGTTTAAAATATAAATAACATTTTTATGTTTACTTGTTCAAGACTAAAAAATTTATAAGCAAATCCAATTTTGTCTTCCTAGTATTCATTGCAAAGTAGGTATGCATGATAGATAAAAGTGGTAAGAATAAAGTAGGAAAAGACAACATGGATGAGTTAGAACAACCAGCTTAATCTCTATTATATTTGATATAAATCTTTTTTGGGGCTGCGTAGGAACACATTTCTAGGGTGGTAAGTTATAAAAAGAAACTGTCTATAAAACTGCTGTAATCTCATATGTAACAGTTTGTTATATAAAAGTGGGGAAATAAATTACAGACAAATTGCCAAGCAGTAAATTCAGTTGAATAACATTTGATTAAAAACATTCACAATAAAAATGGCATCCACATATTTTACAGATGATAGAAGAACTGAAATTTTGGTGAAAGATCTGCAATAGAGCAATAAATATAAGTAAATGTACACTAGAAATGTTATATTACACTCTGAAAAATAATTTCTCTCTTCTTCCTCTACACTATGTAATGAAGTTTTTTGCAGTGTGCTTTATTTTCATGGAGGGAGTAGAATTAAAGTCAAAAGCATTTGGGAAATAGCTTTCAGCCTGATGTGTTAAAGCAATCAGAGGATAAAGGTAACCAGAAAGCTAAGTAAATCTTAAAGAGGCTTTAGTAACTAACACAGGAGGTGGTTACACTAACCTTTTTACTTTGGTCAGACACTGATAAAAAGCAATCAGACCACTCACTGCATTCGAGCTAAGGGAATGATAATGGACCATAGTAAAATATCTGCAATGGTCACAGAACGTGAATATGACTTTACAGACCAACAGAGCTTAAAAATTATAATTAGTAACAAATTAATGAAAGACATCAAGTATTAAGGGGCAGGGTATTAGACCTGGGCAGGAACTGCATGTATAGGATGAGCAACTAGATATGCAGAAAGAAGTGAAAATAGGTTTCTACTTTTATTCAGAATTTGATGAGTGTGATTCCACTTCCTTACCCTCTACTTACAATAAGGGCTATAGGTTAAGACTTTACAGATTTCTGTAAAAACAGGCACTCCACTTGGACTTACTTATTGTAGCTTTTAAATCAGGCTTCATTAATTAGGGGCAAATCTTTAGGAGAAAGTATCCAATTTTGTACCTTGAGAAGCAAAAATTGTGGCACTTTATTCAAATTCCAAACTCTTGATGCCAGACACAGAGTATGAATTCAAGAGTATTCTAGATGAGATCTGTAAATTACTTCGTTTCTAGGCAGTAATTTATAGATTAATTTAAAATTAGTTTATTTAAGCTCTTAACTCCTATTGATGCCGCCTTTGTTCACAAATATGTTTGCTTATTTATGCCCACTGTCCTGTCCCTTAACAGGTCTGGAGACTGTTACTCTCACCTTCCAGTCCCTCCTTGAGAATTCTTTCTTCCATGATGTCTGTGTGACACTAAACAACTGACAAAGTATAAACTTGGGCTGCTGAACAGCACTGATGTGTCTTCATTTGAAAAGACATACAAAAATAAGGTTATCATCTATCATATATACACATAAATGTTAAAATGCACCCCATTCCTTCCATATATTGAAATTCTTTAGAAAAATATAGAGAGCTGACAAGACCTATATATCCCTTAACTATTTTATCTTCCTCCTTTTCTTCTGTCTCACTAGTTTTATTATCTTTTTAGCTCATCTGAATATAAATATTAGAGGTTGTTTTGTACCACACCTACATAAGACAACTGCGGAGCTCCCTGGGACCTCTACCATTCCTCAGATTCAAAGCTCCTGAAACCAGATACAGAAATATGAACTCATTCTTAATGCAAACAAACAATATTAAACTTTCTATTGGCAAAACTTTGCAAAGACATTTCATCACAATAACCTTTGATATGTCCTCCAGTTGGAGTATTTTTAAAGCTTACTGAAATAATTCTGTTAAAGTGCTTTTCAAAGTAGTGCTCAGCAGGCAGATGGTATTGTGCATTATGTGTTGTACAAGCAAGTTTACAAACATTTTGTCACTCTTAGTAACTGAAGAAGAGTACCTTAGCAAGGCTAATAAAAACCTACTGAGTGAGTCTGCCCAAGAAATGTATGTGTTTGCTAGTATGTTGCCTATACATGTAGCGGCTATTAGTTGGATTAGGACATGCCTTTTTTTTGGTAATACTTGTATTCCATAAATCAATATATAGGCCATACTAGGTCTTGGACTATGCTCTTTATTTTCTTTGTCTATACATGGCTATCTACTTCATGGTTTTCATACACTACTCATTGGTTTGAAAGTCTGCCAAACATTCCTTAATAAATACTTTAAGGTAGAAAATAAACATTCTCTGGAGCAAAAGTGGAAAAAAAAAAAAAAAAAGAACAAAAAAAATCAAGATACTGAAGTGGAGTCCAGAGATCACTTCTTGGAGGACATAGCTGTCATCTAACAGTTGCAGGGAGCAACAGCATTTACTGAAGCTGGTAAAATAGCTAAAGCGAGACTATATAGAGCAAAACAATGTAACCTCTCTTCCCATTTACATATGATCTGATATGATTTAAACAATGAAGTCTTTCAATGTCATTTTCCACTGATACCCTGAAAATTCTCCTGTAACAAAAGCCACTGTTTATATACTCTTATATATCCATTTAGTAATACAACAGGTCTACTTACCTACACTTCCTTTGTCTACAAGTCATTTAGCGATGTTTTAAAAAATACCTTTTTCCTTGTGTTCCCCACAGTTCATGCTGTGAGCCAAATACTACCCTTGAACAACCAGAAGAGTCAGCAGCAGTGGAAGGAATGGCCAGATATGTGACAGCAGACTTTCACCCTTTTACATTATTGTAACAAATGCATATAAAGCATCAGGAAGAGGGGTGGAAGAGGGACAGGGAGAACAAAGTATGTTTAAGGGAGTTAAACTGAATTGCTTGGATGCTGGAACAGGAGAGCAGCGAAAACATGCACCTGCCATTTATCATCTCATCCGTTTCACTAAAATGATATTAAAAATCAGGCAATGCTGATATTCCCAGACTTAAAATAATAAATAAAAAGAACCTCCACCTAAATTAATTATTGTTCCACTACAGTCTTTATATAATGTGCTATTTACAGAGAAATACAAAAAGTATTTCATTCATACAATTACTACAAAGACTATATGTGATGCACAACAGCTTTTACACTAGGCAAGGGTGTGGAACCTGTATTCAAAAATAATAGTGAATTTCCCCCCACTTACCAGTGCAACAGGTGTTCAATGCAAAACAAACTCTGTTCACTCCCTTTGATTTCAATGCATTTTCTCTAGCAAGCTCATAACAGAGTATTTTGTCACAGTCATTCTTCTAAGCTCTCACCAGGAGCACAACAGTTAGGTGAAGGAAAAGCAGTGAGCTGACTGCACAGTGGGAATGTAGAGGAATTGGCAAGTGTAGAAAAATTGGAGAAGCTACAAAATTTATTTTCCAACAAAATAACTCTCCACAAGCTGTGTAAACTTTTCTTACTAAAACAAATACTCCAAAACACAGAGATTTTACATTTCCAGTGAAACACTCACAGTAACATTTGCCTGTTTTTACTCTCCTGAAGTCTCAACAAAGAGCCAGCAGATTTATGCTTTCTCAATTACCTGGGTCAGTAAAGTCCTTCATATTCCCTGACTGCAATTTGGATTTTTAAATTAATATCCAGAATGAGAAACAGACTTGTTGGGCTTTTGAGTAACCTTTGTTTTTCTCAGTAGATTCTCACACTTTGCTGCCTAACATGCACATGCACACGTACGCCCATCCACTGCCCACCCACTCACATACACACCTCTGTCATGTGTGCTCTATTATTCTGACAATAGAACAAAAACTAAGCTGTGCCCATTGCAATTTTGTGACCTGTACAGAGAAGAATAATTTATAGTGGTAAGTTTGTTATCTTTATCATAAATTTAAAATGCAAAATTGGGTTTGCAAGGACAGCATAAGGTACAAGAGTTAGACCCTTTATCTCAAGCACTCATTCGTATTTACAATAAGTATAAGCTTTCTGCTACAGAAGAAAAAGTATTTAGGTTGAACACTGTTACAGATTTCCTAAATGAGGCTAGTTCCAGTTGCCAGTAATTCAAAAGCAAATCTGCTGACTTGGCATTAGGACTCTAAAACAGTGTGATCAAACTTATATAGTAAGAAGGTGTCTGCAGAAATAACATTTATAAACTGTATATACAGTACACAGTACCAGTACATAGAAAATAGATTTTGACTTTAATGATCCCCTGTGTGTAAGGCAAGACAATTCTGTCTTCAGAGGAGACCACCAGAGGTACAAGCAACAGATAGTGGCTCTTAAATCAATATGCAAATCAAGTGCATACAAATCAAAAATCAGAGCAGACAAAAAGTTTTAGATTTTTTTATGTGCTGATTCTGGCTTGCTGAATACACGGGAAGTTATTAAACATCAAATGTACCTTTTTTTAAAAAACACTAACAACACCTTGATGGCAACAGATATTGTTCAAGTGGCAGCTACCAAAAAACAGCTTGAAAAATGGCATAGTACAACATCAGAAACTCTGCAGTTGTACTACGCTAATTCATATAGCATTAACCAAAAAAATAAGTATATGAATATTCTATTTCATGCTATTGCTATGCAAGCAACAGCAGTACAAATCAGCATACAGAAGGATACCATATGTTCTGCAATGAAGAACCCAAAGATATTTTCAAGGGGCATTGTTACAAGACTTCAAAGAAACACAAGACTGCTGGAGGCAAAGTTACTGACGGATGTAAACATCCCTGTTCCATTCTCCTGCGTCGTTACGTTTTTTTGATATCACTTCCCCATCCTTGTCACAATATTGGTCCCTTGATTTATGACGACTGCGCTGTTTGTTGCATTCATTGTGGTCCTGCTCGCGGTCCCTCTCCTTTGAGCGATGCCTTGATTCCCTATGTCTGTGATCACTGCTCCCATGTGACTCGTCTCTATGATTGTGATCCCTGTGAGAATCATAGTGGTCACCATGCTCACGTGAGTAGTCCTCCTTTGGCTCTACATAAGCCGAATCTCTGCTGTCTTGTGTTTCTGAGTCAAAAGTTTCTTGCCTAGGAAGGCCTCTAACACCACTGCGATGATTGTGGTGTTGGCTTGAGGAAGAACGATGCTGGGATTTCTTGATGGGTTCGACCCTTGCTTCCTCTTCAATTTGTGAACTGCTGCGTTCAGGGACTGAATGGTCATTCCTCTGGTCTCCTTGAGATCCCTGCTATCACAACCAGCAGTAAGTTCACGTACATGAAGTACACATTTAAAACTTTCCTTAATATCAAATTGAACTAGAAAGTATTGTGAAACCAATACAATTTAAGAATACAACAATCCACTTTGAATATAAACTAAAAAAAACCCAAACCATTAGAATTCAACTTTTACTGAAAGTTCAGTATTATAATACAAACGATTCCTTTCACTCTAATCAGAATGGAGGGTGGTACTTGGGTTATTCTGTGGCACTTTCTTGTCTCCTGTGATGTTTCTGACTATTCCAGTCAGCAGTAATTGCCCACCACACTCCAGACAAAAAGAGAGCTTGCAGAAACAGGACAAACTGCAGAAAAACTAAAGAGGATGTATCATGCAGGAGAGGGCAGGTATCAGTTGAGAGCTGGAAACAGCCACTATGGGAAAGAGCCTTTAGAGGGCTGAGGAGGTGGATTCTAGCAGAGAACCAAAGTACAAAACCTTGGCTATTTTAGAGTAGCATTTAAAAAAACCCCAACAACCTGCAATTGAACCTGTTTTGAATAAAGTTTGTATTATGATACTAATAGTATCATTGACCTTCTGTTTTTCTCGGCGATAATTTGATTTCTTCATGGTAATGAAAAATTAAACTTTGACCTCATAACTTCAAGAGATCAAGAACACAGACCATTGCCAAGGAAAGCAGGAGGAGAGCGATATTATTACCTAAAGAATTTCCTAACACACCACTACTATTAAAAGACTGAAATAAAAATTACCAATTATATCAAACCTACTCTTCACCAGCATAATGCTTTGAAATCACTGCAAAATGAACAAGTGGCATTATTTAACTCATTTGGGGAGTTCACTACATTAACTTGCTTTCATTTTCAAACCACAGTCAAAGATTTTTCAAGCTTAATTGCAAAATTTTAAGAAATAGTTTGTAGTGAAATTGAATTGTCCTTCTCACATGAGATGAAGATGTCGAGACAAAATAATCTCTACTAGCACAAAATTAAAGTGGGTTTTAACAGAGTTGTACAGTCATTTGTTTGTGAGACTGCTCTCAATTTACCAAAGTTAGTCTAAGGTTTGCCCTCCTATGTTCAGAGTTGTCTAAAAATAAGGATTGCCTCCAGGGCAGCTCATTATTGTATCTTCTTTCTGTCTTTGCATGTTGTAGAAAAGAGCTAGGGGAACCAGGAAATTTTGTCCTTCAGCCACAGATCCTAGCAGGTGGGTTTCCTAGCAACCCAAAAAGTAAAATGACAGGAAACCGGACAGGAACAAATCTGTAATTTATCAGAAAGTTACAAAAAGCAACATATTTCAAATCAGCAATTTGATAAATTTGACAAATTTTCATTTTCTAAGACAACATTTTGTACTGTAAACTTCCCAGTGATTAGCTGGGTAGCCTCACAAAAGTTAAGGACTGTGACCTGAAATGAGCTGTTCGTAATACATTTGATTGAGTTGCCTGTATCTCATTGTTAATTATTCATGTTACAAATTGTGTGACCCATACACTGGAACTCCCCTATATAGATACAGTTTCCTTGCAAAAATCAGAGTCCCGTGAGCAAAGCCTCCTGCTTGCCAAGGCTCCATTCATGGTGCTGAATGTCATTCTGCTCATGGTGTTGAACGAGTGCCACCTGCTGATCGGCAGCCAGTTGGTGGTGTAGAAGTGTTCAGCAGCCAGTTGGCGGTGGCCAGTTGTCTTAGACCCAATTCTCATATGGTCAAATGTCAAATATGTATATACCTACATATAATTGCGATTAATAAAATCTGCCATTGCTGTGGTTTGAGAACAAATGCAAAATTTGAACCTGCTTTGAACAGAATACTACTTTTACAAACTCAGATGGATCTTCTCTTCTATAAGTAGTACATGTGAAGGAGCATAATCAATTAATTTAGAACCAACATCTGCAATTTCAGAATAGTGTTAGGGCTATTGGGATTTCTGGGCAAATTCGTTAACAGTAACGTCCCCTAAATATTACAGGGACATTGAACAGGTAATGTTTGAAACTGGGTTAGGGTTTGGCTTTGTGGTTCATAACCAAATCAGGACTCTGATATGGATTAGATTCCGCAGTGCAGGAATTTTATGGCCCAATCTCATATAAGGCAAAAAGCCTAAAATGGAGAAAGTTTGACTTAGCCCATTTCATTATTCAGGCTGTAATTTCAAAGAAGTAGTGGTCCTCAAAAAGAAGTTTAAGCAGTGTTGAAAGAGGAGAGACAGAAGACTGTGTCCGCACAGTCAGTTTGACTTGCTCCCTATTTCCATCCAGTGGTGCCTAGTCACCTGCATATGTGTGTGAAGTTGTTCCAGTCTTCTTTTTGGAATTAGTCAACTATTTTTCTACAAGAGGAAACCTGAGAACAGTTGTCAGGACAGTTTATCCCAAGGCTTTCCACCAGATAGACAGGAGTGGTCTTCACCAACTTAATTTCAGTCTTCACGCCTTCAAGCACCTCGTGCCATGCAATGCACACAGTCCACATCATGCTATAAAAATACCACTCTGGCAGCTGGCAACAGAAATCTCTCATTACAGTGTACACCTGGGACTGAAAAATTGCAAAACCCAATTACATCTTATGGCAAAGGGGTACTGCATTGGACCCAGGGGAGAATGACTCATAGGATTTGCAGTGTGGATGTGACCTCCCCAGGCCAAATGGCTGGTGACATGGTTTTTCTCTGCAGAGCAGTCCACAAAAATGACCCAGATATAGACTTTAAATTCTCCAAATAGAGGGTCTTAACACTATTGAGAGAATGGGTTCAGCCACCATTATTAGAAAATAAACCCACTTTATTCCAAGACCATGACAGGCTCAGGTTTGAGATGTCAGCTGAAAATGTATCATAGGAAAATTAAACAAAAGGAACATAAAAGTTTTATGTTCCATAAGGGACCCCTGTTGCTTCACACTTTTGGATTAGTAGACCTACAAACAAACTGTGAAACTGCAAATACATTCTCATTTTTAGTCCTTACAATAAAAACCTGTTAATTTGTAAGGAGATAGCACAACATTCAGAAAACTGTTATTAAAACTCTGTATAGTTCCTCCAGAAAATGTCGTTAATAAAATGAGTAAGTGAATTATAAATCCACACCCTAAAGGCATAAAAAAACCTTGAGCAAAATAATAAGCATGTCTACAAAGCAAAGAAAGTTTATCTATTAAGTTTGCACACAACAATACTGAATTTCATACTCAGAAATTCTTCCAGCTCACAATTTTTTTCAGGGTGTTTCAGCTCTGAGGACAGAAAAAAAGGCAGAAATGAGCTATAGCTTACAGTCTCTTTTCCTGCAAGTGCTTTTGAAAGCAAGAGAATGAGATACCCTGCAAGGTGGCTGAAGCATTTTTCTTGTTAGAGAACAAACCTGTCAAGTCTGTGGTCTTCTAATAGGAAATAAATGACACAGAAAAAAATGTCTTGCAAGGCCATAAAAACAAAAAGCAAATTTTTGGCATTTTAATTTGCGTGCTAATATTTTTTTTTCTTTGATTTTCTAACAGGAGGCATTTTTCTTAGCCAAAGTTACAAATTCTGACTGACATATGTACGTAACTTATGGGCATATATGGAACTTAGATGGAAATGCACATGTAATAAGCCATTATTTGGGCTGGGACAGATGTATTTTAATCCCCAGTGTGATCTCCTCAGCCTCAAGGCACCACTCACTATTTATAATGAAGTAGCATCTTTAAAGACCTCATTTCATGCTATGCAACAAATATTCAAAGAAGAGGATCACCTTATGCTGAAAACCTTAATACATTATACAAAAGTTGAAGGAGAAAAGAGAGGACAAAATATGTCCAAAGTCAACAGGCAGGTCAGTGTGGAGGTGGGAATAAAGCCTGTTTTTCCCAGCTCGCTAGACAGTACCCTTGCTGTTCAGAGCATACTGCCTCTCAAGGTCTTTCTGCACAACATGCAGGGGGACGCGGGGTTTATGTAAGAGTTTGGCTTGAAGGAAGTATGTACTTTTCACCACAAAGGCCAATGAATAAGAGAACAAAGGAAACACTGGAAGGGCCACTTTGACCTTGAGACTTCACTAACACAGTCATTCTCAACCCCTACAACTCTGTAGCCTGTGGGAAGATAGGAACATATTTCCTCCGATGTTTGTGGATCTGCTCTGTACATAATCCAGTTTGTCATGCACGGCCTCTGGGGCTGGGATTTGCCTCCTAGCGATAGTGTGCCCATCAGTCAGAGAGTTACCAGAGGCTGTAATGTGCATAGTACTAGCCCAGTTTCATTCCTCTGATTGGATTACATATGGCCAGCTATAAAAATATTTGTGGTGGCTGGTGCACATACTACTGGCACAGTGGTGTTCTGGGCACAATAAAATCATAAGTATTCCACTTAACATCACCATATGTTTTCAGTCAGTCTGGCTTAGTCTTCAGAATCAAAACCAGCCCCCTAGTCAATATGCAAACACGTGCTACTGTGAATACAATAGCAATAACAATAACGTGACTGTATTTGCCTTTTATACTGAAAATGGGTGAATGTCTAATGTCTACTGAAAAAGCTCTTACTCTATAACAGTGAGACATATTCAGCATATTCTAGTATCAGACTACCACTGTGTTTTGGAAGACAAAACAGAAAAGATGGCATGAAAACTGTACCTGTAAATTAATATTTGGACCAGGGCTAATAGGAAGAGTGGCTGTTGCAAGTGTGCGAGTGAGAAGCTGGTTAGGAGGATTGCTGCTGGGTGGATGTGTGGCCTTCCAGTAGGCTTCCAGATAGTCAGCAAGGTGCTCACAAGCATCTTCAAGCTGGTTCTCATCAAGAATTACATCGAACATTTCCTGATAAAGGAAAGGTTTCAGTAAGAATAACCACCAGCTAAAGGGAGATCAGCTAGAGACATCGATGACCATACCTTCCATTCATCAAAAATGAACCACGTTTCTAATACTTGTGTTAAGATATTTCACCCTTTTTGTTTTGTTTTGTTTTTTAAATGCAATTGATACAGAAGTCAGCAATTATAACTAGCACTGATGTTACACTTGCTAAATTAGCAAGTCCTCATAACTTCCACTTACCAATGCACAAACAGTCAATGAAGACAGGACAAAGCAGCTTGAACAAATCTTAAAACTCAAATATCCCGAAAGAAAGTTTAAATATTGAAGTTTTTGGCTACTGGAAAAGAAACGAATTACAAGAAAAGGGATTCACTGCCCACACCTAGAATCAACAAGAGAAAACTAAGACAAACTAAGATCGATAACTAGTAACAGTAAGAAACACAAGTCATACAGAAGATCATCCAGTTTCCAAGTTTTGTACAAATATTAGCTAAGAGATTAGTCGCACAGTCTAATTTTAGGCATCTAAAGTTAGGAGGTGAGTTTCCTCCGTCCCCTCCCTGGTCAGGGAGACAGAAGTATTTCTGAAGGCAGCTTTGAGAGCCTATGCCGGTCTCTAGCATTCTTCATTGACCTCCTGGGGACCTGAGGAGACTAATCTCTTAACTGAGATGCTTGAAGTTAAATAATGAAAACACTCTTCTCACTCAGCTCCATAACAATGACAAATTCCCATATCTGCAACTGAACTGAATCTTCATCTTCTGGTCTCTTACCCATACACTTGACAGTTGAGTATGCAGGTAATAATGTTTGCCATGCTTAAAACACAGCTGCGGTTTCATCATCTCCACTTACAGGTGAAAACTGAGAGAATTTGCTTCAGTGCACATCAACAGAAGAACTGCAGAGCTATCAGATATGCAGTACTCCAGAGTTCTTTGCTAAAACTGTGACCAAAAGTGACAGCAGTGATGGGCTGTGGTGACATACGCCCCAGAGGAGCTACTCAAAATACCAGTCTTACCCTAAACTGCTGGAGATAAAGCACATCTTCAGGGGTGGGGTTCATTTTTAGATGAAGATGATTCATTTTTAGACCAATAACCCCAAAACAATTATCAAGTAAAACAAATGTGCAGTTTGTTCAAGAGGTGAATGTATCAGCACACATCCTCATAACTGCTTGTGACTAGGACTGTTTTTACCCTGCACCCTTGTGCAGAGCCCAGAGACCTCAGGAGGCATTCTGCAAAAAAAGCAACAGTGAGATACGGCCAGAAGAGGGCAAACATTCCCAGAAATTACATAATTAACCTCGTGCTAGAAAAGAAAGACATCTTCCAAAGACAAGACATAAATTAACAGTAACTCACAGGAGGACACTGTGCCAGTTTATCAGCTGCCACCATCTGAACATTAAGGTGTTTGGCCTGAGACTTCCCTCGAGATTTTATTAACCTCTGTAAAACCTGTAAAAAATCAGACATTAATAAAAGCAAACAAGTTCACGCTTAATGTACCTATATAACCACTTAAAAAAAAAAGTTTACATTTTTAACTGCCTACTTGAGCCGATCAAATTCTTTTGCTGGCTTCAGGAACATTTTCCATGCTGTTTACATACAGAACAAGCTAATTTTAATTTACTTCCCAATATCTCCTTTCCTGTTAGGAGCACTAATAAGTTCCTCTCTTATTTTCCTCTGATGCTTCTGGTTTTGTTTGTTTCTAAGTTTAAATTCTTTAATTACGCTCCTGAGTTCTCTTCCCATAAACTCGTTCTTCTCTTTCAAATACCTCTTCACAAGGTCTGTAGAGGTTTTTTCACAGAATGAAAGAGTACATTATCAGGAGATGTTAAAGCTGACCAATCAGTCTGATATTCACTATGTGAAAATCTTTCTTCTGTTTCTGTATTATTTTGATTTAACGAACTGTCAGCAGTACTTGTCATTGATACTAAAGGCACAATCCCAATTTACAAAATCATTAGAGCTGGGTTTGGTTTTGGTACCGTTAGAGCTAAGATAATTTTCTGATTAAGAATATTTCACCATCCAAAGGGAAACAATAACAATACATAGCTCTGAACTCTGATGAGGACACATAATTATCTGCATTTAAGACCAAAGGGGGAAAAAAAAAAGACTAAAACAGCATGAATATCAGTAAAATATTTACCTTAGGAGAAGAAATCTTTACGTATACTATAATGGGAGCCAGAGAGGTTTTGCTTAGTTGAGCTGGGTGGTTAATGGTATCAGCATCAAGCACTACTAGCTGCAGTGTCCTTGCTAATTCAAAAATCCGTTCAATTTCACTTTGAACTTCAGCTGCAGATAAGTAGAAAATTAGAGTTATGAAGATACTAAAAGGTGATTAGTTTTAAGAAATATAAAAAACGTGGTAAACTGGTATGTTGCCCTTCCTCAGGCTGGCAGAAATTGTTAGTCATGCACGTCCCTGGTAAGCTAGGGAAACAAAGGCAAAGTTAAGGAGAGCATTTTGCCCCTGGTTTGTTGCCCTTGCAGGCAGCACTGCCTGCCTCTCACACCTCCAATGCTTCCTGCAATCCCAGTCTGGAGAGATACTGTTAACACTGTTTTACAAGACTGCAGTCCATTTATGTAAGAAAAAAAGAGGTAAGAATGCCTGCTGCATTACACGGTAATCTTAACATGTCATTAATTTCCTACATGTAAATAACTTCAGCTCAGAATTTAATCCTACATAGTAATCAATTTGCTCAAGCTGGAGTGCCTAAGACAGGCATTAAAACATACTGAGGTGTCTATATTAGCAGCAGAAGCTCCTGTTTTTCCATGTACTTCAACTTACCAAAGCTCTGGAAAACAGTTTTCCTCATATGTTTCATATAAAGCCTCAGTATGGTACCCTATTAAAAAATTCATTACTATGTGCAAAACACCTTTTTAAAGTAACTCAATAATCCAAATAATGCTATGGTATCCTCTTCACAATCCCAGGAGTCTGGAAAGGTGATTTTCCCAGAAAAATCATCTGGTCTTCTAGTAACTCATGCTCCCAGCTCCTCAGCACCCTGTCCAATGGCAGTAGTTTTAGGGTAAACCTTCCCAAGACACATGGACTGCGTCTGCTTTCACAAGTGATGTAGAAACTGTCTTCATTCCCAAGTGAAACGAAACTAAGTCTTCTTATAATAGCAAAATCATCCTTGAAATGGAATCACATTTTTGTGCCCAAATCTTGTTATAGGCTGATTTCACTGAGAAATTAGAGAAGTTGGGGGATTTTTGCAAGTCTACAAAAAAACTTACAGAGTCAGACAAGACTGCAATTCTTACAGGTTTGCCTTTTAAAGGTTGTGCACACTCCACAATCCAAAACCAGATTAGATACCTAGCCCATTTGTGAGATGCACACAGTGTGCTGGTAAGGAAAGTATCAGTGTGTGCTTTCTGACTCATTGATAAAAGCACTGTGGCCCAGATGCTGTCTGAATTAGGACCACATTTTTGAAGACAGAACTTCTGATGGTTCTTGACATATTCATGATTATATTTTCTGCAACTTCGTTGCATAGAGATATTGTTGGAATGACTGAATACTGTTGTCTCAGTGATTTAGTAGAAGACAGTCAATAGTCTACTCCTAATTTAAGTCCAAATGACAACTAGAATAAACATATCAGAGATATATCTGTCATACTGTTCTGATGATGAGTTTGGATTGCTTTCCTGCATTTTCAGCCCAGGCTCAACACTTCAGTCAGTATAACAGTATCAGTTAATGTACCATTTTAAGACCATTCGAGACTGCTAAAACCCCTTATTCAAGGCAATTTATAACCAGCAAAATCTGTCTTTTTGCCAGTGTATCATAATTTTGTCTGGGGAAGCAGTATTTGCTACACTGCTGGAAGCACTTTTCTGCCAGTATAGAATACATCTCTGTGAACTAGATTTCCTGCTATACTTAGGGAAACAACCCTTTGCCAGGGAAGAGTATGCCTCAGGGTATCTTCTACTGTGAAACATACCCAGGGCAATAATTGCAAGTAACTATGGTTCTCTGAACCAATAGTTTCCATCTGAGTCTGAAGATGGAGAGACATCTTTTCCGTCAATTAAAAAGTATTTCACTATTTCTTTTTCTTAACTTGGAGACTGGAGAAAATTTTGAGGAACTACAGTGCATGGTTGATGAATCTCATGTTGTGCCTCTACCTCTGCAGTCAAAAATGGATGGAAAAAATGCCACAGAGGTTGCTGAAGAGGTCCTGATCCCCTATCCCTTAGAGTGCTTCTTCAGCTTCTGGAAAAGCCTGAGTTTTGCTTGAAATCTTCCTTGTATTCTAACTTTTTACTACACATAAGATTGTTGCAATTACTTAATAATAGCTTCTCTTATCAGATGACAAAGGCTTTATCTACTGCTGCAGCTTTGGTTTTTATCTTTATTTAGCAATACCTCTCTCTCAAAAAAAGTCTATACCTGTAAAGATTCTTTCCCAATAAGACATTCAAAACAAATTTTCTCTCAAACTTTTGACCAAAGTAATCAAAGAACCCTAAATGTCACGTGGGGATAGTAAACACAAATGTCCTTGGTAGTTAAAATAGGGAGCTGAGAACAACAACAGTGTGGTACCTTCAAATCAGCACAGTAATAGCTCAGCAATCTTCCCACCTTCATGGATATAATCTATTTATAATAATGTCCTTTCTGATGTACCGGAGAGGCATAAAAGTGAGGCTATAACAGTTAAATCCAATGAATTATATTTGCCAATCATAATAAAAGATATAAACATAATTAGATCTACTGTGATAATCATCATGAAATGCTGGCAGCCCAGCTACAACACTCAAAATCAGAAAAAACCTATCAGATTTTAAAATGCAATCTATTTTATATGATCTCCTTGGTTATCAGAAAGGGAACATATTTCAAATGACAGAAGCATTCAACTATTTCACACAACAGGGGGTCAATTCTAAGAAACAAAAATACACATCTTCCATCCAACTTTAAATACTGAACACTTCAACTTACTCCCATATGTTAATTCCAAATATCCCTACTGTACCCTGACATGAATAGAAATTCAGTGCAATGAGAGCACAAGAGCTTATCCCATTATGGAGCAGACAAATATTCTTTACACCAGTCGGACCTTACAACTGAATTATAAGCAAAAATCCTGTAACAGTTCATTACAATAATCTCACCTAAAGTGAAGGCAAAGACACAGCAACACTGCCTGGCATCTATCAATTCACTAGCAACAAGAGGAACTAGGGTGGAATTTAGGTTCACTTATACAACACCATGGTAAAAGAACACTCTCTACACAGTCTGAGAAACACAACCTTCCTTCAAACCTGGGCAGAAAGCATCCATAGCAGCCAGGAGTCACCGGGACACCCAACATGACAGAGCAGTGGCTACATCAGCTACATCAGTGGCTACACTATGTTTAGGAAGACGCTGATAAGACGGCAGTTTTGTGATGGAGATGCAATGCAAAATGGCCATGCTTCTGAAACTTAGAAACCACAAAATATTGCTTATATACAGCAAAGAGGTTTTGATCTTCAACAGGAGCAGTGAAGTTCACATACTGTCAACTGAGTACAGTTTGACTTTAACATCCTATTCAATTTGACCTTGTCTACTTCTCTTTGGTATCAGTGGCACTGTTTTGTTCATAGAAACAGATTTGTAAATTATTATTTGGATTGCAACAGCTATAGAGACAAAGCATTCTCTTTTTCTAAACAGAGCTCGTGATATTACAGATGTATAGGATGAGAAGAACATCTTTTTCAATGCATGTCATATAAAAATGATTAGCAATACCCTGCACAAATAATTTCATAAATTTAAAATAATTTTATAAATTAAGGAGAACAGAAATCAGTAACCATTATCTTTCTTATGCTAATTCTTTTATACAAGCACATTTGCTTCAAAATAATTAATCACTAAATTCCATTAACATAATTAAAGGAATAAGAAGTTTAAGGCAGCCTCAGGAATTCCAAAACACAGGAAAAAGAAACAAATATGCTATATATCCCCAGTGCCTTAAAAGAACATATTAAGTATTGCACCAAAAAAAAACCAACTGAAAAATGGATGGTCATATTTGAAATCCAAGAAAATGAAAAAAAGAAAAACAAAAAGTAACTGATGACTACTGAGTTGTGCCCACACACCTCTTGATTAAGAAGTAAATCATGAGCTTGACTGACAGAATTCAAATTTTAAATTTTAATTTCTGAGCATATCTGTGTATACACATACTTATCTTGCGGGCAGAATCACCAAAGCATCTACATTGGCTATTGCACTAGCCAGAATGCAGGTACTTGGCCACAGCAAGCTACTCCAGACTACATTAGATGCCTGTGCTTGCTATATACAAAGTTGAGTGATCAAGATGCTATCAAGAGTAATTCAGAAAGCTACATGGTGTGTGAGCAGTCTGGAGCAAGCCAGTAAGAAACCCCACATGCACTTCAGTGCTTGGCCTCTTTCTTATCTTACTCTTTCCTCCCCTCAAGCACCAAGGTCGCCTCCCCTCCAGCATACTCAGCTAAGAAGAAAAACAACTTGAAGGAGAACATAAGCAAGTAAGAGGGAAGCTTAGTCCTCAGGCAATGGGCCAGAATACACTTGGATTACAGGTGTTTTAATCAAATTTCTAACATAAATGTAGTTTTGTGAATATACTTGCATTTCCCTGGTCTCAACCAAATCCCTCAGCCATCAGCTTGTTACATAAAAAGGGGAGAGTGGGAGTGGGAGGATGACAATATTTTCCAGGGAAAGCGGCTGCATGTGTTACTCATGCCTAACAGATGGGGCTCCTGTGAGGAAAAAGGCAGAAAGGAGAGGAGCATGTCTGCTGCTCCGCCTGGCACTCATATCTGGGCTCCGCTGAAGGGGAGCTGTGGGGTGAGGTGCTGCAGGAAAACAGGGTTTCCCTCTTTCTGCCTGCTGAGGCTCAGTGTAGACAGAATTCAGATAGCCTTGAATGCACATACACATTCAAGTGGTATTTACAGATACAGTGTGATATCTGGAAACCTCACCATAACCAAGATCTATTTATAATGGACTAACATCTCCTGAAGTGCAATACTGCAGTTATGTGAAAACATAAACCAGATAGTGTTATTTAAAAATACTAATTAGCACCTGAAAATGGTTACTTCCTCCCCTATTTCTCTGGGCTAGCAAAACAATAGCATTCATGGAATGATGCTTCTTACGCCAGGTTTAAGTTGGAAGACAATTTTAATGGCCTATGAATAGAAAATCTAGAAACCAGTGGATTGCAGCACAAACATGAGTGGATAAGCACTGCGCAGGGGAGAGCTGCACTGAGATGACTGTGTCGGGTAGAACTGCAGCCAGTCTGGAAGGTGCCGTGCAGCAGCATAGCACTGCTCCCATCATTAAGCTCCCCTACACTCTGTTAGCGAGTAATTGGGATAGAAAGACTGGGCAAAGTAGTATAACATTTATTTTGCCCAGGGGACCAAGCAAATGTCTCTGCATAGTTCATAATCATGTCAGGCTTGCACTAACTTGGGCATTTCTGCACCATTCTGCACTTCATTACTCAGCAGAGTCCTGTAGGTCTTTACAGCTCTGGTCCATACATTGACAGTAAGTCAGTGTTCCCTAGGTTTCTTGTTTTATTCAGAACAAACACGAAAAACAGCCTCACAGATACAATGTGGAATCACCCCATCGATGGCTATTCAACCCCTCCTGCTGATGGCAGGAGCCACTCACAAAACATTTGTGTATTCACTGAGTGGGAGAGATACTGACTGTAGCCTGATTCTTAGAGTGGGAGGCAAAACACGTGGATTCCATTTCTTTCTCCAGAGAAAGTTTAACTATTATGCAAAGTGCATAAGACTCAGCAGGACCAAATGAGGACCATCACAAATGTGATCATAGTCCTGTCATGGTGATGGAAATCATGAGTTCATGCCTCTGTTAGCAGAGAACAGAAATGAACCCAAACTTCAAACTTCTTGGCTTTCTGAGTGAATAACCCAAACCCTTAGTCTTGGATAAAACGAGGACACAGACACCAACTTCTATCATCAGTTCCATGAGCCTAGGAGAAAGAAAAAATACTGGATCAATTCAACCTACATGTGTGAATAGTTTTATGGGAAGCAAACTATATTCTTAAGCAAACAGCTAACTTGCTAAAAATATTTAATTTGCCTATCCAGGTACCTTAGTTATTATATGGATGTCTGTGACCTTAAAAATTATTCTAACACATTGCTATATTGCTTTGTCTCTAGCACATCTTGTTTCGAGATAGCTACAAATCACACATATTTCAGTGCAGCACCATGACAAAATATAGCGACAAGTTGCTGAGAGCTATTTCTAATTTACAGAAATCTAGAATTATCTTTTTTTCTCCTTATGTCCTTTGAAAGCACTCAGGAAGTTTCATTAAAATACCTTGCTAATACTATATTGAAAAAAAAAAAAATTGTATGCTATAATACTGGAAAGTTAATACCAAACATCTAAGACCATGCTACCTGGAGAATTAATTAGAAAGACTATGACCTTACACGTTAACAAAAACAAGGCTGGGCCAGCAGGATAAAAGAGCATTTTGAGATACGTGAGGCTGACAAATTGTAACAGGTTCAGGATCTTCATGCCACTCTTTCCCCATCTGTATGTAAAAAGGTTTGCAGCCACAACCTCATGATAATCCAAAAGCTCTTGGCTGCTGTATTACAGCATTCTGGTTCAAGGCAGCATCAGGTTTAGCAGATTACTTTACCATATTTTAGGATTTAATGCCTGCAAGTGAGAGCTCTGGACATTTGTCCCAGCTATCTTGAAGATATAAGGGAACAATCAGTGTTTTCTGTAACACATTGAATACCTTTTTTTTCCCTTCGAACTATATTAGATCCTTGAGACTTTGGAATGGAAATACACTCTTGGTCAAATCCCAATTTTGCATCCCTGTTCCATGGCTTTTGTAAGTAGGGAAGGCTTAGCTATCATTCTTTTAAGTTTATTTTTAATTTATAGTCAGGGAAACATTTACTTGAAACTTATCATGGACAACAACTGTCATTAAATTACCAAACATGGAGAATACATAATAACGTTATCATATATTTATTCATATATATATACATATATATAATGTGTGTGTGTGTGTGTATATATATATATATATAAAATAAAATGTTACCATAGTTTCAAGCATCCAACTGGCTTCTTATACAGATATCAAGAAAATAAAAATACAAGGCTGAAATTTGCACTGATAATCGACTACTATTTCTTCAAACAATTACAAGTTATTTTCAGAAAACAACACTCTGGAACTGCACATGCAAATTGGGTGCACGTGATTCCTGACAGGTTACTGCATATGCACATACAAAGCAAATAAACAGATTTTCAGCCATTTGACTGCAACTGATTTACTATACACATGATGACATATTTTATATCAACATTCACATGTCTGTGTTAGAATATGCAGATTAGGTCCCCATACCTTAAGAATTTGTAGTGGAAAACCTAATCTTTATCGTTTACTTGTCAATCTTAAATTTATTTTCAGAATTACATTAAAATAAATAAGGGAAACCAGTAAGTTTTTCTAAAAGAAATACTTAGCAACACAGTACAGCATTGGCTTTTGTCTGTCAGTGAGGCAGTTACGAGAAACACATGGTGGTTCTGTGAGGTACAATAAAGCACTGAACACAAAACAGCATGAAAAGTAATTTGCAAGCTTGTATACATACCCAAAACATCTGGAAAGGGAGAGCATTAATGAAGCAAAGAATGGAAAAAGCCGAGACAATCAGGTTCTTGTGCAAAGCATACAGCATGAGGTAAGGTTATAACAAATGTAACATACACAAAAACAACAAGAAAAAGGTTTGGCTCCTTTTGACAAAGAAATGCAGCAAAAGCACAGAGCTGGTTCAACAGTTTCTGCAAATGGCATGAGCACATATAGAAATTTAAGTAAGCTAGTTGGGACTGATTTTCAGCTGAATGAGATTTAACCATGTACTGTACCTTCTTGGAGAGAAAAGCCTTTTCAAATTTACAGATTTCTTCTAGGCTTTTAAAGAAATTAATTAATTGCCCTTTCCTTAAATTTAGTTCTAGCATTTTACATATTAAACATAAAACAGTATTGACAAGCAAACATTTCTCTTTATATACCAAACAAGCTTTCATATAGAAGAGGAATAAAACTGTACTGTCCTCCTAAATTTTTATGAGCCTGACACTATTTTTATAAAATTCTTGGATACATTCATTTTTACACTAGAATATTCAGTGGTAGCATTGGTTTCCAATAAGTCAAATCCTGAGTCTATTTTTAACTGATACCTTTACAGAAGCAAATTTTCAGTTGATAGATGTGTGTAGTATTAAGACCGTCGAAACTTCCCTATAATCCTGTAAATCCAGTTCCTCATGGCAATTCTTACTCCTGATTACCACATTGTTTGTCTACACCTTCTTTAAATGAATTCTGGGTTATCTATTAAATCAGTTCCAAACAATGATGCTCAGTCCACTGTTTGCTGTGCTATGCACAATTCTGAACAATATGCACAATACGGCAAACCTATATTGGGTGATAAGGTAAGAGTTATTCTCAAAAAGAGGTTCATTTATTTCCCAGAAAAAAAAGTATTTCGCATTAGTATATCAAGTACATTACCTTTGTACTGTATTATCTCACTGATGGAACACTTATTAAAATAACTTACATAAAACCCAACAATATATTTTCAAAAGTCTAAGAAATAGCCTTCTCTGATGCAGTTACAACTGCTGCTCACAAACATGAGCATGACTGTGGGATAAATCAGTCGCTTGACTGTTTAGCTGCATGAGGTACCACTACACAGAGGTGGGTGACTTAAGGGAGAGCTTCCCATTGAACCTGCAAGGCATTTGGACTAACATAATGCAGTTCTGGGGAGCTATATTTGCTATACTAAAAAGCCCTTTTGAAATGATACCAGATGTAGAAATAAACAAGTGAGCCAGTCCACAGACTACTGACTGTTCAAGGAGGAGAGAGCAACTCATCTCCCCCATGTCCCACAGCCATGCAGCTAGGAGACCAACTCAGAGAAAACCAAAACAAACCCTGTTATTCATTAATAAGATCAAACTGTATTGCAATAAATACCATTTTTAAATAGCTGGACCAGATCTAAGTCATTGTAGATACTCTGGACAAAAAAAAAATAAAAAGCAGAAATTTAGTGTTTGCTGAATTTTATTTTATTTTTTTTTTGGCAGTGATTTGGAGAAAAGGCCCTATTATTCTTATTTTATACAAGGGAAAATGTAGGTAGACAAAGAATTCACTTCCCAGGACTCCTCAGCAGTCCTGCAGCAAATACTAGAAAAGAACTAACCTGAGTAACCCGAGTCCCGAACTCAATGATTTATCTATGACTGAAACTTCCATTAGAAGAAAATATTATTTGGTTGCAAAGCTAACACTAATAAAGTAGGAAATGTCAAGATAGCTCTCTTAAATCAAACCTTTTGTGGTCTGTATGGTAGGACAGCATGCTCAGGAACATATAATAAAGTTGTTGCTGTAGGGCTGCTGTCTCAATCCATGCACAACTCCATACACTGTCAACTGATAAGCAGATATTGAATCACTCACTTTTTGTTCATTGTCAAATATGTCTTTCATGTCTCATTTAGAGCACATTGTTCTAATCTTTCTTTGAAAACAGAATGAATAAATTATATGTGGGCTATGTTATGAAACTTACTGTGATGGGATTTCACGGATGCAATAAAATGATTTTTCACTTTGAAACATCCAAGTTAGGTGAGAAGCTGGAATTATTTGTATTTTCCAGATAGAAAATTGAAGCACAAAGAATAATCACAAGTTGTCACTAATTTGGGGGGTTCAATTTCAGAAATACAGTGTCTGATTCTTCAGAGTAATTACCATAGTAAAAATTACATCCAAACTAGAAAAATGGAAGCAACCCTACAGGAAACTTTATTTTCTGGGAATTTTTTCTTCTAAACCAGAATGGATCTTTGAAGCTTCTTTTAGAAGTCAGTACTAAAACTCAGGAGATTTCTGATGCTGCTCTGTACTGTCAGTACATGATTTCAGTACTGATCTGAGAGAAGAGAAAAATTCTTTGAGCTAGGCTGGGAATGAAAATAGCTCCCCAGTTAAATGTCTGCAAAGAGGACTTCTGGGGAACGAGGAGCCATAAGGCTGGTATTTCACAAGGTACCCAACAGTAACTCCAGTAGTCCATAAAGTACTGCCTGATTTTCATCTGCATTTTCCAGATCAGTGCATTACCATGCAACATGCTGAATTTGTTGACATACATTATTGTTTGACAAGTTCAAATCCTGAATCTCAGTTTCTGCCACAATACTTAGCACTTCTACAAATCATGATTGAGGTATACAGAAAACACTGGGGAAAAAACAGCCATTTTTACAAAGCCTGTAAATAACCAGTCCAATACTACACAGAATTCTGTATCAGAGGCAGCAAAACCCACTTTTGCATTGGGCTCTTCAGTTAATTCAGAAAAAAAAGTCTCCCTTTCTACACCTCAGCACCACACCTCAACTCTGGCACAGTTAGCCAGGACTGTTACAGAGTGATTTACTGCCACAAAAAGTTTTGGTCAAATCACTACTTCCTGTCCTGCTCCCCCCAGATTTAAATTGAAAATGCCCTATTGTGCTTTTAGAGAACTCAATTTGCCTTCCTGAAGGTTCTTGCCTCACACATTGTACAAATCTCATAGCAAGCAAAACAGCAATTCACTGAGCAATTCCAATTCTCCACATTAGCTTGTACATTTAAAAAAAAAAAATAAGGCAGAGGACTGGTAGAAAAGTAGTCTGCAAACACATAACTAAAGACTGAATCACAGCATACATAACCTAAAGATACTAAGAAGTTGCACAATTAACCTTTTTACTATTACTTCCTAACCTTTATTTTGCACAGTTTGAGTTCGTGAACCTAACGATATTCTTTGAATAGCATTTTTTGTTGACTTATAGGAAATTCATCACAAAAACTGAAAAATCAAAATTCCACTATATGGTGTGATATTGCCACTCACCTCTGATACTTAAGCCAACTAAGGACTCACAGCAGTGGTATGTTATCATCATCTTTGTGAATCACTGCTAGAAGAGGCCACCTACCAGCAGGCTACAATGGTATTTTCTGATTATGAGTCTATTTCTACCTTGAGGCACATTGCAGGCAAGCAAAGGAACAGGATGTAGCACTCCAAGTACTTTGTTTCTTTCATTTGCCTTGAACAAGGGTTTTCCCATTGCCTTACAAAAGCAGTTGCCTTTTCTGACTCCAGGTTGTTTTATTGTATCTCAGCTTTCCTCCCAACCCACTGCTACCACATTGTTTCCCTCCCTGACTTCCTTCCTCACTGCTTTTTTGTCCTCCTGTGGTTCACCTGCTATCTGGAGCACAGACTCTGGAGGTACTTCACCAGTGGATTCAACTATCCCAGCTTCTACTCCATAACTCAAACCTTTTCCTTTCACTACTTGCCTTTCTCCCTTAGCACAGCCACCTGCTCCTCCAGGGGAAACACTTTCAAACTAAAAGAGGGTAGATTTAGAGTGGATATTAGGAGGAAATTCTTTACTCTGAGGGTGGTGAGACACTGGCACAAGTTGCCCAGAGAAGCTGTGGCTGTTCCCTCCCTGTAAGTGTCCAAGGCCAGGCTGGATGGAGTGGAAGGTGTTCCTGCCCATGGCAGGGGTGTTGGAACCAGATGATCTTTAAGGTCCCTTCCAATGCAAACCATTCTATGATTCTGTGATTCTATGACACCTTGGAATGACAAGCTCCAGTGCAGCCACCTGTACTATAGGTGGTGACATTTAGTTATATCTTCCCAGCTGAGCTTGTTTTATTTTTTGGATAATAAATGTTTAATTACTTATACAACTGCACAAACTTCAGTACAAAAAGACTCATGGAAGATGACAGATATGTATGCTGGGAACCTAGCTATATAGTTTTTTAAAAATGTCTCCCCTTTTCCATCCATTTTTTGTACCAACCTGAGCATTAATTTAAACTGATATGACATCCAGAAAATGTGTACTTCAATATTTTTTTTTTCAGGTCTAATATCAGTAGCTGTCACTACTAGTAATCTTATCAAAGATAATGCATAATACCAATGTCACAGTTTAGACAGTTACCCTACCACCCGACCCACCCAGGAAGGGGAACTGGGAAAAGGAGAGGAGACCCATGGGTTGAAGTGAAAACACATTTAATAGAATAATAAAAATGAATTAATATTAACCCCAAATCTAATATAAGATATGAAGATATACTCAGCTCCAGATAGTCAGAAGCTATGTGCTTCTAGCAGTGAAGACCTCATGACAAACACTGTGAGCACAAGAGCTCTACTGAGAACGTGATGGTCACAGCAATTGGAGCAGGAGGCCACAGGCACGGGACAACTGACAAGATGGGTAAGACCTTCCTGGGAAGGCAGCCATGGTAGGAGAAAAATAACTATCCCGCAAACTACCCAATGTATAGTGATGGTGACATTTATTGTATGGAATACTTGGGTTGGCCAGCTTGGGTCAGCTGCCCTGGGCTTTGCCTCTCCTCGCTCACTACACCTGCATGGTTCAAAAGAACACTCAACCTTGGTCACTACAGAAACCCATGTACCAGAGCTGGGTATAAATGAAAACAACACATCTTATCTCTTGTGTCCAGTTTCTCTGAATAGAAAAAATGATTTTATAATTCTGTCCCAGCAAAACCTGGACAATCAATAACATCCATATAATTTCAGGTATTCCGAAAGCATCACCGAGGCAAACAGCAAAACATGAGAACTTGAACATAAGCAGGATAAATCAAAATCAGCACTATATGAAGTTTATCTGGTAGTGATTTTAAAATGATTTCTAGTGCCAGGATTTCTGAATTATGGCAATTGTGATTTTCTCACAGCAGAGAGAAGGCTATTTTTAGCTTACAGATATGAATTGAGAGTAGTATACTTTACAGTCAATTTGTAGATAGCATCACTACAGGTACTTACCTAAGCTTGATCTTGTGTTAGATCGCTCTATTATCGCATGCTTACTGGGGTTGTTCAACACCGAGCGCTTGGCAAGCGAGATGTCTGCTGTGACTCGTGTAATTGATATACTGCAAAAATAAAATACAGTAAAATAGAACAGAATGTATTTATCTTGCAGACATGTGGGGAGAAAAAAAAAGACTCATTAAACATTAGAAGATGGCTAAGACTACAAGAAAACAAGTTCTCCTCAGCAGCACAGTATGCTTTGCACAATAGGCTGGTTTCTCTTTTCCCTGATTTTGAATAATTTGTTGAAAGGTACTGAATGACTTACAGGTACTGAACCTGGCTTACTTTAACCATATGTGTTAGACATATAGGAAAATGCAGAGTTAACAAGTAAAGGTAAGGCTTATCAGGGAAACTAGTACAGCCATATAGCTCTTATTTTTCATTTTCAGTTTACTTGCATACATTTTTTTAACAGAGTGCAAGAGTTACCTATAATTTTCAAGAAAGATCTAGCAATGTGTTAGCCAACCAAAAAGGTGGACTGCAACACAGAGAAGCAAGCAAATGAAAACTCTGGGCTGAATATCTGGCAGGATCAGTTTTGTGTTTATGGAAAAAGATGAGCCAAGAAAGAAGTGGTTACTTCCAGTTGTTTGCACTGACCTGCTACATAACCCTCTGCATATTCTTCTTCCCAGGAAAACAGTTAACTCGGTTTGTTTTGTTTTACAGGGCCAAAATGCACCCTTTGGATAAATTCCCTTTCAAACTCTCTGGTCTAATGAGGTTTAGGGGTCACATTTTTCCAGTGCTGAGAGTTAAATCAGATTGATGATATTCTCTTGTTTTTCCTTGTACAATCTTACTTGCAATTTAAAAGGAGGAAATGGACTTGCTGAGAACAGGGATTAGTACAAGTAGCAAGTACAGTCTGATGCTGTTCATCTGAAATGTAACCAAATAGGTCATTTCCCAGTGAGCTCAACATGTTTATATATTTATCTAAAACCCTCTAAAATGTGATAAAGCCAGAAGTTAATACAGAAAAACAGAATTATTTGCACAATACTGATTAGTAACATCATTTTGGAAACTGAGGCATGATTTAACTTAAGCTAAAAACATAACCAAAGATTGTGATTTCTGGCACAGCTCCTCACAGATAATGCTATTAGTCTTAAAATGAAATCCAACATGTAATTTGAGGTACTCATTAGTTTCTTTATTTGTTAATTGATGAACACTACAAATTTTTACAGAATTTGCATACTGGCAATAGAAAATAATTTTTCCCTTTTTCAAATGTAATTATGGTATATTGAACAAAGCCAGATTTATCAGTGTAAAAATGCTATTTTTCATTTTAAGATCTTTTAACATCTTTTTAAGGTCCTTTTAATGTCTTTTGAGATATGTAACTCCAGGAAGAACAAGTCTGCTCTCAATACAAAGGCTATGTATGTTTATATAGTGAAACAATTGCAATGAGAGTGGGGACAGCTTGACAGCAGTGAAAGCAGTAGCAGTACAAATCTGATGAGGACTTTGAGTACCAATTCAGATTGCTACTGAAGTTTGGGATGCTTCAAATCTGCTACTATAGGTAACAACTGTATTGAAAGTATTTGTGGATTCACTCTGCCACAACGGGATCTACAACTGAAAATTAAATATGCTCTAAAATACTCTAAGACATAAAGATGCAACTTTTTTTCTGGTTGCAACATTCACTATTTTGTTAACTTTCAATTCAGAAGGTTTGACAACTCTGACGGGAGAGGGAGTACTAAGTGGTTAGGTCTCAACATCATCACTCTGACTGAGGACATCCAACAGCTTTAACCACAGTGTCCAGTATTTTAATGAGCTGAAGCTATTGACAGTAAACCTCAAGCTCCCTCTTGAAAGTCTGACAGCACTAGAACAGATAGAATAGTGTTACTGCCGCCTTCCAAACCAGATAGATCATTCATTGAAGTTACAGATATTATAATATAACCTTTCAATTGTTTTAATTTTTCACCCCAAATGTCAACCCACTAGCACATATTAATCTGGGGCCTGATTCAGTAGCAATATAAACACATGTAGAGAATCCACCTGTTGTCTCTGGTCCACAGGTCCATGATGTTTGAATTACAAAGCATGTCAGTACTTTTAGAGACAGACTATCATTTGACATTTGTACTACAGTAATACCTGGAGGCTCAAATACAAATCAGATTGGACCTTGCTGAGTACTCTGTGGGGGACAGACTGTAAACAGCATTCAGATCAAAATCCAGCAAAGAGCAGCCTGTCTGCTACCAAGCCTGTCTGCTACCAAACAAGGAATTAGCTGCCACTCCTAATTTTCTACACATATTTTGCCAAGATTGACATTATTTCTTAAAACCTGGTAATACTTAAACAGGACCTGAACTCTAGTAGATTTGCATTGCAAAGTACTTACCGCCCTTCGAATCTATGTTTTAAAAAATCAAACAATGCTTTTTGCATCATATCTGTTACCTAGAAGCAAACAAACAAGAAATTAATAATCACACAGGAAACTCATAACAGTTGATGCTAATAAGAATAATCTGTAATAAAGCTGACAATAAATCTTATAGCTGAATAATATGATTGGAATGTAAGTAATTTATTCTTAATATGAAATAAAATACACATAAGCACTTCTGATAGAAGTAAAAACAGTCTATATTTTTGTCAATCATATAAATTATGTTATTGAGCTTAACTACCATTGAACATTCAAATACAAATGAAGCACAATATTTTTCACAAAATAAAATGATTCAAAATGATCACTTACCTCATATCCCTTCAGAGAAGGCCCCACTAAAACTACTGGTCGCATAGAAGGCACTACATCATAGGGAGGGATGTGCTCAGTCTGTGAAACAGAAAAAGCTTTCAGCATCACAGCACCTAGATAAAGTGTTACATACTACTTACAATATCAGGAACTCTGAATTTCCAGTGATGTCACCAACACAGGAATCACGAATTCATTAACTTTTGCCAAAAACTGGTTGTACAAGATAAGGACGTAACAGGTTCAGGGATTTTTTTGGAAAAAGCTTTTCTTTGGCGTTTGGCTTTCTTGCTGTTTTTATATTTGCTCTGAGTAGCTATAAATCTGTTATTCTGGAGACATGTCACAGTCCATAATTCCTAATTGGTTAATTGAAAACATTATTTCCAATAGTTAATGATTTGAAATGATTGACTCTAGAGCTGTGACATCTGTTTTTATGTAAGCAAATTATAAAGGAGAAAAATAAAACAAAAAGGGAGGGGAAGAGCATAACACATCCCTTTTTACGTTCAGATCTGCCCACTGCTTGACAAAACATGATGACACCACTGCAAATTCCCATGGGAGCACTCATAATCTGATTTCCACATTTGCATCTACAATTCATTTGCAAAGGAAATAAAAACAATTACTGATCAAGTTAGTCTTTAGAGAAAATTTTCATAAACAGAGCTTGGGATAGCAATCCTTCCACTTTTGGAAGTTCCTGTCACCACTGAAGAACGGATTCTGTTAGTACAATATTCACCAAAATACTTACTGATGTATCATGCACAGTTTACAAAAAGTATTTTAAAATGCAAAGATAAAAATATTGCCTGCTTTCAAAGATTGCAAACATTTTTATATTGTTATGGAAATAAAATGTAAACAAATGAAACTTTTTTTCTTCTTCAATAAATGGCTACTCAACATATATTACCAAAATCAGTCTTATCAGAGAGTTTTTTGTTTGTAAGGGAGGGTTTGGTTTATCTTTCTCTCAGGGAGAAAACTATTGAAATCCAAACTCAGGAATGTGTGGGTGATACAGAAAAAGGTATGTCATATCTATTTTTCAAATGCCTACATAGTGCAAATACATCAGTCAAGATCACAGAGTACAGTCATTATTTGTTTCAGTACTCAAGTTATCCCAAGGTGTTTCACAGTAAAATTAAAATAAGTATATACATTCCGAAACACAAAAACATAAAGACAGACATTAATTAATACAATGACAGCACAAAATGCTACACAAGCAGCAATCTAAAGCAGTGTAAAACATGGAAAACATTTTGTGAATGTTTTTCAATGTAATATCTTATTTTTTGTTACCTGTAGCTTCACCAGATAATTAGTAACATAAGAATGAATACTAGTGCCCAAGGCATCATAAGCATGTGAAATGAATTTATTTTACACAGTGCAGAATCTGATTCAACACATTTCAAAGGACAAGCCCACAATTATGGTGTGTCGGTATCAAAATGCAGCCCTCCACTGTTCTTGCTAATATTACTAACAATCTGATAAGCACATTAGAGACAGATCCTAAGAAAAATTCATTACAGATGTGTAAGTGCTTATAGCTTGAGTGTCCTGATGCAACAGTACTTTATCTTAATGTGGCTGACTCAACCAAAGGTGTTCATGCTAGAAGTTAACCAGTTAAAATTAGGGAAAGCACAGAAATTACCTTATTTGATGGAAATGGGGTATTTTTAAAATCTGTTTTGTTGAAACAGGCATTTTTTTTCTCTGAACTTTACAGCTTGAAGTAATGAAGCTGTCAGCAGAAATTTGAATAAAAGTTATCTAATGGAAGCATTAAAGTTCTTTAATTTAGAATTAAAGAGTCTAATATTTTCTGAGGGACTGGCACTGAGCTTTCACTTGCAGATTCAAGTTCAAATATGAACTTGGAAAAAAAATAGTAGCATAGTTTTGACCAAACAGCTTTTGCTTGGTGGGTTACTGTGTACAATTAGTTTGGCATGCCTATCCAGTATTTACTGTAAATGTTAGTATTACAAAACCCACTGTAACCAGTAATGATTGTGATACGGAAGAAAAAAGGCACCACAGAACGAAGAGAGAGATGAGACCAGCCACCATCCAGGTCGAAGGTGGTTTATCTAGAGCTGCTTCTTCTAAAGATCCTTATGCAGACAGCATTCAATACATGTCAACATGTATTATTCTTCCTTAGCATGTATGCTTGGTTATAAATCCGATTAAATAAGAAATTACTCAGAAGCAAGAAACTGCTGTTGATTTCCACAGTGGGCTCTGAATGACACAGTACTTAACAGACCTTACTGAAGCAAATACTGGTGACTTTGAAAATAATATTGGAAGGATCCAATATTATTTAAAACAGCTCAAGAAGAAGCGAGAAAAAAAAGTTATTTACTAAACACGAAAGCACCCACAGCAATGGTAACAGTGGCATTTGGCACTCTTTATAAGCACTATAACAGTCTGTTGTTACTCGTAGATTTAAGTGAATGGTTAAAAACAAACTAATAAGAGCTATGAAGACTAAGATTTAAAAACAAAAAAGTAGAAATGTGGTATTTCACTGCATAGTTTGGCTGCTACCTAATGTCTTGATAACTTATTCCAACAAAGGTTCTAGAAACGTATTGCAGCTTGCTGTGAAAGGATGCCAGTTGCATAATTCTGTAGTTATCTGGGTTACCTATGGAGAGACATTGGCTCTCCTGGGAACCACCAGTACCATTTCCAATAGCTGAAATACTAAGAAAGTCTGACTGATGGATAGCAAGAACATTTGGCTGATAATTTATACATGACAACAGGAAAAACTCGAAGTAAACTGTCAAAACAAGTCTGCAGTATTCCACTGGTCCTGTTCACCTGCAGATTTTCCACCTACTGAATTAGAAGTTTAAATACTGACTAAATAAAAAATATAATGGTTTTGACTATTTGTTTTCTAAGTACAATCTAAGTATCTGATTAGATTCCTACAATGATTTCAATAGACTGAGTTATAAGGAAAATAACACTTGAGAAAGCTAGAGGTAGAAAGAATAAGCATACACTAGAGAAGTGCATTATATGGATTTGCTAGAAACAAATCTCTCAAACTTTTAGAAGGCCTTCTAAGCGTGTCCTATTATTCCATCAAACAGGATAAGTACTGAAGCACTGAACTTGGGACTGTTTGTTTTCTTGTACTGGATCCACTAACAGCTTGACACGTTTCTTCCTAAATTCTAAAATAGCTGCATTGTTAATCTG
The DNA here is from genome assembly GCA_013398125.1 of Aegotheles bennettii. NCBI lineage: Eukaryota > Metazoa > Chordata > Aves > Caprimulgiformes > Aegothelidae > Aegotheles > Aegotheles bennettii. The sequence goes on along the minus strand of VZRW01003378.1, from coordinate 106,962 downwards.
GGGTAATAATGCTAATGATGCCAGTGGCAGAATAAACACAGGTAATGTCGATATAAACTTACCGATTTCTGCTTCTGCTTAGCTACAGCAGCATGGAAAAGAAACAAAGAACAACAAAGCATGCATGTTATTGGCTTGTCAAAGGACGCAGACAGTTAACAGGACTAGAAATGTGACGCAGTGCAGGTGAGCAGGTGGACAGATGGGAGCTTGGAAGTCGGTGTTACCTTCTTAAAGAAGGGCATTCTTTTCTCTTTGGAGTGGGGTGATGTGACACTGTTTGCACTGGGTTTGGGGGAGCGATGGTTTGCTGGAATATCATTTTCTTCTGCATCTAAGCCAGTGGCATCTATGTCTATAGCTATATACAGACAAACAATTCAGAATTATCAGATGACAGGGAAAGTAAAGATAGGTTAAAAAGGAAATAACAGGTAAAGAAAAATAAAACTGTCCAGAGTAATAAATAAATAAACAAACAAATAAATAATCAACCATGAGTACAAAACAAATAAAACAAAGGGAAAAATTTAAAGGTGCAGTACATTAGGATTAGAAGACAGAAGGCAATCTGTAACAGCTACGATAACATTTTCCTCTGATCTCCTTTTACACAGCTACGTCAGACATACACAGACTTACTCTTACAAAACAGAGCAATGGTCAAGTTCTTTCTTGTTACATCAGTGTAAATCCAAACTAGTTCACTGGAATAGATACAACTATCACCAATGTAAACAATGGAACTTGCCAACAGCATTTGGATTATTTTTTAGCAATGAACACTAATGACAATGGGTACCATCAACTGAAATTTAAAATGTCACTAGTGTGCCTACATGAAATTAGGAAACAGAAGAAAAATCACTTTTGAAGACAAATTCTGCCTGATACTGGTGCAATACCTACATTTAACCCAGGGTAGACTACAATTGACACTTTTAACCATTTTAGGGGAAAATGCACAGTAGTCAAAAGATGCATTTATTAGAAAAAAACAAAACTAGACCTACTAATAGCGAAAACTAAAAAGAATGAGTAGCAGAAGAGGGGAAATTGATGCCAGCTTGTCTCAGAGATCTGGATCCTATTGTAAAGAGTGAGGATGTAGGGGGCAAAATGGAAGTGAATACAATAAAACACTGCTGTTCAACCTCTACTCCTAAAGAATACACAACACACAATGCTTATACCATAAATATAGAAAATTTACCCTCTTTAGCAAGTAAGTAACAACAATTTAAGCAAAAGTCATCATGGACTCGGAAATAAAAACATTTTCAAAATGCAAAGCCATGTTATCCTGACTGCTGAGTCCAACAAGTATCCGGTAATTACATGCAAAACAAAACCAAACAAACAAAAAAAAAAGCCTTCTTGTTTACAATGCTCACTCCTGATCTTAAGTAGTGTATTAAGTTTGTCTTCAGAAAGCAAGTACATACACAAAAGCGATCCACAAACATGCTATGCAGCATCACCTGTGTGTAAAGGTCCTACTCACCTCTTGACACACACTGGTAACACATGCTTATCTTGCTGCACCATTATGTCAAACTGAATTGAACTCTACATAGATCTGTAAGCAGTATCATTTGCATTGACTTTATCCAAACCCATAATTAATCACTACAAACTATTATGAAACCACTTTAGTGACCTGCTTTCAGCTCCTTGATGAGTGGGACATCAACTAATATAGCAGCATGTGCTATTAAATTATGCAACAAATAAATAGTTCTGTCTAGCCTACATGTAGCTACTGATTTAAGAGACACTTGGGACAGTGAGCTCTTCTGTTTGAATAAAGTATATTTTCCCATTTGACCTATCCACAGATCTAATTCTATGATGCCTGACAATCCTTGAGTTACAGAACTGTGCCTTTGAGCCTGCCCTTGTCAGGAAAGCCTGTGAGTGGATCTGCACCCTGTTTCTACACTCCTGCTCCTAAAAACAGCCACAGAAATCATGTAACATTTTCTTCTAGCAAAACTGTTCCTTCATCCTCTTCATAAGTATAAAAAGAACATATTATCTTTTTCTTGAATACAGGCCAGCACAGATGCTACAACTGACTCATAATAAGGCACACTAAAACTCTTTTAGTTCTACGTTCAAATAAAATCATCAAAGAAAAATTAGGGTTTTTAGGTTTTTCCTGTGAAAAAAGAAATGCAGCATTTGATCAGCTAGATATCAATATCTGCTTTTTTCATTCTCAGTCTTCACACTATGTAAACATCTTCCATCCTACTTCTTTTACTGTTAAATATCTTTAGTTCACTGGGTTTTTTTCGAATTCATTGTCACCATTATTCTCATCCTGTTTGGTGGCCCATGAGCACTGTATGCACTGATTACTATATCCATATAATATTGATTATTTAAATGGCTATGAGCCATCTTTTCATTTGTTTTTCACTGCTTCTTCATCTCTTTTGGGTTTTTTTGTTTGTTTTTGTGGCCCTAGTCTATGTTGAAAAAAAAAATCCTAAATTCTAAATCAAAAAATGAATTTAACATTCAGTTACAATCTCTTCAACTTGTTAAATAATTTATGTAATGGTCATTTATTATATTTTAAAGAAAAGGAAGCCTGAGAATAATGCTTGAATTGTACCTCAGGGTCACTTGAGTTCTTGTGTTAGTCACAAACTATGCCTCTTTCATCCTTCTTGGGATGTCTTAAGATAAGCAAAAAAAAAATACTGCAGACCCAAAATCTTAAGATCACAGAATAAGCTAATGTGCACTATTCATAAATATTCCCAAAATCTTCAACATAATTAAATAAATTTAACCAGATTTCCTTCTTTCTCCAGAAAAGCAGGTTTCTGAAAACAGCTGTCTAAAGAATTAACTCAATGCGATGTAAATTATAGCATCAGTAGCGATCAGGCAGTTGGTAACCAAAGTATGATGCCCATTATCTTACCTCTAAATTCTGTGCAACATTCTGAAAATTTCATATGTTCTGTTGTCCAAGTGTTTTTAGGGTATAAAAAAACATAGCATTTCAGATGTTCTAACTATGAAATTAAAACATAGGTCCATGGACACTTTCTATTGGAAAAAAGCAGTCATTGAAAAAGCAGGCCTTAACAGTAAATATGACAGTTTAAAGCCATCATAAAATAAAAGATTAAGGTGTGTTCCACAGACTTGTGAAGGACATATATTAGTAAACTGAAAACAAACTTTCAAAAAAAAAAAAAAAAGGGAGCTAGGGAACATAAGCGGAATTTTTATAAATAAACTGCAATTGTAATTAAGTTGGTTGTCGTAAACAAATTCATGGTTTCACAAGACAGACAGATGTATTTTTCAATTAATTTAATCAAATGAAGCTACTACCCTAACTTGATTGAATTCTTCTGTCTCTCTCTTAATGTCCATGTAAATACTGTAAAATATTCAGGATTATTTCAAGACACCTGCTTTGCAGATCCAGCTCCATATAAACTAATTTCTATTTTCTGATTTTGCATATTCAAAATGTACATTTTTTTCTCTCAGAAGAAGATAAAACATCCTGAAATTTGCAGCTGCATTTAGTAGAATTTATTTTTTTCTTATCTGCTGCCATGCTTTTTCAAGGAACAAATGCCAGTTTCCTCCCCCAACTTGCCATGTATTTCTTCATACCTCTTGAATCCAACCTAACTAAAGTTAAATCTGTCTGTTAATGCTCTAAATACAAAACAGTATTTGTGAAAAATTTGTCACAAAAGTAAAAAAATATCCCATATGCTAGAATTATGTGAAGCACATCTTCATTATCAGACTGGTGAAACTGGAAGTTCTTGTTATTATAAAATAATGCCATTCTTGATGCTACTGCAGAAACCTCTTGGGATTTTTTTTTTCTTATTGCTGCTTTTTCTCCTGTACCAGAAGGTACTTCTTGTCCAGCAACAGTGCTCAGACCAGACCAAAGGTCTAGCAATCCTACTGCAATACAGTTTCATCACTTTATTACATCTTTGCTACAAAACACCATGGCAAAAGCAAAGAGGGAATTTCATGGATTGTTAACAGCCCTATCATTGACTGAACTTGCTGGCATTCACTCCATGACTTTAAATCTACCCAAACCAGCCTTACAGGGCAACGCAACAAACCCAACCTTATACCTATGAACCACAGGGAATAAGAAAAAAAGGATTAAATGTATGGAAATTTTAATGATTAGGTGCTTGAGTCTGTAAACCAAAGGGCTCATGACCTACTCACCAGATGATGGAGGCGTTGATTTTCTGGAACTAGGAACGATATCACCCAAACTGGATGAAGAGTTTCCTCCTGATTTACTGGAGTAAAGCAACAAATTATTTTGAAGTTTCATAGCTTTCTCAGTACTTATTCTAGCTTATTCTACCTGCCTCTAAATAAGCTTCTAGCTGAGACAAACAGTTTTTCTGGCAGTAGCATAAAATATACATCTTAGATTTCGAGGACTGAGGAACTGCAAACATCAATCACGCTCCTTGTTCTGCTGTGTAACTTCATTCTCCTGCGTATGCTCTCACTACCTCATGATCTTAACATGATTCCATTATTAATGTGTCTACTATAAGTATTAACATTCCTAGTCATTACCATGACTAATTCTTGTTTCCTTTAACAGAAGAGTTACTGATAGCTACCTAATGAAACTGATAGTGTGTTTGCACTAACATATTCTCAATTTAATTAAAGAACAAATTCTTTTGCTGTCTCAATACAAGGTCGCACTTAGGAAAAAAAAAGTCTCTCAAGCGAAGATAAAGCAGTCTAGGGTTTTGCAAAGTTCTGCTTTCTGAAAACCTATTCAAGTTGTGAAAATAAAACAGCATTTTTAGTCATTTTATTTCAGTTACCATAATGAGAAAAGCACTGAAAAGAATGCAAGAGAGGCTATTTCAATCTTCAAATATTTAGTTTGGTATTACTAGTTTCCACTTTCTCCATGTTAAAATATTAATAAGCACTAAGTAAATTCACTGTGGCATAGGACAGTGTTATCTCCAGTGACACATTCTGGAGAATGGATGCCTTTACAATCTGGAAAAGGACAGAATCACTGGGTCAGTTTTGGCTGTATCAGAAGTGTCACAAGAGGAATAAGGAACCTGACATCCTCTTGCTGAGGACAGCACACTCATAGGAAAGGCATTTCACAGCCAGCAAACACAGCTGAAAACTGCAGCATCCTGGTCTTCCTCTAGCATAGACATGCTCTTCAAACTCTGCTGCCTTGCCTACTGAAGTATGAAAGCCTTTCTGGCTTCCCAAATGCTTCCCAGCTGTATTCTCAACACCAGCTCCACCCTGCTCAGACATACTGGAAATATTTGTTTCCTGTATACCCAAAGGGAAGCAAGTTGCATTTGCTTCCACATGTGTTAATGTTTACTGGAAAACTACTTGATTAAGAATTCTACAGTAAAGATGACATTATTACCATCTTGCAGTATTGGTTTAAATACTGAATCTTTATTTTTATGTAATGATGGCTGCAGAGACAGCAAATGACTTGACATGAAACTTCTAGCTTAAAACTCAGCATTCTTAAAAAATGTATTTGTAGGCAATGAATTTGACAGACAAAACCACTTTTTCCTGAAAGCTAACTAACAGGAACTGGCTTCAGCTTACAAACAAATTCACCTTAACGTTTTCTGTTATTTCTAAAATCAGCTTTAAATGTGTTTAGAAATTGCAGTATTGTGAAAACAAGTAACAAATGCTAAAGAATTTAGGGAGATTGATTTTGAAGTCAAAAATTGTGCTTGCACATGGAAAATGTACTAACCACAATGCATATCTGCAAATATTTATTAAAACAAAAATGGAGTAATAGTCAATGTAGGCCATCACAGACCACAAATCTAAATATCTACTTTCTCTCTAAAATGGCAATAAATAAATATTACTTCCTTCATTGATCTAGCTGCCAATTAAAATAATTAAACAGAACTATAGCATATATATCATTAAATTCCAAGTTGTGTCACAGTCAATGCTGCTACTATTTTTAATGATTTATTGTTATTACCTGGAGTAGAATTTTCCTTGTTTTGCCTTTTGTTCATGCTGCAGCCTCATGTTTTCTAGTTTGACTGGGCTTGGTATAAATCCTATTTCACAGCCTTCTTTCACCAATCGTCCTATCCACCAGTCATTATTAAATTTCTACGGAGAAAAAAAAAAGTCATGCACTATGAAATCACTGTATTTGGGATAATTTTGTTATTTTTAATTTGCAGCTAAGTAATTTCATGTAATTCTTCCCCGCAGTTAATCACTGCACCATATTATGGCAATGAAAAATTGTGGTAATATTCAGAAATACATTAAAATAATTACACCTTGCAAATTATTAGAATGCTATAGTACTTAAGCAGAAACCTTCCTTCATAGACTTCATGAGTCTTCCTGGCTGTTATTTCCACCCATTTAATGGTCTTTATTTTTTTTCTGCTTTACAGTCTTTTCTCCTCATATATGAGAGCTGCTTTTGTTCTCCCTTGATGTTTCTCCTTGGTGGATATCAGAGAACTCTTCTGATCGGCTCCCTACCCACTGCAGCAATTCTTACAGCTCTGTAATAACCTATTTTTCTTATTCCATTATATTCACTCCTCTATCCAAAATAAAAAATACTACTTCTCAAACTCCTCCACTTCTCTGAACTTACTAAAATCTTCTGAAATATGACTACATTCTGCTGCTTATATCTGCTTTATTGAATACAGCCCATGTGATCTGCACCTAAAATATACAGTGACAGATCCACAAGGAATGGATATCTTTGGATAACTAAAAAAACTTACAATTCTACAAATGCACAAGATGGTGCTATTAACTGAAATGTGAGATAATGACTACACTAATTTAATAATATTTATTCATACACGTACAGGGGTTTTGTTTGTTTTGCAGAGGTCTGTAGAGCAGAACTATCTGTTTTTTCTTTTATTATTTATTCAAAATTTTTGTATGAGAATAGGTCACTGTTATGTATAGCCCCACATGCAATACTCTAGGAGTTAATCAAATATGAATTTTGGGTAATTTGGATTATTTATGAAACTTGTTAAGAGAACATTTGAATGGTAAGAGAAGTTGCTTTCTTGCATTTGAAGCTACGAATGTAGATATTATAGTGTATGTTTAATTATTTAATAAGTAGTTTTAACAAACATACAGTTAGGAGTAAAACATGTAAAATGTGTGGGCTCCCATAAAAAGAAATTAATTTCACTGAGAATACAACGTTGGTGGATACACAGCCTAAACTGAAGTATTATCTTTCTTTTTGGCTACTACAGAAATGTTATGCTTAAAACCAACTTTAAGATATTTAGGTAACAAAAAAATAAAGATTAAAATAAATGTACTTTTAAGCTCATAAAATATAAAGGGATCTATAACATTCATGCCTTTATGAGTAAGAATACCAATATTAAACAGGAAGCTAATCTGGAACGGCAATGTCTCAAAGCTGTATTAGACTGAAACATATTATTAAAATCATAACCTTTCACTGCTAAATGCTAACTAAAGATATGCATGTGCATTTAAAAAGATGTTGTAGGATAATACAGGTGCAGAAAGACTATAGCAATTGAAACAATGGAGGTTGCCACTACATGGAACTGCTTTATGGTATACATGAAGCCCGCAGAAGTAGTATCATTGATTTGGTAAAACAAGAGATAGCTATATGTTTAAAAAACACCATTAAATTAAAATCCGAACAGCCACAACTTTTTTATGCTACCTTACAGTACAACAGACTACTCTCAACAACATTTTGATTATACACACATACGTTTTCATACAAAAATAAAAACATTTTTAATTCACTCCTGCAAAGTCTCAAAGCTAAATGCTGTGTCAATGTATGAAAAGGAGGGTAAGATAGTTTTGTAATTACATAACAGCACACATAATACTTTCTAATTTTAAAAAGCAATTGAGGAAATCTTGGTAGCGAGGTGTCCAGCTCTAAAGGTGCTGGCTGGGTGAGTGATTCTCTGTAATTCACCTGTGCTTGCAGTGCCAAGGGAAATACAAATATGAATTCAATTCAAAGCAGAATTATGGCCACGCATTAAAGCCCCAAGACTCAAGACTGACTATGATTCAGTGCATGTATATTTTGAACTGAGGTTTTCTTGTTTAAGCCCTCTCAGCAGCACAAATTGGAGAACACTCCTCACTAACAAGAGGAGGACAGCATTGATCCAATATGGGATCACTATGAAGGCAAAAGTTATTGGAGATTTTTTTAGATTACTTTATTTCTAGCGACCAGTTAGGCGTAAAATATAAAAGCAATACTGCATTTTATAGTCAAATAAGTTTTTTTACTTTTCATATGCATAAATAATTAAATTTTGGACATTTCAGTTCTCGTAACATTAACTATAGGGACCACCAAAATTACTCGAGGAGCGATATGTGGTGGGATACCCATGGGATACCTGGCCATGCCCTGGGGAGCAAGCAGGGCATGGCCACGGAAGATAGAGGGGAAGGACATGGCTGTGAAGAGAAGGGCTGCTCCTCAGGGCACCCTCCTGAAGAGGTTTGACCTACCCAGATGAAACAGCCACTGCCAAATGCCAGACCAGCCAGTCCAAGTCTAGTTCCTTGAGGTCCCCTCCCACCTCTCCAACCCAGCAGTTCACCTGGCCCTGGCACATAGTCCCTTTCACAACTCAGATCTGGCCTAGCACTGCTAGGCAGTCAGCTTTCCTTAACTGCTTAGAGAGAAAACCAAGCATCTTTAATGGCACTTAGTGCAGAGTGCCTGTTCTATTATACCTGAAGCTGCAGGAACATTTTAATCTGTTTTTTCCATTCCTTAGTGCTACATGCAGCCACAATGTAACAACTCAGCTGAGCTAGACTTCCTTTCAAGGCATTTCTGGAGATTCAGAAAACGTTTTTTTCATATGGAAACAAGGGAAAGACTTGATGTGAAGTCTGAGATTACCAGTTCATTTGAAATGCAGATGGAATAGGTGACTACACATAAGCATTTAGTCTAACCAAACTGACCCATATTTTCCAGTGCTTCCAGACTCACCTGAAAATGCTGACAGTTTTCTTTTGCCAGGACTCTGTGTCTGTTCATGTCTACTTTTGTCACAAGACAGAGCAGAGCAATTCGTCTGCACTATCATCAGACAGAAAACGTATTTTCTTCACTATATACAGTTTGAATCCAAATTAACCCTTTTTATGTGCTTGGTATATATAGAAAATGATCGTTATTCACCAGTATGAAAGAACTAAAAGTCCATTTCTGTTGTTTCCTTAGTCTCTGTCCACCTGTATTTCTACCTGCGTATTCAGAACATTTCTTGCTTCTACAAAGCACCTGTGCTAGCAGAGATGTATTTTCAAATGTTCACAACAGAATATGACTAGAAGCTGGGAAATCTCATAAAATAAGGGACTCATTCAGAAGGGAGCAGCAGGCTGCTTAGGATGGCTTGCATGGGAAAGTTACCGAGTTATTTGTTTTGGATTGTAAAACCTGAAAATTTTCAAAGCCAAACTACAGGAAAACAAACCAAGGCAGGAAACACAAAGCACCTTTTTTTGACAGTTGCTATGTGCATCTTGAAAGTCATCACATCAGTTTTTCAGTAACTGCTAACAACAAAATATTGTCTGGGTCAGGGAAGAAACTTGAGTGAAGAAAAGGAGACCTGAGGATTTGAGGGGTGTTTGAGATTAAGTCACACAAATAAAATAGAATCAACCCTTGGCTGCTGAATCACCATGAAACCTCAGAGTGATAAAACCTACAGATTGAACTGAATCATTGATTAATGCAGATGGAGATTTTTTAGAGCTCTAAGTAAGTGGTAATTAACAGAGGAGAAAAGCACTTGCTTTCCAAACTTTATTAATTTGATTGTAAAGAATTTGTGCCATTGCTTTCATGAGAACAGTATTTCAAAGAACATTCAATTTCTTATGCGGAGTTACCTTACTTATACATTTGTATAGTGCTTTGATAATGTGAAGTGTTACCTTCACGTTAGGAAATTGTAGCACTATTACTCAAACAGACCCTTACAGAGAGATTCACTTACTCTTGTAGTTTTACTTACTTCTTTAACATGAAGAAAATCTTTAGCCTCAAATGAGATGGCCATGCCCGGGACGGGAACATCATCATCGTGAGCTGCACTGTACCCAACATTTGTCCGAACTGCAAATGCAACAGGTTTTGTCTGTGAAACAAAAGGTAAAGAGCATGAAGATTTCCCCCACAAACATGTACATATGTACAAACATATACACAGAGGATGATTTTGCAAATTATCTTTTTAAAAATCATAAAAATTACAAAGAACACTCAAAACATCCATGTAAAATGCTACAAAGCATTACATCTAACTTATCCCAGTTATTTCATATCAACCCATTTGATAGAATACAAGATTTTTTTTTGAGCTACTAGTGCTCTGAATTATTTTGGGATAAGTCAAATCAGTAATTTGAGATCGCAAAACAGTTGGCAAACTGTATACTACATCTGGTTACGATAGCACTGCACAGCAGAATTATTGGCTAAGATTTATTAGAGATTTCTAACCACAGTTCTGTACTGTGGTCATGCCTCACACTTGTGTTACGGTATTTTTAAGAGGTGTGTTCTTGAATTTGCATGGAGTGTTTCATCCTGTTTTCACAGCAATTACTGTCTGTTGAATTCAGACAGGAATGAGAACAAGGGAATCAGATTTCAGGTTATTAGTGCCTCAAGATTAAATTGCAATCATTTATTGTGCCTTACTAATAAACGAAGAGATATAAATTTGTATAATAATGAGAATTTAAGTATAACATTTCAAAGTAAAAGTCACTGAATTCAAACATGGTTATGGCCAAACCTATGCCACTCACATCAGCAATGGAAGAATTATAAGAATAATGAAAACTTTTTTAGGCATTCATATCCAAACTGGGATCTAAACATTGCATTAAGCAGTAACCTAACCCCAGATACACGTAAAAATTAAGTACATCCTCTCTGGCTGAGCTGAAAGTCCCTATGCACTTGCCATTCTACTGCAGCACTTGCCCGGAGCTACCTCCTGCTACAGAGGAGCCACATGCCAACCCCTTCAGGAAAATCACAAATTAGGTAGAGTGGTGCCAGCAGCTGCTAGTGACCCCTGAGCAAGACATCTCACTGCAGAAGCATTCTGAGAGCACAGTAATGTGCCTTCAAATTGGCACGTTGTTACCAAACACCAGCCACAGAAAGATTTGCTCATTCCTGTAATTCATACTACAACCTATGCTGGTAGTGGTATCAGTGAGTTCCAGGATTTTTACAAGTTTTATTTTCAAGAAGCAGCTGCAGAAAGAGTCAGTGTCCACCCCCAAGGCCCCACTGCCACCATCCAGCCTCCTGCACAGCTCTTTTGAAGTCCCACCAGTGCTGAACACCTTTCTGCAGACATATGGTTAAGCAGGTAGTAAAAGCTGCCATCCATCTCAACCCAGGCTATATTTATAAAGTGCTTCCTCTTCTCAGAGGTACAACCAGGATACAGGAGAACAACCTTTATTCCAGTTTGTTCTACACTCAACCACACCTTGAGTTTGCTCTCCCACTGGAGGATATCATACAGTATCCCTGGGACCCACCATTGCCCTACCTCAGGCTAAAATTTTAGCCCACCCCAAAATCCTCCACACTGCTCTCATGATCTAGTCTGAAGTCCCTACACATTACGGCTGGTAAAATATTTTTAAAGATGTGACCTGAGTCTCAGAGGTGCTTATGACTGATCGAGGAAGGCATGACATAACTTTTCATCTTAAAATAAACTAAAACTTCTACCAGACAGTAGTTTTAGCTTTATTTAGTTGATTTCCATCATCACTTTGGCTTGGCTAAAAATATAGTGTTTTGTTGAGATGGCAAGCAAAAAAAATATATCCTATTTCCTATGTAAGTATTTGCTTCCATTTATTATCAAAAAAGAGGAATATGAAAATGCACCCCCTACTTCATGACAGCAAACCTGAATACCTGAAAGCCAAAACTGTGCTGTATTTTTCTGATTACCAAAAATCCCTGCCTGCTCCATCCAGCATTATTCTGACAACTCGCATAGTGCTAGAGGACAGAAATCTGACACATTGAAATACATGATAAAATAATGGCAGAGATATAAATAATTCTAAAGACAACATCATGCCACCTAGTCTGGAAAGGACAGTTGGAAATAAAGGGAGAGAAGGCTCCCTGTTGCTCAGTTTAGTTCTAATGTGCTGTAAAAGCCAAAGGGTTCCAATAAAGCAGATTTTAAATTCCTTAAACAGGCCTGTACAATTTACATCTAAGTGCACAACCTAGGAAGGCTTTTTAATTTAGAAGGAGAAACAATAAGCTTCTTCATAACAATGGGGTCAAGAGGGTGTCTGTGTTCAGAAGAACTCCCAGTTTCAACAGGAATAAATTCTGGAAGGGGCTTGCAGAATGGGCTTCATGTTTATGTGGTATTCTGGATCTAAATATGTATTTGTACAAAGACATCACCACAAAATTATTGAAAAAAGATTTCACACTATTCTATCTGTTCTTTCTTCCCAAATTAGTGGAAAAATCTTAAGAAAGGTTGGGTAGAAGGGCTCTAATGACTGCAACTGGTATCATTTGGGTGATATGGTTTAGTAGTGATGTACATAGGTGATTGGACCGGATGATCTTGAAGGTCTCTACCAACCTTAATGATTCTATGACTCCATGATTCAAACAGGCACTTACTTAAACTGGACTGCCTATGGCAGGTCAAAAAATTAAATACAGTTGAATATATGTACAGGTTGAAAAAACCTGGCTATAATTATTCCACTATAAATTCCCCTCCTCCCTATCTAAAAGTAGTGTCTTTGTGATTATGTATCTTCTCGCAACAATTCTTTCATTTTTTAGTCTGCTTCTCATTACCTATGCATTTACGTATTTACTCATAAATAATTTCTTTCTTGGTGCCCTCTTGTAACAACATTGTAAGTATTGTGGCTACAATCCACTGCCTATTTTTCATACCTGTCTCCCAACTTTTAAAATAACACATCCCAAGAGTTCAATGTCTTTTAGTGGCATTTAGCTACAATTAGAATATTGCAAATAGTTGTTTGCTTTTCTTTCCAGGTCACCTGTTCTAGAAAAAAAATAAAATAAAATTAGAGTACTATGTGAAACACTAGAATAAAATAAATAGACAGTGATTTTAAAAGTGTCTGTTTTATTTCAACCAGAGAAATCCTATTGATGCTGGAGCATGTTAGAGATGTTACTCAATAGATATAAGTTATATAAACAACTTGATATTTGCACTGTGCAACGGAAAAACATTTAAATCAAATAATATTAAAAAATACACAGATATAACTGATAAGCGAATCGAATCCATTAACAGGAAAAATGAGTAGAAAAATATGTATAACGAGGGAATTGGTTTAGATGAGTTTACTAGATGTTCTTACTAGCTACCATCCTGTATTAGAAAATGATAGCCATGATTTTTTATATATATAAATCACAATCAAAAACCAATATCTGGCTTAACTCACTGTGTTGCACATCTTTCTCATACTCTGAACTCTTCCAGTTTGCTGCAAGAGGAGTTTAGGAACCTAACACAAATTTCTGGACTCCAATATGAGAGAAAAGTATGTAAAAACTAGGCACACATGTGCCTTAATAAACCCTTAATAAGTTCACTTTGTCATTACACAGATGAACTGTTAGAAAGACATTGAGATATGATTATGCACTCATAGTTACATTTCTGAAAATTGGTATTTATGAGAAAATTAATAAGATTTGGTGATTCCTTGACATCAATTTAAAAGTCTTGCACTGTTGATGCAACATGGGTTTGTCCACTTCCTAGTAGCTCAAACTTGTACCTTATTCAACTCCTCTACAATTCTCTCTGTTGCTACTAGCACACAGTTCCACACATATAAGAAAGCTAACTATTACAGAACTAAGTATGCCACAAAGAAAAAAGGTAGTCACATAGGCACCAAATTCAGAGATACCACATATCTTCCTTAAAAAAAAATAACATAAATTACTGGGTTTTAATATTCATAAAAAACCTCACAACTTTCCTGAATTTAAAAATTACAAACTAACAGAGTTGATGCTTTCTATGCTATTGCTCATTTCAATACTGAAAATACAGATACGAATAAGCATTAAATTGTCAAATCTCCTAAATAATACTTCATCATTGAATAGTACAGAACAGAACAAATCATTCATTGTTATTAAAATGATCTTTTTATAAAGCATAGTAAACTGTCATTGTAGAAATGTATCTCAGAACAAGAATGGAAATATTAAGGAACAATCTTTGCCAAACACTGTTAGGGAGGATAATATGCTTGCCTATTCATTCTCACGTTTGCTAAATCTAGTGAATATAAAAAATTCTCAACAGAGGACTGTGACTTACTCCTAATAGTATCAGTGGATGAAAGACTTTAGGTTGAGTAAAGACATTAAAATCTCTGCTGCATTGCAACAAAGAGACATTTTCAGCAAGCTAACGTCCTTGACATACTTCTTAGAAGCGATCTAAAATTTCCTATCAGAGGGCAACACCTGACTACCAAAGAAAAAAAGAAAAATGGAAACTACTCCAAACCTATCCTAACATGAAATATAAGAAACAGGTAAAAAATTCTCAGTAATTTTCTGCTATCAAAAAAATAATATAAAAACTCCGAGTAGGAAAATATAGCAGAACATTGAGCTACATATTTCACAGACACTGCATGTCCCATTTTAGACAGTTATCATACTGTTAGAAAGGGAGACAGAATTAACATGGGATTAGGCTACAATAATTCATCTAATTCAATATTTAAAACTAATTAATTTATAAAAGTTAAATGTTAGCCTTTTTACATAAATAAGTAATTTTGAAAGTGTCATAGATCTGTAAAATTAACTATTTTTTCATTTCTTAAACCACACTATCTTGAACTAAAAAAATCCAGTTGTTATGTAATTAGAGCCTGTAATTATGTTAAAAAAAAAATCTCTTAACAGATGCATATGTATATTTTTAAAATATATCTAGCATTTGCTTACATATTCTACAGTTTTAAAATTAGCCTTGGTCAAAACAGTTAAGCATTTCCTGTTCGCTTTCTAAATCTCCATGAAAATGTGATGGCAGTTTAGCATTCAGTTAATCCACAGGTTAGACTACAAGGACAGATGCTTCCAGATGTTAAACAGTTTAGCATTTCATCTCTCTCAAGAGAAACAACATAGCTTGAAAAATTCACTTATCTTCAGAATGAACATTTCCACCTTGTTTTCCTTTTTTCCCTCTGTAAAAATAAAACATTCAACAGACCGAATAACCTCACAAGGAGAGCAATAACTAGACCATGAACATTATCATCATCTGTACGATGTGGGCAGCAGGGAACACACTCTGGAATGGGGTTCTCAATGAACCAATTTCAGTGTCTGATTATAACCAAAAATATAAATCGATGAAAACATATTCATCAACCATTAAACCAACTTTGGCTGTAAATTTTTTGTAACAAATGTAAATTAAAGTGGGACTAGGGACCTGTTATTTAATTTTCTCTTTTTCCATCTAGATCTCACTTCTTCCTTTTGGTTCACAATTTATATTCACCTTACATGTCTTCACGATATCCCTCATTACTAAGTCAATACTATTTACAGTATTATTATACTCTGCTACTTACATGCCCTCACTCTTGTTTTATGACTAACTTACATTCAATGCATGCATGAACATTTATTTGCACATTGTATCTGTTTCAATTTGTCTGTCTGAATGAGTTTGCACCTGCTTGGCTGAATTTGTATTCAAGAAATATTTCACCAAGTACAGAGCAAAACAATAGAATCTGTTGTCTAGTAATGTACTTAAAACATTATAGGACCCTTTTTCTGCTACAATTCATTTCAGATGCTGTGCCATAAACCCAGTGGATGCAGCCCCTGGGGTTCCCAGCCAAGGAGGCAAATTTTCTGACACAGAATTTGCTCACAGAATGGGTCATCTCCCTCACGGCCACTAATTTTGGGAATGTTGCTTCATAATCAAGGTATCTCTATTCCCCATCCACTACCAGAATGTAGTAAAAAAACAGATCAGAGCATTCTCCAAACCATTTTCATTTACACCTTAGGCTGTCCTATGTGATGCAATGATTCTAGGGCTACAGAAACACAAGGAAGGCTTAAGGCCACCTTTATGTTCTTCAGCAGTAGGTGATGAGGATCTAGAATCTCTGATTCATCTCATTTCTCACTCTATTACATCATTCCCGCAGTAGAGGTTCATGGCTTTTACATTAGTTAAAATGAAACCAGAATGCTGATCAGAATCCATCTTTTATGAAGACAACATCAGCTAAGTCAAGAACTGACTCAGAAAATTACTTTAGTTATCATTTTGACAAAGTGCTTGTCAAAGTTGGCATCTGTGCTAAAGTTCAGAAAATTTGTCTCAAAACAAGTCTCCTCCCTCATTGTTGATACTCAATGCTAAGCATCCTTCATCATATCCACTTTTCACAGAAAGCCTGTAACCTTATCCTGAAAGCAAAGAATTATTTTTCTCTTGGGTAATGAATATAATGGGTCTCTCTTGAAACACTATCAGGTTTGCACTCAGGAAAATGTAAAACAATTCTTTTCAGCTGAGGAAAGGTGATACTACTGCCGAACTTCTGATTAGTAGCTTTGGTAGGGAGAAAATATATCAAATGATGACCTATGTTTGGCACTATTACCACAGAGTAGTCCTGTACATAATGTTTGGGTCACAAGCCATATTAATACCCCACATAGGACAAAGATCAATAGCAATGTGATGGCCTGATAACCAATGTCTTAAAATCTGTCACTTTATTTTGCCCTGCAGTTAACTGCAAGAAAAATACATAAACCAAAAGCAGTTCAAAACCTAGATGTTTTACAGGCTTACATGATTTTCAGGATTATTTTAAAGTAGTTCAAAATGTTATGAAATGCATACTGTCACAAAAGCAGCTCAAGAACAGAAAAATAAATAAAAATAATAAAAGAATCATAGAATTGTTTTGGTTGGAAAGAACCTTAAGATCATCAGGTTCAACCATTAACCTAGTGCGCTGCCAAATCCACCACTAAACCATGTCCCTAAGCACAATGTCTACACGCTTTTAAATACCTCTAGGGATGGTGACTCCACCACTTCCCTGGGCAACCTGTTCCAGTGCCTGACAACCCAGTAAAGAAATTTTTCCTAATATCCAATCTAAACCTTCCCTGGCACAACTTGAGGCCATTTCCTCTTGTTCTATCACTTGCTACTCAGGAGAAGAGACCAACCCCGACCTCGCTACAATCTCCTTTCAGGCAATTGTAGAGAACCATAAGGTCTCCCCTCAGCCTTCTTTTCTCCTGGCTAAACATCCCCAGTTCCCTCAGCTGCTCTGCATAAGACTTATGCTCTAGACCCTTCACCAGCTTCATTTCCTATCTTTAAAAAAAAAAAAAAAAATAGGAAAATCCAATTTTGTAGGTTAATTTATACACCTTACGCAAGAAATAAAAATCAAACCCACCCAAGTACACAAACAATTCACAGAAAATTTACATCCTAAATGCTGACTATTGCTGGAGCCTCATTACAGGTAAGTAATTGTCCAATGGCTAAAAATAGCATCTGCTCAGCAATCTCATTGCTAAGGAGGCAACAACTATTCACCGATGTCCCAATAGAAAATGAGAGTATACCTGCTGTCAGTAAAAGTAGCAATCAATAATATAACTTCCAAGCAAAGACTAGGCCTTCTTTTATTTGTGTGGGTGTACATATCAAACAAGTTTGGCAGCAAGACAGAACAACAGAATAACAGGTTGGAAGGAGCCTCCAGAGTTACCTAGTCTAGCTGCTGCCCAAAGCAGGTCTGGTTAGGTCAGGCTGCTCAGGCCTGTGTCCAAGTCATTCTTGAGCACCTCCAACGACAACCACAAACTCTGTGCATCCTGCTCCAGTATTTGACCACCCTCATAGTAAAAATCCATACAGGAACTATGGTTCACTTATCTATCTATCTATAACTGTAGGACATAAAAATCTGTATCGGACAACAAATACTGTATTTTATACTCCAGTACAAGGAAAATGAAGTGCTACTACAAGTGAAAATCACCAATTTCCAGTTTTAATTGTATGAGATCTAAAAAGATGGGGTTTTTAACCACTGGGTTGGCGATTGTGTGTATGGCATATACTGTTATTTCAGGCTAAGACAGCAGTTGTATCACTTTCCTATGGCAGACAGCATTGCCCTCATAACCATCTAATGCCTGAGGCTCAAGCCTTGGATTAGTGCCTGTCTGTGCAAGGTACTGTACTCAGCACTTCCAACAAAGGGAAGGAGCTGAAAAAAAATAAAAAGGACCATGGGAGAACAAAACACAATAAAATTGTAGTTAGTAAGTAGCAACCTGAACATAACAGCGGTACAATGAGATTCAAACTGTTCTGAATTATTAAGGCTTTTGATAGCATGGACCTCTCCAGAAGGATTTGGAAGACAAGTGGTCAGCCAGAACAGGTGGTTCTGGAGCCAAACTTCATAATTTCTCAGTGCCTGAGTCAGTAATTTGATCTGAGTACATTTTACCATCTAATTCCAAAACTAAGGCAAAATCAACTATTTGCAGCAATTGCCGGTGCTGGCACTCTGTCTTACAAAGGACTGGCTCACCAAATTCTTGTCTAGGAAACATCTCACTTGCTGCTCTCCAGAGCCTGACACCAACATGTGACAGTGGCCATCAAGGAGACATCCCCATTCCACAAGCCGCCACCACCACAATCAGCCTTCCTCTTGGACTCTCTAAGCAGGCTTAAGGGTCACTGCATGGAAACTCAGGTATTTCAGTGTGATTTTCTTTAGGATTGAGGTCTGTTGGTGAAATTTGCTGAGGAAACCTCTGAATACTTTCAGTTCCTTGGTATTCCTGCTACAGCAATGCCTGATCTCAAAGTTAAAGAGAAAATTTAACACATCCAGCTGGTATGAGAGTCTGCTAGATCTGTTTTTTCTTAACAATAGGTAGGCTTAAGAGAATTAATTTTTTTTTGTCCTGTTGTACTTTATAGATACTTTTGTTACTATTTTAGCTCATCTTCACACACAGCTTGAAAGTCATGCTTCCTACTTCCTTTTACGAAATCATATTTGAATAGAGAGTCACCAATGTCGGTTTACATTCAGCTCAGGAGGCAGCAAAGACTGAAATAGCTTTAGTGACGCACATGGAGCATTCTCATATAAGCAGGGTCTTTTTTTGATTAGAGCATAACGCCAAAACTCATCGCTGGCCGTGTGTTTTCTGCATGCAAGTGTGCCAGAAAGGTGGCTCTTCAGTACCACCCACTTGGGGAGTTAACGAAAACAACTGGAACCAGGCACAGCTGAAGAAGTCTGTTTGTGCTTACTGAAAACATGCTTATTCTGGCAGCAAAAGCCAGCAGATGAAAACTGTCATTTGCAATAAAAATACTGAACTGGGATTTCAAGTTCTTTTTTTCAATGTCACAAGTGAGGACATTTTATGCTTATGAGACATTTGAAGTTTATGAGACAGCATTTTAGTATATCTTAGCTTTTTGGCTAAACTAAGGTACACAAAAAAAATCTGCAGTAGTATTTTCAGGCTACTCATAAATAAAAACTCTCCAGGAAGAGCATAAATCTGTGACACAGAAAGAGAAAGTAAACACTAAACAAATCAACAATGCAATGGTTGGTTAAAAATGAAGATACTATTATCGAAAGCTTCTGAAAAAAAAGGTGTATCATTGAAAACGTGTCTTAATTCAGTGTTATGCCTGCAAGTTTTATTGATAGTTCCAATATTTAAATAATTTTGCACTTAATTTTTTCAATTGGATTAGAAAGTCTCTATGACTGCTAGAGCCAAAGGTTAATGTGGTTAAAATGTTTCACTTTTACATAATATGTTAAGCATCTTTTTTTCAAGAAATTATGCTGAAAAATTCTTCCTTTATTAGAAAAATAAATTTTGCAGCTAGACTGCTCTATTTCTGGAAGTTAATATGAATATATGTTCCAGGGATGATATTTCAGAGTTTGAAAAGTCAAATGTCATATTAGCTCTTAATTAATATGTTGCACAAAAACTGAGAAGTTATGTCAGTACATGGTAAACACTGCAGCTCCTGCCTCTTTCACATGATTACATTTTATGACTACAGCTTCATAATCATATATTCTCCCCTGCTTCAGTACATCTTATTGCATGCAGGAAGGATCTCCCCTTGGGACAGATCAAGAATGTATAAAACACAAGAAGCTCTCTATAGCATCCGATACTCCTATGATGGATTAATTTTTGCCATCAAAGAGTGAGGCTCACTCAGTTCAACAGAGAAAGGCAAGCAGTTTCTAAGGGATGATTTATCTCTTAAAATGGCACGAAACACCTTTTGCCTCTCTCTCTTCGCCAAGAAGGGAATTAAAGCACCAATCCCTAGTTTTCCGGTCATTTCAAATCCTATCCACTACTCCGTGCTACAAATGAAATATTTCTTAAATTTGTCACTCAATGTTAATGGAAACTTCTGAACTCAATCTGTGGCTTAGATACCCAGCTGCAATACTATAAAGACAAATCAATTCTCACAAAGTATTCAGATAGCTTCTGCACGAGGCCGCACAAACCAAGTAATTGTTAGAGAAGTGAATACTTCTCTCTTCTCAATATGTAATAAATACAACACTAGACCACAAGAAGAAAGAGAACAAGATGGGAGAAAGAAAATAATCATCAGCTGCTCGATTATACAGTAAAGACTATAGGGTAAAGATTATAGCATTACATATTTGCACAGGAAGAAAAATTAAGGTAGCACAAATCACCTTACGTCTTTCATTTTCTAGCTTTGAAGCACCTGACATTGCATACTTAGTACTTTTGATTTTTTTTTGTGTATGTTTGCATGTGCAATTTTCTATGTTTAAGTAAAAGAAACAACAAAAAGATCCCTTAAGTAATACATTTTTAGTGTCATGTTGGCATTTTCATACACCATCAGTACAACTGAAATCTTTATATCCACTGCCAAAAACTAGCAACTTCAACTACAGAATTAACAGACTGCAAATGGTTTAATAGTCTGTAAGAGGAATAGCACTAGAGTTGAGGCACACTTTGGCTATGCTCTTCTCAAATATTTGCTGAAAGCAGAATAACTGTGAGACTTGGGAACTAGAGCTATTTAAAGCAAAGCTAATCAGAAACACATAGTTTTATCTGAAATTTTCCAATATTTTTTAAAAAATATAAGTAACTTTGAAGCACATAAAATACAAGGCTAAATATCTTAATTTGGGCAGAAAGACAAAAAAAACCATAAATCTATGTCATTAGCTTTATTTATTATAATCCTCCTGTAACTACTGCAATCCTCCTTTAGTCCTTTGGGTAAAAATGCACATTTTGGGTCCTCAGCCTGGCCAGCACAGTGGCTGTGGAGATCTGGGAGACCAGTGAGTGCTTACCCCTTCCTATTCTATTTGCATGAAAAACCTCCTTCCTGGGACATTCAGCAGAGCTGTTGTTGCACTGCAACTACCCTACCCTGCTACTGGAAGAGTAGCCTTGCCCGTGTGTTCTGGAGATTCCTTTTTTGCTAGAAAAATCCCCCAAAGATTTAGAACTAAGTTGAAGCAGCACTCGAACTGCTCTGACAAAAGACAAGAGCCAGGCAGAACTGTGCAAGGGAGAAGCAATATCAGAGCGGCTAAAAGCCAGGCTATGGGACGTTTTTCATTGGAGCTGTGCCAAGAGCAGTCCATAATTGGGGCCTAAAGATTCCTTAGAGTTGTCATTCCAATCCAGTGCAAAATCACTCTCTCACTGTAACATGCTAGAAACAAAATTACTTCACTTTAATATCTCCTAATATTCTTATTTACTTTTCCTTAAGACATCTCATTTGGATAGCTTGCTTGAAGCACAAGATAAAACAGGTTTCCTGGTGGGTGTATGAGATGCAAGAGTGAAGTGCTATGATGATGATATCCTTACAGAATATATTATACAGCTGGTGCACAGCTAGTCATCTAGCCAGCAGATGAAACACTAGCTGGCAATAAACCTTACTCTTATTATAGCTGTAGAACTGCTAAGTCTTAATTCTGGGTTGTACGAAGCAGGAGTTATTACAAAAGCATGAAATCAAGTGACACAGAATTCCAATAATTTTATCTTTGTAATAGAGACAAGGTACCAAAATGCTAAGCAGCAGTAAAAATTCTAATTTAAATTTCTAAACATTTTTAATTTACTGTATTTTCTTCAGCTCAGCAGACTGAATTTTCTGTGGGTATGCAGGGACGTGGTTCCTTAAGCTGAACCAAAGCAGGTGGAGCAGCCCATGCTCAGTTTTACCAGGGAATCAACGTGAGCAAGACAATAGCTTTGTATGATACAGCTGCCTATCTATGCACAGTTGTTTTATCCACAGAACACAGGTATTACACGTTGTAGCATCTTATTCATAAGCAGCTGTCATTTACATGCTCAACATTACATTCCTTCACCTGTTGTTGCAATAGGCCGCGACTCCCACTGGTATGAGAATCACCCCTCCTCTTCTCCTACCCCCAAACTGTCTGGCCCTTTATTTTGTAGGGCTTAGTTCATACTACAGAAACCCAAAATGAAGCTTCTTTCTCATCACAAACTACTGTAGAGGGGAAAACACCCATAGGAGGATGAGGATGTCCTTTCTCCAGCTAGCCAATGGGAGTCTCCCCTAACCTTTTTTTCCTCTCTTCCTCTCCTCTGTTTTTTCCTCTCTTCCTCTCCTCTTTTTTTTCCTTATTTTTACCCCAAAGTACTTTTTGCTATAAAGAGTTGATGTATGTTATCAACTATGGATCTGGTGATGCAGTCTTGTGCATGTAAGCCTGCCTCAACGCCCTTTGTGCATCAATGCCATTACATGCAATACAAAGAATTAGTTGACAGCAAATATGGTTCGCTAATAAGCAACTAAAACTCTGCACACTTTAAAGCTGCAAAAAGAACAATTTTAAAATTCTATATCTTTGCTCTAGTATAAAAATTATATAAAATCCATGGCTATACTCCAAGGAGATCTGCAATCCTTTTTGAATTGCTGGTAGTCAACCAGAAGGTTGTAAATGGCTGTTATGGCATAACTCGTGTGCTTAAAGTGATACTGGGGATACAGGAACACAGATGGTACAATTCTGCTCTTTATTTATTTTTTTTAATTTAAATTAATTTTATTAACAACCATATTGCATTTCTGTATTTACTTAAAGAAATTAAGAGACTGGAGTGAAGTTTAAAAGTAGAATATTAACCTATAATGCTGTTGAAACATTATATTTTTGTGAATAAAGTCTGTTTACAAGATATGGAGAATAGAGAGACAAAATAAAAAGAGTTATTTAAATAATATATTTTAATCTTGTTTTACATTTGTATTTCATCCCAAATAAATACTCTTCTTTGCTAGTGTGAATAACTTTTTTCAGTGGTTGATTGGTATCAAATGCAAGATTTCTAGCACTTGTTTTTACAGCTTTGTTCATTTTTTGAGTCAGACATCAGAAGACAAAAAGCTTCTTTTACTTATCTAAAATAAATCCTTTTCTGCACAATGGAAATAAAAACTACTTAAAATTAATAAATATAACATTAACTTTATGCAGCCTTGTTCTTATATTACTTTAATGCAACATTAGCTTAAGTTTTAAAATATTTATTGTAAAATAACATTTATTTAATATAGTGCATGATATCATGATGAGTTTATAAAGGTTGGTTTCACATGAAAGGATACAGATTGTGTACCTAATTAATCAACACCCTTTCATTTATTAAAAACTGAAGGCAACTAAATAATCTGTATACTTATCACTAAACAATTCGCACAAATTTTCTGTTGTCACTTTGCTGTTATGCAGAAGTCCACTGCATAACAAAAATCACACCTTAATTAACAGGACAAAGTTGTGTGATAATTTGCATAATTTGAATTTACATGAAGGGGACAGCATTTTCTGGAAATGAAAAGATAGATGTTGTCTAGCCTAACAAATTTGTTGACCTTCTCTAAGGTTCAAAATTCAGTGAGATAGCCCCTCAAAAGCCTCTGATTTAAGGATAAAATTAAGAAAAATAAATTAAAAAAAGGCAAGGAATTAAAATGTAAGAGATGTGTTATAAATAATCAAGCCTTGAGAAGGATATGATAAGGGCTTTATTTGAATACTTAGCAATCATATAAAGATAGGTCATTGTCTTAATGGCATATTTAAACTACGTAGACATTTACTGAGAAAGGAGCCAAACAGGATGAGAGTAGCATCTTTCAGTGTGCTGGAAACCACAAGAAGGGGAAAAAAAAATAAAAGGGGCTCTTCTAGGTTTGTTTCTAACCACTTGGTAGAAACTGTTTCAGAACATGAAAGTGGAAAGAAACAAGTGCTCATGAAATGGAAAATCTCACTGACAGAAAAGAGTGACAACAGGAGAATGAATGCAATGGTCTTTGGGAAAGCAGATTTTAATATACTTTCGGTGTATTCTCAAGTATAACTGCTTCCCATGGGAAGCAGTTCTCAAGAAAAAATTAGTTCAGGAAAGTGACAGGTCCTCAGTGAAATAATATTAAGGGCAGAAGTGCAAACTAACCTATATGAAAAGAGATAGAAACTACATAGCCTGAAACTTAGGAAAGAATGCTAAAGGGAAATTAATACTAATACAATAGCACCAACAAATATGGAAAAAATCAGTATTAAAATATACACAGTTAGCTAGCAATATTTAAAATACTTTTTCTTGACACTTTTAATGCATATTAAAAAGCAGATCAAGAATAGAGTTCATTCAAAGGAAAAGCCTAAAAACTCTATATTCCTGACAAAGCAGAAATATCTTGTATATTTGGTTCAGACTTTGATTTTTAAAAAGTTCACTATTATTGCATATTTAAAGGAGAAAAACCACAGTAAAACCCCAAACAAATAATAAAAAAAACCAAACCAAAAAAACACCCTGATGATGAAGGAGTAAAACTTAAGGGTAGAAAAAGAAAAGCACAGGTGAGACAGAAGTTTAATAAAACTCCAGCTATAGCATATTTTGCTCTGGTGATCTTTGAGCCATAATAAGTGGGGAAAAAGGACTATGACAAATGGAAGAACAATTGAGCTAACTTCAGTTTTCCAAAAAACGCAATTAAAATACAAAATTTATGCAGAGAAAGCAGAAGATAACAAGGAAAACCTCTATATCAAAATACGTCACACAGCCCTAAATTCTTTCCACAGAAGAATATACACACAACGTAGAACTCTCTCTCTGCTGGACTGAGTGATGCTCTGAACTTTGCTTCTCTAATAGCCTCACAAGCAAGCTCTAAAAGTATTGCTGAAATAAGGGGACTGCATAATAGACTGGAAAAGTTAACAGTAGATTGCTGGCAAATAAAGAAGATGGATTAATTGATTTTCTGCAGCTTTGTATCCTTTGTCCATTACTATTCAGTATTCTCATGAATTATTTGGATGATGGCATACAGAACGCCCTTCTTAAACTTAAAAATTATACTGAACCAGGAGAAACTAAGAGAACCGTGGAAGAAAGTAAGAAGACTTCAAATCTGTCTTTCTAAACCAGAAGGAAAAATTCAAAGGAAAAACAGACAAAAATTTAATCAGAAAAGCTGCAGATGACCAGACAACACTCTTCAATTCTGAAAAATAAGAAATGCTTAACTGACTTGATGGTTGTCCTAATCACAGGACTTAAGGACTGGCTTACAATTAGAAATGACTGTCATCCACGTGTGAAAGGCAGTATCCCATGGAGGATGACCAAGGCCCAGAATCAGATCCTTTCCACAGGATCTGAGAGGGGCCTGGGCTTCAACCAGCACAGCGTTCCAAGTAGGAAGAAGAGAAATGGTTTGGACAGAAACAGCAATGATGATTAAAGGCACAGAAAAAAGCAGGGAGAACACAGAAACATTACTTATTTTTTAACTGCCAGAGGTTTTAAGAATAAGTTACACAAATACCTATAAGGAATTGCTTAACTAAACTCATTGTGAGTTGATGAAGAAGAACAGACTTCTTGGGAATGCCTTGAAATCCTTTTAAGTCTTTTAGTGTGTGAGCTCCTCCACATTTACATAAGTTTATTTTAAAAAATAAAATTTGTCAAATTTACTAAACTAACTTCATTTTAGACTTAATCTCTACTCTTTGCCAGCTATTATGTCAAAAGTGTGATCATTTAACACTACTTAAAAAGAAAAAAAACAAAAACAAAACAGAAAGATGATATCGACTACCAGGCAAATGGACTGTAGAACTTAACATTCATAAACCACTGAAACTCTGTTTCACTATTTCCACTTGCTTGCTCAAATACTTCATGAAGTCAGCAGCACAGCCAATCTCTTCTCTTTTGCATATCTCATACTGTTGATTTCTATGAACAGAGATATTTCTAGTGAATTATTTTTTACTTACTTTTTGTCCCCAAAGTGAACAGACAGGCTCTATAAACATTTATAATGGGTTAGTTGATTATCCTTTTCTGGTACTCTATGAACTTCTCACAAGTTTATGAATATGGCATCTAAGTTCTATATATTAAAATTCATAAAAGCATTCATATGCAGCTCACAATGGCAATATGCTGGCACAGGGAGAAGCACAAAAAAAGATTAGAGTGACAGAAAGAAAGCTTTTTTTTTTTTCCTGGATCCTAAAAGAGGCAAGGTGGGGTTTATTTCAACAGAAAAAGTTACTAAGTTGCTGGGCAGAAAACAAGCCTTACAGAAAAGACAAACTACTCAGGACAGCAGTTGCGTTTCTCATTTCAAGTTTTCTCAGCTTCATTAAGTTTGTTGTTCTAGTTTTAAGTAGTTTAGGGAGTTCTGACCAGATTTCAGGCTCAGATTTCAGCAAGAATTTTTTTTCTTTTGTTTTGTTTCTGTCACTGTGGTAAGACAGACAAGTGAGGACCATGGCAAAGGAACTGAGTCACCAGAAAGGAGCAGCAAGCCCTTGTGTGCAGCCAGATTGCTCCTACAAGAAGAGCTGACTGAGGCCTATTTGCTGCAACTGCTGATCAGCTCAGCCAGTGACAGTGCTAATGGCAGAGGGTGCAGCTGTAGGATATAGATCCAGGAGAGATGGAAGAAACTGCAACCCAAGTATCTCGGGTAGTCAATGCAGTGCATCATCTTCTGGGGAGAAGTAAGATGGCACAGAGGCCAAACACCTGGATATTCATCACTTCTAGACAACCCAGATCACGAGACACCAAAAATTACTTCACTGACAGAGAGACTTAACTTCTAGGTGTTATGGCTGCTTGGAGAGAAGATATGGAAAAGAGGGGATCCCATGCAGGGACTCTGGATGCCCCAAATGGCACTAAGCTGTTTCCCAGTACAAAAAAGTATTAACACTTTTCTTTAATATATGAAAGCTTTGTCCACTGTATGAAACTAAGTAGAGCGAAATAATGACGTGTTGCCTCAATAGTCAAACACAAGGCTTTAGATGTACTTAAACATGTCTCCAGAGGACATAGTTCACATCAGGACAGTTTACACCAGAAAGTACTTCTGCCTGTGCTGTAATAGCCCGATTACTACCGACTAACTTTTGGGCAAACAGAACTATAAGGAGGTAAAAGTTGAAGAACCAGTTACAGTTTATGGGAACATCTGGGAAAACAGCTAAGAAAGGGAATAAAATGTGGAAGCACTTGGGCTTCTTTTGCAATTGGAGAAGTAGCACGTTAACCTTCAGCACTGAGGTTGGCTGTAGGTAAAGCACAGCACTCTGCCTCGTGTGGGAGATTAACACACAGGCTGGCAGGTGTGGGAGGATACATGCCTTGGTGAAAAGGACAATCCAAGATCCCAAACCCTGTGAGGAAAAGGGTTAGATTAATGCTGAAGAGACAGTCCCCCTCCAGGGACACGCAGGGAGCAACCTGCAGAGAAAAAATGTCACTATAGTAGGTCAGGTCAGGTAGCAACTTACTGAGACACAGAAAGTGTGGAAAAGTAGCCCATAAAGCCTTCCTCGATCCCTCAAAATAAGGAGTCTTGTCCATGTTTTTAGGGAAGAGAAACACATGAAGCTGACCACAATGGTGACAGGTGTATCTGTGAGCAGAAAGGTCACAAGAAGCCAGAAACAAAGTGGGAAGTATGTTAGGAGATGAAAGCTCAGAGGAGCCAAAAAAATAGCCAAACATCCTGGATTGCTGAACTCAAGGGACATTACCATGAAATTAATGTTAGTATTCAGCCCTGCCCCCAGATTCAACTCACAAAACCTAAGGCACAGAGAGAAAAGCATCATGCACCTGATATTGCCAGGCTGGTCCCAATCCTAATGCCACCAGACAGTTCAGGAATTTCAACACCCAGACTCCCAAGAAATGGGCAGAGAAAAGGACAAGAGATGTGAACAAGGCAGTACTCAAGGCAAGTACAGAGGGCACTTTGTTTCAGGATTATCTGCTGCAGGGAAACTAATACAGGAGGGTCAGGTAACCACGTCTTGGCCTCCATGGGCCAGACAGGCAAGTGTTCAAACTTTCTGGTTCAAAGCTTTTTACACTCACCACGACTGTGACATACAAAACACCCTGAGGACTGATAAAACTGTCATAGACGAAAAATAAATAAATAAAAAGGCAATGAAAAGAGAAGAGCGGCAGATTAAGCTGTGAAAGAACATGTTAGGAGAGAAATTTATGGGACACTGTTCTGTCACTTGTCTTTGAGCACCAGCTGACCAAGCTCACTGGGCTACTGGAAGCAGCCTCAGCAGATGAGCTAGTACTGCTCTGCATCACAGCACTGCTCATGGAGAAAATTAATAGAAGTAGTAGTAGATCTGGCCTTCAGCTTTACCTCTGACGTGATTACTACAGAGCTCTTCCCAACTGCCAAAAACACAGCAGCCAGTAAAGTAAGGACAGAGCCTATTGCTCAAAATATACTTCAAAATTCACTCCCACTGCTCCTTTTCCCTCTGTAATTCACCACCACCACCTTCAACTGCTGTGCTAAGCATTAAAGAAAGGCCATAAGCTTATCCAAAGTGCAAAACTGTTCACTATCTGCCTGCTCTATGTAGCCTGGCAAACCTTCTTGCTAAAATGTGTATGCGTTAGATCCAGGGGTGACAGGAAGAAAACTCTGGGAAATGACCAGAATCTCAAAAAACTCACCGTCACAATGAAATGCAGCTACCAAAGTAGCTAAGACATTTGATGGACAGTGGCCTGGCTTCAGACATTTTTGTCATGGCCCCATTCTCTCTGACTGCAGCACTGCCGTTGGGTGGGCATGAAATGCCTGTACCCTGGCAAGCACAGCCCTTGGGTGACAGGACTGGCCCTGGCTACAGTCCCAGAGCCAAAAGCAGTTGCTGAGAAGGCAGCAAGTCTGCCATCCTATGTGTCAATTTGGAGCTTGTTGTTGTATCAAACTGATAAAAAACCCCAAGCATTTCCAGTATAAATCCTATTGTTGTCATATGTTCACACTTTTGCATTTGAAGGTACAAAACGAACACCATTTCACATTTCTCATCAGTTACAACTGTAAATTGATTCCTTGCATGTACTCTCATTTCATGTAACAAGTCAAAGGCAAAAGGTATAAACAGAGTTCAAGTTGGAAGTAACAACTTTATTCCCCCTCTTTTACAGTCCAGCTTGGTATAAGGTGTTCTGGCCATGTAACTCGATGTCCTCATAAATCCCTCGAAGCCCAATCCTTTCTGATTTACTAGCACTGGTGTTATTTACCCACAATTTTTCTCCTTTTTTTTCCTACACAGGATCAAATTAGCCATTTCTGAATTCAAAAGGAATAAGACAATATTGTTTTTACATTGGTCTTTGTATTAAGACTGTATTTTTCTTTCTTTGCTTCTGACATTCAGAATCACTGGAATTATGGGAAACCAATTTCGGAGACTTTATGTTGGGTGTTCAAGGGAATAAGGCTTGCAGCATCATGCTTGGAGGCTGCATATGACAGTGCTCTGGTGCTCGCCTGTACAGCCATCCCACAAACCATGACCTCTCCATTGAGTAAGTTTCCAGTCTTTCACACAAATTTTTGACAGAGGGTGTAGAAGTCTATACATAGTAAGTTCTCTTAAGTTTTGTGATGATATGTGAGCAGGAAAAAGCAAAAAATAAATAAATATGTAAACAGTGCAACTAAGGCACAAATGTCAACCACACTTTGCAATCAATCAAAAGTCAAAGCCACAGAAACAGAGCATTTAATTGTAGTACTGGGTAACTCCTTTGTTTTGATGGTAGTATGACAGCCTCAACCAAGAGAAATTCAGTATGAAAAAGGATCTGGGGTCTACAAACTACATTTATTATTGTAAATATCAAATTAAGTATTAAACTTGACAAAAGGTAACACCAAGACATCCTGTGAAAAAACTGTGTTCTTCCAAGCAACCTGTGAGAGTGTTTTTCTGCCCTGTGTCACGAGCAAGCAGTGAAGAGCATGCTGCCTTTCACCAGCTTAGTACATTATACCAGATTTGAATCATTAGTGCTGAAACCACCCAATGAATTCCTCGGGAAGCAGAAGCTGTAGCTGACCTAGTAACCCTTGAGAGGCTTAGGAAAATCTTAGAGCTTTTACAAGCATAGCAGACACAAGCACCCAGCAGATCCTCCATCATAAATATTGTTACCTCTCTGGAAAGAAAAAATCCTACCACTCCAGTGAAAAGACCTTGTAAGACACATCCTTCATCTCAGAGGGGGATATTTAGTAAGACTGCTGAGAGAAGCACCATCCCATGGGATGCAAGAGGGGAGGAAACTTCAATTCCTGGGAAAATGCCTCATGAGGTCAGGAGATTACTGCTGATCAAGCCAAGAAAAGGGACAGAACTGCTCCCAGAAGGAAGAGGGAAGGAGCAAAGCACATGAAACCTTTAATCTTTTTGTTCACCATATCAAAGTGGTCAACCAAAGGGTAAAGGTAGCTGACTGGTTTTCACATCCCATAACCACGCCAACCACTAGACACTCTGGCCCTGTCATTTCTCTACCATCAGCATTTCATGAGCTATTTCAAGTATTCTGAAGATTTTACCTTTCCTGTTCTTTTTTTTTTTTTCCAAACAATAAAGGAATTCTTCTATTAGATCACACTGGTATAGGTCTGTTGACTTTTCTTCCTTCCTTATCTTACATATACATCACTGGGTGAATGAAGTCTAAGCTATCAATGTCTGACTTTAAAGATAAAAACAATTTGGTTCATTACAATAAAACTTGTACTCAGTGCCAAGAATAGGAAAAAAGGCCGAAAGGCCAGGAAAGTAAACTCCCACGTTAAACCAGACCTGGCATTTCTGCAGATGGGGAATGCGTATGAAGGAAAGGACTAAAATCTTCCAAGTCTTAGAAATCACTACCCATTCCTTTGCATACAAAGTGAAAACATTCACAAGTAACTGGATTCTTTGAAGTGCAGGCTAAAGGGCCTCCTCTGAACAGACAACACGACAATATCTTGACATTATGGTGTGACTTATCTACCTTTTTTTCACAGGCAACTTGCAAATGGCTTAGCTATGCTCCCAGACAGAAGACATAACTGAAGATAGCAATGAAGCCATGCCAGTTCAGCAATATCTGCTGCTCCTGTGCACTTCACCAGTTCTCATCCTCAAAATGAATACTGTAGCCCTTCACATGTCTGCCCTCTTCCCACCAAGACATCCAGGAGCTCTCCATGTTTAACTACACGTATCCTCTTGGCCTTCACAGACCTCTTTGCAGCTTAGAGAAGTTCCTGATAGGCTCCTGGATTTCACTGTCCTGACTCCATTCCTTCATCCCAGGGCAAAGCAGAAGCCAAAACCCCCATTGTTCACCTGACTGCCAGTATGGACAGGGAAGGGGCACCACCCCCCTCCATTGCTCAGTTCAACTCCAGCCTTTCCAGCCCAGCTGCTCTCTTTATCTCTAGCAGCCCTGTTCCTCAGAAATCTCACTGATCACTGCAGTGCTCCCCACTGACTGTCTCCTCCCATTCAGTATTACACCCCTGCTCATTCCTGGCTGCCTGGTTTCAGAGGGGATGGAAACTAGTAGTTTTTGAGCTAAATTTCATCATTGCAATGTTAGAAAGAACATACTGCCAACATTGAACAACCCTGCTTGCTGCCTCTGCAGGGGAACAAAGTTAATGTGATTCCCTGTCAAGTTAAAATGAGCAGGATCAGTCTTGTTTTTACAGCACTCTTCCAGCAAGGTAATACCTGACAAAACATTCATTAAAGTACAGGGTGTTTCAAAAAGATGGACCCATTTGAAATGGACCTTCAGTTGAAAACGGGTCCCTCTTTGTGAAACACCCTGTATACTGAAGCATAGCCATCTTCCACATTTATGTCCAAGGAAGACTGAACAGTACAGCAAACCACGACAACAAGTTCCTCAAGTGAAAAATTCAAGAATGAACTGTAAAAACTACTGAGGGAACACTGTATTTGTCTTGACCAAAATGCATGTTACAAATTCCTTATTGAATTTGTCAAAGTTCATTAAATGTGGGTAAGTTGCGCAAGTTTCCTCTAAGAAAATGATCCTCTTACAGAGACAAAGGGAGGGAGCCCAGGTCCTTAGAGCATGGCCAGCTCCTGCCTGAAGGGTGGCACAGCTGTGAGTTGGTGCTGCTCTGCCAACATGTCCCCGAGGCAGAGGCTCCTGGAGGCTGTAGCCTACTCAGCCTCCGGGGATGCTCATGCCTCCACACAGGGCACAAAAACTCCTCTTCTCACCCTATTGTATAACTCAGCTGAAATACAAAATTGAACAAAATTGAATTTTTTCAGAAAATACTGTACAGGATCTTAATCAATACAACTGTTTATGGTTAAGAATTAGCAGTCATTTTCATGAGAACTGTTAGCAGAGATGTTGCTCTCCAGCCTTAGTTATGGCATTGGAAAGGCTGCTACTGATAACTAGCTAAGGAAAGCAATTAAGTATCTCCCAATTTTGTAAGCAGTCCATGAATGATAGATACTCATCCTCTCTGCCCCTGCCTTTTGACCAATTTTCTATTCACAATTTTCTATTCCTAGCATAAAACTGAAATTGTGCTACAGGCTGCGATTTTTTTATTTCATTTACTTGTTCTATGTAACTAAGCTGTACTGATACTAATAGACATCTTGCCTCAAATAATGATTAAAAATTTATTTGTACTAGGGAGACATGGTTTTTCTTCAAATTATTAGCAAATCACTGTTGGAAAAGTATAAGAATAGTTGTACTTAAGTTACATAAAAATAAGAATAAATAATACCTATCACTTTTTAGAACTTACTCTATTTCAGAGAAAGTTAATCTTCTCAGTCTTTTGTGGGGGAAAAAAAACCCCAAAACTTAACATAATTTTAATTCTTTAAATAGTTTCACCCAAACCTAAGGTATTCAGATGCTCAATTTTGCCTCTGACATATGTTGGCAGAAAAATTCTATATCCATCAGAAAGTTCCAGGACAACTGGGAGTAAAACTCATTAAGATACAATAATCTATAGGGTGAAAATCAATAGTAAAGTATCCTCTAAGCTACCATCATGACAGAAGAACCTAAGTAACTAACTGACTGTTTTCAAAGTGTGATACACCAGTTGCTTTGAAATCGCATTTATTGTTAACTTAAAATTAAAATGTGTTTCATAAGGATGCGATAATCAAATGAGAGCACTCAAACCAGAAAAGTCTCTTTTTTCACTGCATTAATTCACAGTAACAATCTTGCACTTAATACAAGATTCTTGATTTACTATCCAAGTATGTGACTATATAATCAATTCCAATTTAGCAGGGTTACTGTCCTGAATTCAATGTCACTATTTCCATTAGTAACCTTTGCTACTAATATGCTAAAACATATCAGTTGCGAAGGCCATTACTTTAACGTAATAATCATAAATTACATTTCATTTGACATTAGTCCTGGACAAAAAAAATTACCAAGGATCACAAAGGGTAATTAAGAAATCACATATATAATCTCAAACGCAAAGAACATTGCATTGAAGAACTAGTCTTTAAGGGGAAGTTGGTGGAGACATGAATTCTGAATAATTAATTTTCCAAGGAGGAAAAGTTAAGACCCTTCTTCAAAAATACAAAACAACTAACATACCAAATTCTTACCAGAATACTACAAAACAAGGGGAAGTAGTGAGCATGCACAGACTAAGACCATGGCAAACAGTTTTGTCTTTATACTCCCAATAATGTGTAACTAGCTTAAAGAATGGGAGCATTTTCCATATAAAAATGTTGCACAGGTCTAAAAGGCCATAATAAAGAAGTTTATATTGCTATTTGCATTCATGATAGGCTAAATCTTGAAGTTCACAGTAGAAACTGTGAAGTCACAGGTATTAAGATCTGTGATGTGCTCTAAATATAGATAATTTAGGTCATAGCCATAAGAGATACAAACAGTACCCTGAGATAATCCTCATGTGACACTGATATTATTTTAAAAGGAGTATTTCTATAATAACTCTTGATTAAATATAGAAATATGACAGCAGTGACTAAATCTAGATGCTATATGGTTTTTCTGTAAGGCTCTTCACACAAATCTGGCTGTGCAGTCACTGGACAGACAGCACTAATGCTGCTCACAACAAAACTGGTTTTCTTCTTGGCAAATTAAAGTCTCCTTTCCAGGCACTTCTATCTTTTGAAGTTGTTTTCTAGAATGTTTTCACAGATATAAACTCATTTCAGAAAGAAAAAATAAATGAAAGGCTACCTACAGCCTTTGTGAAAGAATGGAAATGGATATTATTATCTTTCTAAATGTCAACAATCACTTAACATTTGACCTATTATCTTCACTGTCTCCATTCATTCCCCAAACCCTTGAACTCATGAATTCAGTAACATGCTGGAGTATCTAAGTTACTTGCTGAAGTTATTCACAAAAGGAGATTTGAAACGCAGAAGAAGAGATGCACAGATGGCCGCATGCACTAGGAGACAGTTTTCAAGGGTGAAACACTTCAGGAACTTTCACATTTCTCATCTCCCCTCCCTGTCAGCAAATCGCTTTGTAGAAAGCAAGTGACTAGTGTTGCTGATATGCATAATTTTTACTTTTTCATTATTTAGTCCTTATTCTTAAAGTCCATGGTCTTAAATTTTTATGATTCAGTTACAATCTCAACTTCCATTAAAAAAAATAAAATATTAAAGCTAATATTCTAGTTCTTACAGTCATGAAAGAAAGTTTGAAAATATTTCCCAAACAAACATTACCTAACGGCTCAGAAACTTGGGAGCACACTCAGTGCTGCCATGATGTCTGCCTGGTATCTGTGCAAATCTTTCAAAGGCTCACTGGAGAAAGTGGGTGAAATGCTAGCTGGCAAGTGAAGGAGTATATCAACACCACCCCCTTACAGCCCTTGGAGACAAAGAAATAAAATGCTGCTGTTTCTTGTGATGATCCTGGAGGCCCAAAGGCTACAAGCAGCTTGTCTAGTGGTCTCTGACTGGCCATCAAACACATGCAATCCTGGGAGCTGTGTGTAAAACCAGTCTTGGAGGGAGAAAGAGGACAAAGAACCAGTATCAGCACAAGTAAAGCACACCACATATAGCACCTTTGGATGCAATGTGGAGTTACAGCGCAACAAAAGAAGCACAAGTCACAAAGCATGCTAGCAAACAGACAAGAAAAACCCAAGATGGATGCTATAAGGAGAAGGAAGAAACCATCAGTATCAGCACTGTGTTCCTCTCTGTAGAGGATGCTGACAATTCACTGCACGCCCACCTTAATCACAACAGCTTCCACCAACCTTAGGATCAAGAGGTGAAGTGGGGAAAAAAAAAAAGGGCAAATATTAGAGAGTTTGTGTAGATATAATTTCAACTGAATATAATTTTAAATTACTGAAATTGGAGTAACAATAATTATTTGATTAAACTAATAACAAAACCTTGGCTTTCCATATAAAGTGCTGTTTGTCCATAATGGCCTTATGAAGAAAAGCCTGATAATAATGCAATCAATCTCTTCCCAAAAAGTCAATCCTCCAAATCAAACTTGGTGTTTAGAAGTAAAAAGTAAAATTTGGCTGATTTTTCCAAAAGATTACAATAAACAAAGCTCAAAGGTTTTTTGCCTCCTCAAAAAATGCATGTTGTTAACCAAACCCAGGACAGTGAATGGGCAGCGTTAAATCACTCTTCTTTTTCACATCATTCAAATTATTTGCTTTGAAGTTGTCCAAGAAGCATCCAGCCAAATCTTCTTAGTATCACATTTCTCGTATCTTCATTCTACTTTTCTAGATTCAAGACTCCCAAATGTTTTCCTTTTTTATTAATACATCTAACAGACCAAACCCAAAGTTTACTGGAGTTATACTTGCATTTTTCTGTTGTAAAGAAAAACTATTTGTAAATAATGAGGGCTAATTATTGAAAAAGCTGTACTTTTTAAAGCAAAGTATTAGGTACAAAGATAACACAAATAAAACAGGAATTAACTCAATCATTCACATCTCTTAAGTTGCACTTGTACCATGTTTTCTTTTATAAAAAAGTAAGTTTGAAATGCTGTTTTTCCAAGCATGTATGACACTGCAGTTAAGCTTCTCCTTGGTGCCCTGAAATTTCAAACCAAGCTACATCATAAAAATAAGACAAAACTTGTTACAAGTTCAAACCATGCAGGAGTATAAATCAGATTTTCACTTGGATTTTTTTCTCCCGTGCATGCTCATCTATCTGGAAAGGAAAAGAATAAAAGGAATCTTTTGGGTGAAATGTTGTTCAGTTTTACATTGCCAAGAGCTATTTTTAGCTCTTGAAAGTACCAAACGTTCCTAAACAGAAGAGTAAAGATAGAGCCACATCCAGAATTCAAGAGGCAAATACGGTCTCTCTTTATCTTTTCCATGTATAATGCTGAGGGCTATAAAATCAGAGTCCCTCAAAAATCAATGTTTGCAAATTCTCAGCATGGCAAATAGTCTTTTCAGTGTTCCTGATTTGCAAGCTTGTGCTGACTACAGAACAACTTTGTTGGTTAGAGCAAAGGAAGTACCTTTGCAAGCTTGGAGATTCAACTATAAATCAGACGTGAAAACATACTTCACACCGTTATTTATTTATGTTGAAAGGTGTATCTCTAAAAATATGCTTGATGTATGAACAGTTTAATACCTCCCATTCCACTAGATTTGCAATCACTGCACCCACTTTTCTATGGAAAGACAATATTCCTCCCTCAAAAAAAATATAAGCAAAGAAAGCAGGGCAAGGGACACTCACTAATAGGAAAGAAAATGCAACAGAGATGGCTGAGGTGGCATTATTTGCAATGGTAGAATGTGCTTTAAAATTTAGAAATGCAGACTTATCTGTGATTTTTCACCAGTCCAAAAGAACATTATCATTTAAAAGCTATGAACTATAGAGATGTCCTTTTCCATTTAATAGACATGTAGACTACTGCATTGACCAATATTGCACATACCTCACAGTCTTTGTTATAACTCACAAACTGAACAGGAGGAAATATTTTGACCTTAAGTAAGCAAGCAAGCAAACAAACAAAGAATCAAGCAGCAATAGCAATACTACTCTTACTGTGGACCAGTGGTCATCTTCAAGGAAAGGAAGAACATCTGACACATTGGAAGTTATTAAAAAAGTCAATTAACTGCCAAAAAATATAAACATTAATAATACCAGTATAAATCTTTTAACAGCCTCTAAACCTTGCACAAGCTACCAACTTCCCGAGAAACATCCACAGCTGATTTGAACACACTAACAACAAA
Source organism: Aegotheles bennettii (assembly GCA_013398125.1). Lineage (NCBI taxonomy): Eukaryota > Metazoa > Chordata > Aves > Caprimulgiformes > Aegothelidae > Aegotheles > Aegotheles bennettii. Next base: position 68,938 of record VZRW01003378.1, on the reverse strand, counting down.
GTTTTAAGTGGATGACACCTGACAAGAAAGAGGTGTCAAAAATCAGGATCGCAGGACTTTCGTGATTTTAAGGTTTCAGTGCTTTTGCATGACAGACTAACGTAACCTATACTGCAAGCAATATCACAAAGTCATCATCAACTCACTGTCTTAAATATGCACAGAAGAACAGCGGCAAGTGTGTGTATGGTAACACACATCCTGTTACAATGCAAGAGGTTTTCTTAGCTTGAAAAATCAACCTTAGTAGAAAAGAAACCTGCCACAACTCACCATGTTTACGTAGCAGACCGAGATAAGGCATGCAGGATTACCAGAAAATGGTATCTGAAGTACTATGAAAGAAATTAATGGTTTTCAGATTGTATTTCTATAGGCTGAAAGATGGAAGAGTACTGAACATCACAAGAAAAATACTACAGCATTCTTAAAATCAGTAAGGAATTGGAGAACTATGAAAAGTTTGCAAAAGAAATCCAAAAGAAACAAGCCTTTAAGGAGTAAGAGAGTTGTCATACAGCAGATGAGCAGGAATTAATAGCATTGGTCACTTAAGCTCTACAAAAGTTATGACAAGTTCTCTTGAAAGTCTCCATTGAATCCATCACATGTTGTGTCAGACAAGGTCATTCATACAAACTAGCTAAGGTATCTGGGAAAAAAACACGTCAAAAAAGCAAAACCAAAACTCCACATATACATACAAAAAATAGAATATGAAATCAGAGGTTATAATGTATTCTTGTGTTAACTGTTCAGCAGTATCAAGCAACACACGCTAAGGAAGGAGTAGCATATAGCCTGAGAGATCTAGGTAGTGAAGGAAGATGTAAAAAACAAACTACTCAAGAAAAATGTGAACAGGGGAAAGAACAAGAGGAAGAAAGAAGGCCAAAAGGCTACTTTGCTGACTTTGTGTTTGGTCAGCATACAGTGTCCAGAGCCCACAGCCTTACACAAGTCTTGACTAAGGCAAATCAGGTACCGTTTTCCTTTATTTCAACAGATTATCATCAAGCAAAAGCCTGTGTCCTAAAATAAAGGTGAGCACATGTTTTATAAAGATATAGAAATAGCTCCTAATTGTGAACTATAAAACATTATGAAACACCAGGGAAGATCTTTACTACATGCAGAGAATTCAGCACTGAATCAAGTTAGAGCCATCTTAGAGGGAGGAAAAGAAGGTTCATGTCTTGAGGGGGAATCCAGACAAGCAAAAAAAGTTGTGTTACATCTGAGATATTTACTGACTACATCTACAGACTGTTTTTCTCTTCTGCTATAAATTGAAACTTGTCATTTATTTCCCATGAATTCAGCTACCTTTCCACAAAGGACACCACAGAGGTGTGATTTGACAATTTGCTAGTTGAAACATGAGTGCCCACTTTGAAAAGATTTAAGGCTTGATACTTCAAAATAATCTAAGTTTATGCGTATACAGACACAGGGTTTTAGCTCTGGAGACCACATGTGTACATCTTTTTGAAATCTGAGACATATATTAAGTATAACTACTTTTTACAGGTTAAAAGCAGCCTGGAAAAAAGACATTTTGAATTTAGAGAAAACATTGATGACTATTACAAAAAGGCAAGGGGAATGGGTTAAATGCCCAATTTATGAAAAGAATATAAAAAAGCCATCAAAGAAATGTAATGAAATCATAGAAGTGTGCATTTAGGAAGACTTCACACATTCAATGATCCCTTTTCTCACTGCTAGTGAAAAGAAGAAAGCTCCTGCTCTGTTTCAAGGGCAGCTTAATGCACTGATTGCGAATTTTACCCAACTTGCTGATTCATTTGGAAACACAAGAATGAAGGCAGTTAAGAGCCCACCAACTAGGCTAGACACAAAGGGTAGATGATGTGTGCTGTCTATATAGTTGGTTTTATTTCCACAGCTGATGAGTCAAATACTGGTGATGAAGCAATTCCTGCAAGGGAGATCATACCTTTCCCCTCAAATTTCCTCTCTTCTCCTTAAACTCAACACAAGGGACAGCTCTCTAGCTTTGCAAAAATGACATTTTCTTACTGTGATGATTGCTGCCTCTTTTCCACATGCTCCCAGCCCATTCTCACCCCTGCATCACTGCCTGCCTGCAGAGATGCTCCAGCCCGGCACAGAGCAAGGGAGCAGGCTGCCTGGGACATAATGCCCCCCGTCACCATGACTAATAAGGAGATATTGAGGAAAAGGGAGGAAAGAATTAAAAATCTGAAGACAGTAGCAGACTAGGTAAAATATATAGCAAGAAGGAGACAATTAGGGCAAAACCACCAAATATAGCTATTGTAATTGTCCTACAAACAAGACATTGATCTGGATGCAATCCTCTGTTGTAATGAAATCTAGACAAACCTTGCATTTTAGAAAATTAGGACTAGTCAATTCATGTCTACATATAAATTAGCTATCCCCTCTATAAAGGACCTGTTTGAGAAGTACAGGGATAAGTGAGATGAATGGCTCTGGATCAGATGTCATGTACTGATTATACATGAAGTGAAGCTGAAGTCTTTTAAAATGTACTTTCAAGGGTATTTTAATAATTAAACTGAACTCAAATTCAGAATGTCGTTCAGGCCACAGTTTTATGAATGCTTTCAATTCTTTTCAGCCAACATTCTCACCAAAATTAAATGCTCTCTTCCCATGATGCCCAAATTATGTCTTCTTACTCCTATGCAGGCTCTCCTGGTCCCAAACTACAATTTGGATGGCAATGGGATGAACAGGATCACATCACAGCTTGTACCTAATTTTTACCATTAGGTTACATTTAACTCCAATGGTTCTCAGTTTTATTTCAACATGCAGTCACATAAAGGTTTTCCAGCAAGAGGGATGGACCACAATATTCATCTATAGAAAATACTGCATAAAGTTTACAGCATTAACTGATTAGTGCAGTCCAACAAAAAGCTAAAATAACTGGGAATAATTCTGCTTATGAACATGTTTAAATACAATATATTTGCAATATGTTGCTTTTTCAAATGTACACTTTATTTGGTTGTTAATTTCATGCCTTTTTTAAGTAATTGTGGGATTAAAGCACTTTGCTTCATGGGCTACCTTTTGACTTAAAGTTGAAAGAATTTATTTCACTTTAATGTGCAGAAAACTGCAGCCTACTAACAGACTTCTTTCACAGTCAGTGCAGGCTCATTTTTACCTGTATCTATTATTTGCATACATACATTATACATGTAATAAGTGCCTGCTCTGATAGACATTCTAAACTGATCAGAGTAATTTTTAAAAATTGCAAAAGCCTATCTGCTAACTTCAACTTTAACTAGGCTAAATATAATGACTAAGCCCAGGCTTGAATATAGAATTCATATTACAATTTAAACATTCAACAGTAAACAAAGTATGTTACTCAAAACTGGCTTTTTGCCTATGCAGCCTACCACCTCACAACTTTAGGGAAAGTAGGAGTGAATTAGGACCCATTTAATATGTGACATTTTTCTTCTATTAAGCTCTAGAATGACACTAAAATATACTTCTTCTATGCCTCTGAATTTGACTCTGAGATTAAATAATTTAATAAGATGTATGTGATACTAAACAGATCTACTAGATTTACTTTGTAATGAAGTTGAACTAGGGAATTCTCCCTCTAATGGGGCTGAAACCAGGTCTCAAAGCAGCTGGCTGGAAGCAAGACAGTGTCATTATGGGTCTAAGTATCTTCTGCTGGTCAGGGCATGGAAGCAATTTCAATCTTTTTCACCTCTAAAAGTATACTTGAGGAGAATCTAATGTTAAAGCTTCTGTTGGTCGTCACATCGGGGGAGACACTGAGGAAGCATGTGCTGGGACTCAGAAGTGAACAAAAGACAAGGAAAAGGTCAAAAACATCTACAGAATGCTCAATGAAGATCGGTGAGGTTTTATCCACTTTGTCCCCTTCCAAAATCAAACAATTTTCTGTAAACACAGAGTTCCTCAGACAATGTGCAGAGAACCACTAGTATGGACACCCTGAAACACCACTGACCACCACACCCAGCAGCCTCTTCAATATCATAGAGTGAAATTTCTTGGGGTGTTATTCAACTCACTGCTAAATTTGACAGTGTTATGCAAGAACCTATATGTCCCCCACGTCTGCAAAAGGTGTTTCTCCTGAGCATACCTGATACTAATTTCACACAGGGCCCAGCATTTGCTAAAGCTGTTTCTGTACTTAATATAGCTAAAGCAACACACAGCAGCTACTCAGTGGTTGCTAACAGAAATAATGCACTTAATTTGCTGGATCTTCAGTAGTTTCTCTTCCTTTTACTGTACTAAAGACCTCATATTTTACTGAAGCTCTTGCTTTATCTGAGCAAAAATCTCCTACACTAATGAGAAGAAAAAAACCATTTTTTTTTTAAGTTTAGAATTCTGCAATAAGTAACAAAATTCTACAAAATTCTACAAAAGCATATCATGAATTGAATACGTGTGACCAGACTGTTGAATTAAATTTATATTCTTTGAACAAGATAAATTTGGGGTCTTAGACCTTGATTAGCTGGTTAATTTAGTAATTATATTCAAAGTTATGCTCTGAACTGCTCCAAGATGTTATAAGACATCTTCTATTTCCATTCAAAGTTACTCCACCAAAAAAAGAGCATCAACAGATACCAGTAATTTGATAGAACCTTCTTTCCCTTTTACCTCCACCTAAACTTTCAGCTTGTTAGAAAATGTGCTAAACAAGTTAAAGAAAGAAAAAAGGTCAGAATATTCAAAGTAGACAACTATTTATCTGCCAACATATTAAACAGATAATATTCCATCTTATTTAAGCAGAATGACTTCATAACACAGGAAAACAAAAACAAAAAACGAAACAAAAACAGAAACTGGAGCAAGAGAAACAAATTTAACTCCTTGCTATAAATCAAGAGAAATGGTGTCTAACCTAGGTCTCCTGTATTTCTCATAAATGCTTAGCTATTTCTTGGCCCTGAACTGAAAGAGAGACCAGTACATTAACTTTTGTCCAGCTGCATTAATGGCACATAAATTCTTATGTGTACTTCGTCACTTGATTTCTTTTACATTTACTTAAAATATTCAAAATAAGACCAATAATTTCAACCGGGAACAAAATTGTTTGTGGATTTTGACATGGAGGTTCTTGAGTTAGCAGTGTTTTATAGAAATCTGTGAAAATAAATTAGTTTATTGACAAAAATCAAGACTTATTTTTCAGAGCTTTTGAAAAGAATCAGCATAGTATTTTTGTATAATGCCTAGAGCTTGATGCTATGATTATATGGTTAAACAGAATCTGAAGAGAGAATATCATAGCAATACTGCCATTGAATACTCCATATGGGCACCTAAATGAACCATCTCACAAAACAACTACACACTTTCTGTAACATCTCAAAGAAACTGATTTAGGACTTTAAGGGTTTTTTTGTTTGTATACCTGCATAAGAAATTACAATATCAGTAAGGTATTAATTTTTATCGCTTTTCAGAAAGAGAAGTATCTGTTCACAATTAATAAAATTTCTGTGATTAATAGACATATGATGAATTTTAGTTTCATACAAACATTTGAGAATAAGATATAATTATGGCATATTTAGTAGCCTTTCATCTCTGCAATTCCAGGCTCTCATAAAAGGGTTTGCTTTAGTGGCCACAGTTTATAACATGTAGTGTTTTTTTTCTGACAAAAGACCACTGTGGTGAGAGCTTCAAATGAGGATTAAAACACACAGGGAGAATCCATGGGAAGTGATGTACAAGAACAGACGTTTGCGATGCCTAGAATTAATGATCATAGCTTCAAGAACCCAGTGATTAATAAAACACAGGAAAAGTTATCAAAAAATGTCTTTGTGATGACATGAAAGATGCATGCAGGATGGTATCAATATTATATTTTCCAGCTGTTGAATTATGCTTGTCTTTACTCCTCTCTAAGTGTGCAAGAGTCCTGCGGTAACGGCAGGGAACCTATAGCTCATGAATACAGGAAAATTGTTGCAACACACACTGAAGTTTAAAGAGAAAACGTAGGTTTACTTCTGACTCTGGGAACACAACTATCCACCAGACTGAACTAGGCAAAATTTCTAGCCTGGATTTGAGACAAGAATAAGATCTTCCCAATTCACAACAGAGTGAAGCAGATAAAGCAGATACATTGATTTATACCCTTTTATGTCTTGCTCCTTTTCCTGGGATTAAGTAACGAGAGTAGACATGTCCCTATTCACATCAGACAGCTTCTGAAGGAAAGCCCTGAAGAGCAATCAAATTCACTTGGCGATTGAGGAACAACCAACAGCATGAGCTGCTGTATCAGAAACTAGGATCAGCAGTAGGTTAAGTGCAAGATCCTACCCCAGACAGGAGAAGATGGATTTTTCAGCTGAAAAGACTACACTTACTTTTTCAGTCTTGTGATATGGACCACTCCATCTCCATCCACATCTCCATGCCACAGAACACTGCTGCCTATGAGGCTGTACCACACTCTGTGGTTGTGGGTTTAGAAATAATCCTACCAAAATAAATGAACTGAGCAGCTGCAAATGGAAACTTCTTAAACTAATGCTTTGGAGCCAAAGTCATTGCCATAAAACCGCATTGACAGAGAGATGCAGCACAATCAAAAGGTGTAAGAGAAAGACTCCTGAGTCTGAGAAACACAAGGTAAAAGTTGAGTCTTTCAAACCTGTCAGCGTTCAACTCCATGTATCTCCTCTTCCCACCTGATTTCCTTCAAACTGAATCACAGAACAAGGCTGGGTGAATCAATTCACATTATGTTTGTTCCTTTCCAAAACTATTTTGCCCCATTTAACCTTACCTAACCTCCTCTTGTCCTCAGGCCTGTACCTCAATCATGGGCTTTGAAGAGAATCTCTTGGTTCGAGAGCTTTACTTGGAGATTTGACCCAGCACTGAGCTTAATGCCAAGACAAGCTCTTGCTCTGGAAGGCAAACAGCAAGGATACAGTTATATGCTGGGTGATTTAATCTAGTGATTTTACTCTGAGAAGAGTTTAGAAGTATGAGTAAGGAATCTTTCTGAGGAACAAGTATGGGTTTCAACTGCATTTGAGTTCATTCATACATGGCACATCTACACCTGCACAGCTCTACAGCTTTATCCTCACAAGAGGGAAGCACTATCTGCTTTGTCACAAGCTGCTGGAGTTATATGGGTCCCCAGGTCATGGCCAGCATAGCTGGGACAAGCACTGGAAACACTCCTCTTCCTCACCCATCTGTCAGGGAACCTCATGTCACACCTTTGTGCCTGCAGCAGGCAAGCTCAAGCAGCATGACAGGCAGCAAGAGAAGGCAGGCCCATGCTCAGCCCCATGAGAACACGGTCACTGAACACACAGGGGCTATTGTAAATGCAGAAAATAATAATACAGTAGAGCACTTCCCTGGCAGTGATGTGTTACATCTCAACTGGATTAAACTACCAGGAAACACCAGGGTAGAAGGCAAGGAAATTTGTACTTTGTGGACGAGTCACTTGTCCTGCTGCAAAAAATGAATAAAGGGTAAAAAGAATGAAAGGGCTGGGATAAATGTAGTAAGTTCCCTTATGATTCCTCTGGGAAGGATACCTTCAGCTGCAATTTGACTGCTACTAAAGTCAGAAATACATTTACGTTTCCAATTACTGCCATTTATTACTGCTGGTTATTAAAATCAATGTGCACAGCTGATCCAGAAGATGGCAGGTACTCAGAATTTCTTCTCATTTTTATTTCAGTCAGGAAGTGCTTCTCTCATGACAGCCAGAGGTGATCAGGAGTTACAGTAACCCCAAGTGCTTTATGTTCATCTGTTTTACAACAAGTGAAATATTAGAATCCAACAACTTTTTAAAACTCAATTTTCAAATAATTGGCAGACAGGATGGAGTCAAAAAGCAGCGGGAGCATCTCTTCTCTGGCATCAACATTCTGACATCTCCAGTCAAAATAATTAAAGCAGCTGTAGTGCGATCCTTCATCTTCCCCTTCAAGATACTTTTCCCTTCATTTTTCCTTCAGTCACTAAAAAAGAATGGCTTGCAGATAAATAACATGAGCATATTTGCACAATAAAAACCCAAACCACAGGCTGCATCCCCACTTTCCACACATGTCAAATGCAGATCTGTTAAAAATACTGAAAACAAGACATCACTGGATTTTGGATTCCAGATATAGTAATCCATAAATCACCTTGAAAATAGGTATCTACCTGATAAGATTCCCAAAATGAGAATTAAGGACAATCTTCTTGGTATGTATTTTAGTCAATTATTTGTCTTCAATATTTTATTTTACCATCAATATACTACTATACTTTTCCAAAAAGAAAAAAGAAAAAAAACTACACTCATAAGCTGAAATGGGTTAAGCTGATAGCAAAGAAAGATCATTTTATAAGAGTTAGAAAGTTGGGAAAATTTTATTTCACTAAACATTCCAACATCAAGAAAAGATGCAAGACAGGAGTCTTACTTCTAAGAAGTAGTAAATGAGAAGTTCATATTTTAATGCCACTTGTTAGAGGCAACCAAAAGAATTATTTAAAAAAGTAATATAACAATTACAGTATGCTAAAATTACCCAAATATCAGCAGGGAGGAGGCTAAGTAAAGTCAAACTGAGATAGTAAAGAAAAAGAAAATGGGAGAAACACCTGGATTCTCTCCAGCAGTATTACTAACACCTGAATTGTTTGCACACTGAATTGTTGTATCATTTGATACTGTATCACTTTGAAAACTTAGACACTATTTGCATATTTGTTGCTAACAATAAACTTGGATTTAAATAAAACATCCTGGATGAAAATATCATATTTATCTATTTAGTAAGGAGAAGAGTTTTTTTTAAGAGAAGTAACTGCAAAAAGTAGTATTTCAGTGGTAGTACCTCAGCTAAAGCATGTCACCTGAAACTTGTATGTCAAGATTTCATATAAGATCCAATAAAAGTATTTGATTGCTTGCTTCCTCGCTATTAGAGCTGAACTTGTTCAATCAAGTAAGTAAAACTAGATAGTTGTAAAACTGTAGACGTTTACATCACAAAAATGGAGTAAGATGGGTAAATGGTTACCCATCCTTCCAGAAAGGATAAATGTCTGTATAAACTTTAGCATTATGTTGCAGCCCAAAATGTATCTCAGCACATACACTTGACTTTAGGATTGATTTTAAAGGTATAAAATAGAGGGTTTATGCATTGAACATTCCATATCATATTGTATTTGGAAATACAAAACAGGAGACCATGAAATGCTGGAGGAAAATGTCAATACAGGGTTGGAAGTTAAATGTACAGAGAAGGTGTTCAGAACTTTCTGCAGGCTCCACAAGCGAATTGCTTCTTCATGCAATGTTTTTTGCTCTGCAGTGTGCACTGGCTTTACACATAGATGAAATGATGGCAGGAAAACAACCTGCATCAGTGGAGGCCTCTCTGAATCTTCATTTTTAATTAATTTCTCTCATACAATGAATTATGCAGAATCCAGATACTGTTCTTAGTTCAAGCCAAGTTTTGCACTTAAAATGTTCCTAACCTGGGAACACAGAGTATCTTCCTCCCAGGCATCACAGCTTTACTTGGGGCTCCTACTGATTTTTTTCTTATGTTTTATACAACCCGTGACTACTTTATGTAACTAATGTTAAATTTTCCAAAGGAAACACTTTGAATTGGCATCTAATGCCAGCCTAATTTTGTACCAAAGCACTCTGCTGCTACCTATAGTTAGAACTCATTGGCATCTTGTGTGTAATGTTATAAAACAAGTTGCAATTATGAAAAAAACATTATTTTTGAAGCTTCATTCCTTTTATCTTTTTTTTTTTTTCTGATTAAATATGAAACCAAAACTACCGTTACCTGCTTTTTTCTTTTTTTCTTCCTTCCTGTTTTTTGGGGAGAGTGGGTTACTGAGGAGGAAGGGGATTCAGATCTATACCAAGGACTCAACAACTGTGTCTGGAGGTTTGTTATTGTAGATGACAAGTACCTCTCTGCATAATCAAACACATCAGCCACATGTCCACTCTAACAGGTCTCACGTTAGTTCCTGAACTGTTTGGAAAATAGCCACTTCAGTACAACAGCAGAAAGCTTCATACTTTTGTTGTCCAAACTAGTCTTTCTCCAAGCCACTGTACCCCACCCCATGGGTCAGCGTTAGCCGAGGCACCTCTGCAAGGTGAGCCACTCACTGGTGGCTGCACTGAAGTCCTTATTACATCTCATTCCTGCTTCCAAAAAGCCCATGGCAGTCCAGTACCAACTCTGATCACAGGATAACTTTGTTCTCTGATAAAACTCTTCTACTTCCTCACAAATTAATCCTTTGGTATGACAGCTCTCCCTGCATACAAAATACACACTTTACAATGGGAAGTTACCAGCTGTAGAATACAAATGTCTAATTCAAGTCACCAGTGCTAGCTATCTAATACATGCATGCAGCCGTCACCATATACAACTGGCCGGCAACAGACACATCCCAGTCTGGGAACCTCTGCTGTAACATCTGCAGTGCCAGCCATGCAGCAGAGGCTGACAGCTAACAGGTTGCGTATACCACAGAAACCCAAGGGAGGAGGAAAAAGTCCAGACGAGGATTTAAGATGCATGCGGGCATTTGAATTTGGTTTACAATACTTAATTTGGTTAAAAGATTTTTTCACTGCTTCTTTTAACAAAAAACTGCTTTAGTTTTACAAACACAGAGTAAAATTTGTATTTCTGCTCTTTATATAGGAATTTAAGCCTACAGATAAAGTCAGAGCAAAAACATCTTGTCCAGGAAGAGAGCAGGCATGTGTGAAAGCAGGAGGTGAGAGCAGGCAGAAGAGCCTCAGGACTTTTTCTCAGCATTATCTCTCTATTCCTCAGAGACAATTTATCTCTTTCTGCTGATTATTTAAAGAACGTCAGGATACTCTAGGATCTATCTACAGTTAGGTATCTAAATTTAGGCTGTGTTAATATCCCTCCACTCTTCCCACTCACACCCAAGAAGCAGAAGAGAAAAGGATACTTATGAAACAGATTTGATCACTCTGTAATCACAGGATGAATGGGAAATGATAGATGTTTTTTAATTAGAGAGGGTACTATTTCTGGAGCATTTGATTCCAGATTACATGAGACCCTGCTGGAAGAAACAATTCCAGCCCCTGAACAATGCAGCCCAACAGTGAGAATGGATAAACTGTTCAGGGAAATAACCAGCATACAAGAGGAACTAGTGTAGAATAAGCATATACACTTAAATTGAAGACAATCGTGAATTATAACAAGAAAAAACTGCAGGTCACAGAGAGCAGTATAAAGGGAAATGCTTTGCATCCCAGTGTTATAGTCCTAAGAAAAAGCAGCAAAAATGAATGAAGAAAATTTAAAAAAAGAGTAACTGTAACATGATTCAAGAAGATCCAGCAATGCAAAAGTCAACTCCAGCCATGCAAGAACCAGATTTGCAATTATACTTTTGGATCATTTATTTCCAGCTAGACCACTGTGCCAGCTCTCATGTAATCCCAGAAACTCAGACACGCAACATTAGCTATCTAAATGATAACATGCAATGGAAGCATTCTAAAACAAAAGGGCAAATGAGAAGAAATCAATGAAAAAATATTACCGTGCACAAGAGCTAACACAAAGTACTATCCTGTGGTTGCTATGGTTTTGGGTGCTGTTCAGCACCATGTCATTCTTGTAATTTAGAGAAAACAGAAAGAGTCTCCATGATGGAACAAGCTGACATAATATAAGGACACCCATCAAGGTGATGAGCAATTCTGGTCTGTCAAAAATGCTACTGCAGCCTAAGGAGACATACCTTAACTATCTTTGCAGATGCCTGCTAGCAGCATGGGGTCATTCAGAGGCTGTGAAACCTGCCCGAGAGTGAATAAATACTTAAATAACTAGTCTTGGCACACTGCACTGGATAATTACATCTGACAATCTTTTTCATGGCTTCAGCCTTGCAGGGATATGTAGGCATTATGCCAGCCTGCTATATGTTTCAAAGCTGTGGTCTCCAACCCATGCATGGAGGCAATGCATTACACTTAGGACACTGCACTATTACTCACAGTTACAAGCCATCACCACTACTACAGCACGTATCAAGAAAGCAGAACACGACAGCTTATATTACTGCCCAAGAGCCAACAGAGGGATGTCTGATATCAAAATTTCGGTGGTTCACCATCTTAACATAAAAATTATTTAAATGGCATTTTAGACTAGGACTATGGATATTGCCAGTTTTAACAAACCTCTAAGAGGATGCTATCAGTAGAGCAATAGGTGAGGTGTAAATAAAGCAGATCTGAGAGCAACTGAGATTTCCTATTATGGACACAATTACTGACTTCTGGAAGGACACAATGTGACTTTGGCAGCCATTTAAGAAGTTTCAGGACCGAAGAATGTTGGGAACAATCCTTAACAGAGAATGAAGAGCATAGGGCTGTCCTTTAGTCTCAGGTGAGAATCAGAACCTAGATTATTAACTGGCACACTAAGTAACCAAGGTACTAGAAATAAGTGGAAAAACAAAAAAATCATTTTCCAAAATGCTGAAAATATTATATATATATATATATATGCACGTATATATATATATATATAATTTGAAAACTGTTTCTGCATATGGATCTCTAAAGCCATGGATGAAAAAGGAAGGCAAAATCTAAAACTCTGAAGAAAAGAGACTGAAGAGAAGAAAGAAGTTTGCAGACCACCTGACTAATGGTATTTCAATCAAAAACTAGTTCTTAATGTATGATGTTCTTGAAGCAAAATAAATCAACTGAATATTTCAATTTATTTTACTGGCATTGGAGATAGCCAAAAATCATTACTGAAATCCCCTTTTTTACATATGCACTTTAGCTCATTTAGTACTGACTTTTAAAGTCGCACTAATACTTGACCTCAGTTTTCCTTTGATCTCATCCTTCTCACTTAGTGAAATATTTTAAAGAATAATTAATTAAGTACTTTCTAGGAATGGAAAAAAAATCTTTACTTACTATAATTTATTTTTAACCCTCACCCTTCAAAACTAAAAAGCCTTTTTCTGTAGAAATTACAATTTTTAAAATATTATCACTAAAAGCAATTAATGCATTGGGCTTCTTATTTATTTTTTGGCTTGTGAGTGCTTAAGACTCTAACTAGAAAAGTCAGTAAAATATCAGTACAAGTCCTTAGGCCTGGGCATTATTAGGGTACCCTACTCAGCCACAGTGCAGGTCTCTGTCCTAGAGACAGCCACATGCAATGGACTATGAGGAGCATTCCTGAGAAATCCTCAATGTCTTGAAGGTTTTTTTTCCTTTTTTTTTTTTTTAAAAAATGAAACAAAAAAACAAAACAAACCCCAACCTTTCTGCATTTACATTGCTAAGCTGTTTTAACCAAGAACATTTTATCTCAGCTTTGTGCATAACAGCTTCATTTGAAGATTTGTTTCCCCCAGGGAATAGCTACTGCCCTGCAGGTAGCCTCATCAGTTGCCTCTTAATTTTCCATCCCTGGACAACTCTGCACATGCGCTCCTGGCCTCACCTTCCTTACAGTAAGTCACATGCCAGAGTGAGTCAGCAAAATACACTTAACCATTTGCCAGAAAAGCAATGCTTGCATTAAATAAATAAATAAATAGCCAGAATATCTATTTTTCTTACAAGCTTTTTTTGTTTTATTTTCCCTGCTTGGACATGCATCAGAAATGCACATTATAGTCTGGCTTCATGTTAAACAAACACTTAGAATCCATACAAATCCAAATTTAAAAGTCTTAAAATCCTACTAACAGTTTGCCACTATGTGCTTTATTACTCTGTTTTTCTCTTCAGTTTAAGGTGTTTTCCCTAGCTGTAAGGAAGGAAAATGGATGTCATTAAACTGTTTTCACTGTCAAGCGCGTGACACAGTTCAACAGTTTTCTATCTACCCTTAATTCACTATCATTTTCCCTCCACCGCTGCATTATTCATGTATGTCATCCTCTTCTAATTCCTGTGACAAACACAATTGTAATGACTTTATTCAGGATCAACACTTCCACTCACGATATTAAAAGACAAGAAGTTAAAGCACTGCGTCACTTGGCTCTGCCTGACAGCCGGTCAGGGCGAAGGCGAGGCAGCCCTGGAGAGCAGGCACCAAAACCTGCTGCCCTCGGGAGACAGCTCTGGGGGCACACAGGAGCCAGGCAGCACCAACAGAAGTGACCACTTCATTAATTTTACTGTGTTTCAGGGAGGTGAAGAACTGACTCACCAATAAAGGCAGAAAAGCACACCCTGTCAAATTTTAGATTTACTGGGTTAGGTTTAATTTACATCTTTCTAAATGTTTATTTCAAACATAAGCATCAAATGCATATACTATTTCATTTAATATTACTAATTTAAATGTTACTTTAGATTCATATTACATTGTTAGAGCCTCTGCATAAAATTATTTCTATACATTACAGCCTGGAATGATTTTTAACATTTGACTTGACAAACAAACTGCTAATGTAGTTTCAGCTTTAATCCATTTTAAAGCACAAATTATTTAAATAATTCACTTTGAGTATTCTATATGACTGAAATTACCCATTGTCATAGCACGTTGATTTTGGCAGTGCCTTTGCTATTTTGATGGTTCACAAGTTGTCTTACAGTTTCAGATGGTGTTAGACCTAGAGACTGTATCTTACGCCAGCTGGAGTGAGAACATTGCTTTGATGTATAGAAATCTAGTTTTAAAAAGTCAGAGTCTGCTAGCAGTTTCTTTACAAACTACGATGGCAGCTGTGCTAGAGGTCATGAATATTACATAAGGGCTGTCCATGCATTCAAGCCAGCATTAGTAAGCCTAATTCCCATAGCAACACTCGCATAGATTTACTCATCACTAGGAGATGCATCAGTTCAGCAGCAAGTGCTGTACTGCTACCCTGATTAGTCTGCAAGATATTATTACTTTAACTCTTCTTTTAAAGATTGTGCATTTACTGATAAAATTCAACACTTCACCTGAATTTCAGGGCAGCTTTCCTGAGAGCAAAGAAATCTCAAATAGCAAAAAGCAATCCTGATAAAACTGAAACTCTTGATTATGATCAGCTACATCTCTAAGATAGAAGGGGGAAGAGACGAAGTGGGCTGCTTCTGTGGCATTTCTGCTATACCAATTCCAGGACAGCAAGACCCAACTTCAAAGAGAGGTTCAGTACCTTCTATGGTTGGCAAGCTCCAGCACCTCATTAATAAGCTGCTTTAGGAGCTCTTATTATATATTGGTCAACAACTACCTTTTTTCAAAAAAATATCTTTGGCTTCCCTGCTCGAATTCTCTGGCTCGATGAAGCTGTCTGCTTGTGCATTATAGCGCTGTATTATTTATGAAGCTGGTCTTCACCATACAATCAGGTGCAAAGCTCCATGAGCTGAACTCTTGAATTTCTGGAGAATCCTTGTAAAACAGGTGGTGTAAATGGGCAGAAGTAAAGCTGGCAGCAGAAAAGGAAACGGAACGGGAGATGGAAGGGAGATAGGGAAATAAAAAACAAGGCAAAATGGAGGAGGGGAGTCATAGAGAAAGTGAGAGAGAAATGCAAATCAGGTAGATCTGAGAAGGACCTCAGTAGTGTATTTAAAAGTAAGCTATGAAAATGGAAAACAGATCTTAGAAAACAGTAATACACTGAGATATGGCAGAAAGCATACAAAAAAAGAAAAACTGGAAAGAAGTGGCAAAGGAATGATAACAGATGAGTATGAATTTTACAGGTGCAACAGTATTTAAAGACACAGCATGGATGAAAGAAAAACAAGTCCACACCTTTCACTGCTAAAACCCTCACAGTCCTAAATGCATCTCATGGAAAATACATAAACACACAGCAAGAACAGCTCATTTAGTATTTCCTTACTAAATTGCCACTAACTGCCAGGAGTATGAAGATAAAAGGAGAAATCTTAACAAGTACTAGACCATAGTACTCAAAGGGTCATTTAACACACAAAATGTAAAGAAAGCCAGTGAAGTCTTCAGGTAAAAAAAAGACCTTTTTAACAGATACTCCCTATTTATATGTGACTTGTAGGGACTGATCTGATACTTCATCAAAGGAAGAGGAATAGGATGTTTCAGGGCTGATTCTAGAACTGTAAGTTTTAAGTGCTATAGCAATCCACCAGCAAACTTTCACAAACACCTTCAGTAAGAACTCAAAGCTTTGACTCTATACACTGCAAATGAACATGTATATTCAATAAGTGAAAAAATGCACACATTTAAATAAGATTATTTTGAAATACTTAAGACAATCAAATGCTCTTTATGGAATAGTGATTCTAAATGATTTTTCCTGGAAAATGTATTTTCTACTGTTGTCAGGAAAATCTTTACAAGAAGTTCTTATACTACATGTTAACACATTAAAAACAGTTGTATCAGTAATGGATGAGATAACAGTCCTTTAAAGCTGAACATTTTACGAGTCTGTGACGTGAAGTAACACCTTACCTTTGCTTTTTCCAGCTGTGCCTGGGCCTGCCGCTCTGCCTCTCTTCGCACTGCTTCCCTGTCTTCTTCCAGAGATACATCTGAATCAGATGGACGGCTGGTGTAGGAGTCCGCCGAACCCTGCACAAGGAAAGGAAAAATAATGTCACAAGTTGTTTCAGTGTTAAAAAACAAACAAAAAAACAAAAAGAAGTGGTTATACTCCCTGCCTTTTCTCTTACTTCTGTATTCCTGAAAAGAGAATAACTGCCCAGAAGGGAAAGTCACTTAGAAAAATTATGTGTAGGTAAACGTTTTCTTCTGGAGACTTTCCAAAAGTGCAGGTGTCTTCCCCAGTATTTTATTTCCTGCACTATACCCATGTTCTTATTTGTGTGCTTTTCAGCAAGCAGAGCCAGTTGCTCTGTAGAGTTACAGCAGTGGTGCAGTGCAGGGCTGAAGGACACACAGCAGCTCCAAGGATGGCTCAATAAAAATTAAAACTCTAACCAGTGACAGTATTAACAAGGAAACAGATTTTTTTATAATAAAAATGAAAATTCAGTATCAATAATTGCCATTAATACAGTAACACTGCTAATAGATTTAATCTCTGCTATCCATTTTTATGTCAGGGCAACCTCTTTACCTGACACACTTTCCCCATCAGAAGTGCAAATGACTCGTATCCATCTCTGCCCCTCAGTAAAACATGAAAATGACCACAGATCAACTTCTAGCTAATAAAATCTGTCTGGACTCAACACATGTCCCCGTATCACCACAATGGAAGCAGCCACAATGCCAGAACAGCTCTATAAATAATGACAGCTCTGCTTTCTCTCTGCATCTCCCCGCATACAAAACAGAGTTCTACTAATTCAATCAGAATGAAAACAACTGTCCTCTCACCACCGCCGTTTTTTCCCTCCCACTCTGCAATATATATAATATATGACGATAATGAAAACATAGGGCTTACACAGATATCAGAATTCTTCAGACGTCCTCCTTTGGCTCTTTTCAGAAGCCTGATCCAGGTGGCCTTCATTAGCCAGACAGCTCAGTTATTGTCCGCAGCTGCAGCGCCCGGCACTGATCTCATAAAACATGTGCACACTGAGCACCGCAGAATCACTGCTCCTTTCCTATCCATGCTCTGCTGTGAGAGCCTTCCTTCTTTTCCCTCTGCCTTTCAAGCTTGCAGCCTCACTGTTTCTAGGTATTCTACTGCAATTAAATTCTCATTTTTTTTCTCGTGCCAGTAAAAAAAAACAACATCAAAAACTAATAAATAAATAAATAAAGAAATCCACACCACCTTCAAAAATCTCAACTTGAATGATAAAAAGGTAAAATAAACCAGGCTTCAGGTAAATGTTGTGAGAGATGCTTCAGTTGATAATAAACTGAGATCAATCACAGAAAAATACCTAGGGCTTTTTCCTTTCTGCTTTGGGGGGTGGATTTGGCTGTTAAAAATAGTGCTTATAAGAAAACATTCTAAAATCCTGTGCAAAATGTATTCTGTGACATTTGCAAGTGCAAAGTTCATTTCATCTCTTCCTTGATTTGCTGGGGGTGGGGTAACAGGCTGTTCATATCACTGGGCATGCTCCATATGTGCAGCCGTTTACGCAGATGCTCACATCACACCGGGTTGTTAGCCTATGCCAAATTGCCATTTTACATCTCAAGGGTAAACAGCTGGAAAATGCAAGGTCCCTGTGAAACTGGAAGAGCTGGCACAGCATCCCCTTCCCATCATGTATGCCTGCTATGAGCCACGTTTCCCTTGGATGCTCAGTTCTGTCACAGAGCACTTCCCTCCGCTGCAAAGCGCTGAGCTCCACTCCAAGCCCCCTTACAAAAAACGTACATCCAAAAATATGCCTGTTGAGCAGGAATTTAACTCCTTAGTTACTGCATATATTTTTCTGACAACAGCAGAGGAAAGATGCAAGGCTCTTTCAAATTTCTCTTTATCAGAACTTGACACAGCTCCCCAGTGGAAACAGTGGCAAAAGACAAGCAGCAACAAGCAGACAGAAGTTTAGTGCAGAGTTTAAATCTTATTACCATTGACACAACAGTGGCCTGTGGTCAAATCCACTGATGTTGTCATAGCATTAATGAAAGCTGAGACTGTGATGAGCTGCCCCCTCCACCCCCACCCCTCCTTTAGAGCCTCAATCCCCAGGACACTCTGGGGTCCTCCAACCCTTCAGGAAAGGGATGTCCAAACCCTTCCCCATCAGCGCTGCAGTTCCTTGGTGATGCTCTGCCACCAAGTGCGGCATGGTGTCATAAACCAACCCCAAAACAACACTGCCTTTAAATAAGAGGAAAACAAACAAACCAGCCATTAAGCCTGACATGGCCATCACACAACAGATGATGTAGTGTGGGTGTTAGTTTTCTACAGTACTTCCATGGTGACTGCAACATATTTTCCATTGATTAAGTGGCACAGCTTCACTTTTACTATCGTTCATTCTGCTGTCCAGAAGGGATGGTGCGTAACTGGTCCTGATTCTATTAAAAAACAAGTCATTAAGCACAGAAACATAATTCCTATCTCCCCTAAGGGGGCAAAATGCCTTTTTGGTCAGGTCAGAATTGCTAGAATTGGAATTTCATCTTCCAGGCCACAAAGATCATTTACAGTGCTGGTCATGTCTTCTGTTGGCCACAGTCCCAACATACATCCAAAAAATCATAACGATTCAATTTGTTTTAATTATATTGACAAGTCTCATTAATCAAACTCAACAGAACATTTATTTTCCCAGTGGGACAGACATGATCATGTAAATTTTCTGTGAAAAGCAGAAATTGGGAGCTTCTTCGCTTCTCGAATATGGGAAAAAAATGCAAAGCCTGACATCAGGGCAATCCAGGAAAAGGGAGAGCATACAATTACAATTAATTCATTTTATCAACTACTGAGTATTTTTATATGGGCTAAGAATGAATTCAGCCACTTTGAGATGTAAAAAAAAGTCATGCTAATAATTACCCCATCTATTTACTCTTTTCTCCTTTTCTTTTTCTCCTTGCTTGGCAGGTTTACAAACCCAGTTTGAAAAATAATTTCCTGTTTTAATGACACACTTGACAAATATTTACCAACTATCTTACCAGTTATTTTATTAAAATAGCTTCTATGAGGTATTCTTACAATATGAACCCATACTTTTCACTCTGCTAGTGGTCACAGGTGAGCATATTTGGGCTCCTTTTTCTTCAAGAAGACACGTCTTATCTTCTTTAGTATTGTAGAAGTGTATCATCTCAAGAGACTGGGTCCTTCAAATAAATTTATTTTACTATTTTCATTTACTTGCAGATAGAAACTCCTTAGTTAAACTAGGTGATGCCTTTAGATCTCTTATTTTTCTTGTTAGTTTTCTGTACCCACGTTGAACTTTGGTCAGTACAGTTGGAACTCAAGTACAGATTTTGACTGCAGTGTTACATTCATAGCGTAAAATCTGTTGATGTGTTTGGTCTGTTACTGTAATGAATTCTCACTGGGTTAATATAGCTGTCACTACACCTGCAAATTCAGTCATGGCCTTTATATTATGTCTTCCTCATAAAAAATAAAAGTGATCCTCTGAGCACCATGGGTTCCTCTTTAATGGGTTAACCCACTTATGAATTGGACAACATTAGGACAGGTAACTTTCCAAACTACTGAAAATTCTCAAATAATTCTCCCGTTACAACGATCAAACAATTTTCTTTAAGTAGAGATTTTTAAAATTATTATTTATGAAATGAAGGCATGAAGCAGTAAGAAAACATACAAGATTATACAATGAATAAAGAAATATGTGACTGCACATCTATATAAACTCTTCATTTATAATAAGGGGTTCTTTTAGTTATATTTTTTATTTCCTCATTTAATACTGAAAAGAATTTTAAACCCAGGAGAAATATCTTTATGTATTCATTTGATTTATACTTTCAATATGGAAAGCTCAGGGCTCACTGTGCCAATAAGAGAAACAATTCAATTCAATACTCAGAATTTATACACAGATATTGCTAACTGCTTATCTTCTAATCTTGTTGAAATAGTTCAGTAATAGTAACGACACCACATGTCCTGCTAGGTGGCATATTGTATCCTTTTGATGTGCTACCACCTCAAGTACTACAAAATTAAGGAAAAAAATGTTGAAAGGTTATTTCCATACCATTTTTATTTCACTTAAAATCTTTTAAAATTATTCAGAACAAAGGCAAAATGTGAAATGTTGAAGTTTAGCATGAAGTGGAACTGCTGACATTGGCAAATTATAATATACCAACAGGGAATACAGATTGCCCTGTTTCATCATAAACTGACCAACCTGAAATGTGTTAGCCACGCAATTAGAAAATCAGGAGTATTCCCACAAATGCACTACCAGTAGGGACCTCAGTTTGGCAGAGTGGCCACAGCTGGTGAATGTGAAAATTTCTTATCTATGAAGTTTTCTCCAGATTTCTAAGCAATGTTTTGAATGTCAATATTTTGAATGATGTTGAAGAAAGTACAAAATGTTGCTCTGAGAATGTTACACACATTATATTGATGTTAAAATTAATTATTTGAGGATAGAATTTTTATGGAAAGACCAAACTAATTCCAGTTAATTGTTTGGCATGTGCATTTGGTGTGTATGACAAACTCAAGACATAAATTTAAACAAAGGAAAAAGAAAACAGACCATGTATTCATTAAGGGGATATCACGCAGGAATTGTTGACTCCATGTGCCATAGACACTTCACAGCCTGGCAACTGCCAAGTCTAGTCCTGACGTCCTCTCTGGTCCTTGGCATGGGTCCTGCAGTACTTGGCCAGTTGCTCACTACACACACATTTACACTTAAATTCTGTAAAGCTGTGCTCTCCCACAATTGCTATACAAGGAGGGCTACCAGATCTTACAGTAGTCACTGACATCCTCTGCTATGTTTGCATTTAAAAATCAAAATGAACGTTGATTAGGATTTTTGTTGTTGTTTAGAGCTAATTGTGCATTGCTATGACATCTACAGCCATGGGGATGTTCAAATAACAGGAGGAGTGAAATTTTAGAACAGCTGGGAGCTTTAGGGTGGCAATGCGATTAAAAAGGAGATTATATAGGAAACAAGTCTTCTCTTTACCCTTAACATGACTTTGTCAAGCTTGATCACAGCATCCAGCTCAACATTAACAGGTTTCCAAGGTGCTAATCTAGTCGACAGCTGGATGAAAGCAGGTTGTGTTTTTTTTAAGTAGCCCTTAGGTTTGCAGAAGCCTAGATTTTGGCATTCATGAACCAGTTAAACAGTTGTACCCAGCACTTTATCAAGGAAAAACAAAACAATAAACCCCAAAACAATCCCACAGACCAACCTACCCCACACATTTGCATTATATTAGTGTAAATGTTTGCTTTCCTGTTGTTTTGCTATGAAAAAGTAGCATGAGTAGGTATTTTTTGAGGAATGATAGTCTTTTCATGGTGACTCTTCAGAAGAACTTTGGCAATATGCAAATTGTTTATAAAAGAGCAGCTGCAGAGCTCAGCCTAGTTAGCAAACAAACAGACCCCTCAGAGTCAGCGCTAAACTTTCCCCAAATCTGTGGGATGCTCTAGTGTGTTATGATTTACCATCTTTTGCAAAAGCCGTCTAAGAGGGTAAACTACTTGAGACCCTACGGTACTAAGCACTGTACAGTCACAAAGTGAACAACAAACCCTGCTTAAAAGAACTTGCAGTCTAAAGGATGAGAAAATATGCAGGGGAAAAAAAAAAAAAAGGACTAAGAAAGAGATCAAGGTAGCAATGCAATAGAAAATAAAGCATTTTTAAATATTTGATGCCAGCATTATGACTCATCCCTTGCATAACCATGGTGGGTTGTTGTTTAACTAAGTTTTCTATATGTATTATAGCAGAGATTAGTTCTGTGAAAGCCTCTGAAGGAGGATAATCTGGTAGCTCTGTATATTCTAACAGAGAGATTCTCCCACTTATGAAACAAGAGAAAGTGCTTTTGAGGAAAAGGGCGATGATAGGAATATAAGGAGGCCTCCTAGCTTATCAAAATGTGCTTTATCAACAATATAATCACATAATCAAGAACTTAAAACAAAATCCCCAAAACTAAAAAAAAAAAAAAAAAAAAGATTTGACTTTTAGAGACAATTACTTGGATCTAGAAGATGGGATTAAATTATTGATGATGTTGAGCTATAAGGAAAAGTCAGAGCAATGACAGAGTCAAGATGTTGTCAGTGGAACAACTCAGAGACAGGTGTCAAAAGAAGAAAAATACACCAAGGAAATGATTGCAAGCTGCATGAACCTGAATCATCTCACTTTTGTCTCAGACTGTCAGCACACACATGGATATTAACACAACTTGGTTGACTCATGATAACTTTTTAAAGCTCTGGTAACTTGATTATTTGCCTAAGCCCCTAGGCAAAGGTAAACCATGATTATTACTAACAGCAAGCTGAACTATGGTGGTGCTTACTGAGACAGAAGTAGGTAAAAAGTTGAAGATTTTCAGGCAAAATTAAAATATAATTTTTGACTGTATTAATTAATCAATGGCAGATATCACAAAGAAAAGATTTTACATTGCAGAAAGACAACTTAGAAAAAAGGATGCAGAATATAAGATGCTATGTGTTAATACAAGAGCACAGGAAGACAGACAAAGATTAGGTCAGCCATAAAATTACAAGAGCTCAATTAAAAAAGAGTTAAAATGGAAAACACATCTGGGATGACAAGGAAACAGAAAGACAACTAGAAGAGGAAGGAATTTGAAGGAAAGCATGGCAACTATCATCTCGATTTGTCTCAGCTCAGTTAAAAGTACCAATTTAGATTCTCTGTTCCAGATTTTCAGTATATTTTTATCTGGGATTTTGGTTCAAGTCATTAAGATTTTCTGCATACTTAAAAATAACTTCCTTGAAAATTTAGCATGAAATTCTGTTAGCAATGGAGAATTTTGAAGGGAAAAATATATTTTATTTGCATTTTATCAAATTATCTCTATATGTACAATCCCCACTTGCTTTTCAAATGTAACATATCCAGATAATAAATGAAAGGTTTGGGCTTTTGCTTGACTTTTAACTTGTTAAAAATGTTGAGGTTAAGTATATACAGTAAAGTCTTCCATATTTTACTTTTTCCAATGTAACAACTGCTTTAAATACATATTTTTGCTTCCTACCTCTCATTTCTATACTGTTTCATCTGTTTAATCTTTTTTCCATGCATCTTCATGAGCTAGTATGGAAATCACGCACTCTGAAGAAACTGCAGTCATAGACCAGTCTACAACATTTTTCAATCTCTGGTAAGTATATTTTCCAGCCCATCACCTACTTCTGAAATCTTGGGTTTTTAGTTATGCTCTTTTGTTAACAGCAATCAATGACTGTCACGACATAAAACACTGCCATTTCCTCACTGCTTGTATTAGGAAAGGTTTTCTTATCAACACCTTTGCTAAACCACACACATTGAAGACTAAGGAATGAATTCATTATTTTCCCCTAACCGAGGCTCATTGAAATCAAGCTTGTCAAACAGTGGTTTGTTTCCAACTCAGCCCAGGTATCTCTAGCAGGCGCCATCATCCCTGAATCACCTGCAGCCTTGCTCTCTCTGATGCTGCCAGAAACACCAAGTGAGCAGCTTTCACACAGCATGGCACCAAAAACACAATATAAAATGCACATATCCTCATCAGTGGGTGAAGGTAAGCTCAGTTTCCAAGGGTCTCAGAAGCCACATGAGTCCTTGTGCTTGAAAATATCAGGACTGTTTCTTTATCTCCATTACGTATCTTCCAGGTCTAGCATAAACCAAAGCAAACTACTTGCAATTTTCCCAAGAGGATGAGGCTCCTTACACCACTTAGATATTACAATTATTCAAGAATACAACAGTGCATAATACTTTCTCAGCAATAGAAAAGACTCTGGACAGGCCCTTTGTCCCTCTTGTCTATCGCATATCAAAATAATAATCCAGGAAAAGTCTCTCTCTCCAGCATTTACCTTCACAGTACCAAAATGTACCAGTTAATATATAGACTGCATGATGTCAAGTGTTCACATCCATTGGCTCTTTTAGATTTGACTCTAAAAGATATCTAACCTAGTGCCTCCATGCAGAGCGGGTGCGGGTTACCAAGTATGTAGCGTGTGATATTCATCCAACGGCAAGGAGCTAAAGCAAGCACTGTATGCCCAGTTTTGCCATCCCAAAACACATGGCTGTCACTGCTTGTATGGCTCCACCAACTGCCTTTTGAAAGAGGGAGAGCAAGACTGAGTTCGTGATTCTGACTCATAAATCCTTCCTACAGCACTTTTAGAGCACTATCTCCGCCTATTTACTAAGAAGCAAGACTGAAGTATCTGTATATTACTGCCTCTGTTTTCTATCTGCAAGCAAACACAAGAATGCAAAGGAGTATATACAACACTTGTTTACAAAAACAAATTAGTAAAAGGCTGTAGGAAACCATCTGATAGTATATATCTTCTAATAATGAATAAATCTAAGTATATTTTTTACAGCTAAAAGAGATCTTGTACGATGGGTTTATATTAGCACTCCCGAGATATGATCACTTGAAATAAAGATGGGAGGGTTAAAAGAAATGTATATGTTTTAAGCAACCTACAAACAGAAACATGCCTGCCACTGAAGATGGTGACAATGATTAGATGCTAACCTGAAGGAAAATAAAATACAAATAAATTACAATAGAAAAACCAAAGGAAATCATAAAAGCAGCACATAGTCTTGTAATCCTTCCTAACTCGATGTTGGAATATTTTTTGTGGTCTGGAACATTCAAAGCTTAGTCAACAGCAACTTTCCAGGATAGTAAGTGAATGCAGGTTTTTAAAATTATTGTGACCTAGAAGACCAAACATTTTCTGTTTTTCAGACATCAAAGAAAAATAAGGAACAGACTTCTGATTCAGAACAGACTTTGTCTTTGTGAGGAGAGCACATTACATCATGTTCCTCACTGAGCCTCTAGAGGAAGCATCAAATTTTGGACCTCTGGTTGTTCTTTCTTCTATCACTGTAATACTGAATATTGACACAAAATACATGTTTGATTTGCTGATAAATCCAAAATCTTCAAAAAAGAATGCCTGAAAACTACAATACCTGCACAAGCTCTCTCATGTGTCAGAGCTATGATGATGTACTACATCTTGTTCTTAGGATCACAAGATAGTTCAGGCAGAAACAGGGCTCAGGAGGTCTTTAGTCCAACCTCCTGCTGAAGCTGTGAGACCAGACCAGTTTGATCAGGACTTTATCCAGTTTGGCCTTAAAAACCTGCAAGGACAGAGACTGCACAACGTC
The DNA here is from genome assembly GCA_013398125.1 of Aegotheles bennettii. Lineage (NCBI taxonomy): Eukaryota > Metazoa > Chordata > Aves > Caprimulgiformes > Aegothelidae > Aegotheles > Aegotheles bennettii. The sequence goes on along the minus strand of VZRW01003378.1, from coordinate 42,972 downwards.
TCTGGGTAAACCTGTCCTGTTGATGGACTATCCTCACAGTGAAGATGCTTTTTCTTACATTCAGTCAGAATCTCTCTTTTTTTCAATTTCCAATGTTTGTCTCTTGCCCTGCCACCATGCACCTCTGAAGAGCCTGGCTCTGTGATTTTGATAACCTTCTTGTAGATGCTGGAGGGCTTCAGTTTCCCCTCAAAGCCATCTCGACCCCAGGCTGAACAAGCCCCGGTCCCTCAGCCTGTCACTGCAAGCCAAGTGGTCCTGATCTGACCATCCTGGGGGCCTTCTGCTGAACACATTCTGGTTTATTCACATCTGTCTGTTGGGGCACCAAAACTGGTCACAATAAAGCAGGTACTCTGTAACAAGTGCTGTAACATTATTAATATGCTACAAGGATCAATCAACTTTGCAAAATCCCTCAGATAAAGAGATCCCTTTTAAAACATTCCTAGTAAGTTTCTGGTCACAAGAGAGTCTACAGCACCTGCAGTAATGAAAAACACAGAATGGAAACCCCTGTTCTGCAAGCCTTAAGGTCCTCCAAATGAACCCATGTCACCCCTGACAACTTGTTTCCTTCATGAACTGCACTGGCTAAAGCCTGCTTTTTCCTCTCTACCCCATTGTTTGGAAATGAAATTAATTTTCTCCTTAAATGCATGTGGTTATGCTCAATTAAAAGTCCTGTTTCCTCCAGTTTATGAGGGAATCAGTTTTTGCTTGAGGAATTGCCACCCAAACTTATCACCTGCACCACTGCTGCTATCACCACTGGACTCCTAAAGTTAAAGAGAAAGAGTGAACAATGGAACCAGCAGAAAGTAGGTAGGTAGATGGTGGGCATTATCTGTACCACACAGAAGGAGAGCACCTACGACAAAGCAGCAAAAGAGGACATGGATTCAAGAGGAGAAAAAGCGGGAGAGAAAGATTTCAAGAATGTAAGAGACAGACAGCAGGCCAACAAGCCTTTCTGAACTTGTACTAGTTCTTGCCACTCTCCAGTTAAGTAGCAGAGAAGATCACAAAACTTGAATCGTTACAAAGGCAGAAAGATATCTTTTCTAGGATGAAAAATATTGTGTAAAAATACTGTCAATCAAAAAAAAAAATCACCTCGATGTTATTTGTGCTTATATGCCTGTCACTACAAAGAGAGTTAGTAAGTTAGTACCTGCCTTTTTAAAAAAACAATACATGTTTTTATACCATCTAACCACTCCTTAGAGCCAATAAATACCCAGTGGTTCTAGGCTTCCAAATTGAAGCATGGAAGCAGAAAGCTAATTCGACAATGAGTTCTTTCACTTACAGGCATTCAACAGGCATTTGTGTTCACCCTGCTCTACACGAAGTCAGTCCCAAACATATTCATGGACAGATAAGAATTATGAAATGACAGAGAAACCCAAGATGCATCATCTTTTCCAGGTCACACTTACTGCCCACTCTGTAGTCATGTAGATTGCATACATGCTGTATAACATAATTCAAATACATTTGTACTCAAATTCTCTCAAAGATTCTCCAGAGACACAATGCTGGCTTCCCTGGCTAGGTTAAAGCCAGACGTCAACACTAAACGAAAGAAAGGCTTTTCATGCTTTAAGAAGTTTGACTCGTATTGGCTTTCAATAGTAGTCCAGTTCTTCTCTATTTTGGAAAAAAAGGAATTTAGTATCATAATTATTTTTATTTTTTTTTTAATTTTAGTTTTCTCCTTAACTGATTTCAATGAGGCTGAAACATTTATTAAAAAGTATTGTAAACTTTCATTTAAGGAAACCAAAGTTTCACTCTAGATTTGCAATGCTCTCCTAGCACTTCTTCTGTAATAATTATGCTATTTATAATCAGCAGTAATTCATACAGCTAGCATCCTTCCTTTTCAAAGTTTCTGAGTTTACAAAGGCCAAAACAAAAATTCTGCCTTATTGTTTCTTTCCTCATGCAGAAGAAAAGGAAATGTTTGTTGATGAACTTAGCACAATAACATAAATATGCTCTTTTATAACCTCTCATTTTTTCTTAGTTGTCTACAGGCGGGGATCTTTTTAAGATTTGAAAAGGCAGCAGTATTAAGTCCTGTTCATTTTCAAAATCATCATAGACTATGATCTCAATAGCAGTTCCTTGTTTCCTCTTTCATTATCCTAAAATAGACCTTATTTAAATTGAATAGCATTTCATTCACGTCATAAAAACTACCAAAGAAGTGCAGGGACAACACTATCAATTGTCACAAGGCAAGCTGATCCACAAAACATGTTGTGTAACTGTCAGGACTAATCTCTCCCACCACACTTACAAACACAGATGTCCAGGTTTATTTAAAATAGCCCTAAGCAAACAGCACAACTTGTGGTGTTTGGTTTTTCTTTTAAATGCATGCTTTTTTTCTGGGAAGCATTTGATTACAGAAAGATCTCAGATGTTATTTCTCTGCTGACAAGAAAACAATGGTTGGAGGAAACACTATCAGTTGGATTGTATTTTCTGTCTTGACACACTGAGGACAGCCCCATCTAGACTATTTCCCAGATGTTCTTGACTGCAAATTCCATTGAACCTCTGGATCCAAATTGATCAGACTGTTATTTTATACTAATAAGATACAGCTGTTGCTGTTGGGGGAGTGGATAACATTTATGTATGCATGGGAAAACTCAGAAGGCAAAGCAATTTAAGTTGTTAGCTGCTATCAGCAAATAGGTGTATGTGGTGAGTATTAAAAAAACCCTGCATGTTCTTGGTGTTAAGTTCTAGTGAAATGTCAATCAATGAACTCAAAATTTCACATATGGTACTAGAGTCTTGTACAATGAGTCTTATGATTTTGCTTAAGCATCTCTGAAGGCCACCCATGTACTTGCCAGTATAACGAATAACAGAATTACAGCAAACAATACGAATAATTTCATCTTAGAAAGACCATAGGATAATTAAGGGAAACAGAACACAACTTTCTTAAATATATGGGGTAAACCACAATATGATACATATGATAGATTGACTATGCTCTGGGTTGTCCTGCTCTGGCAGAGGAGTTGGACTAGATGATCTTTCGAGGCCCCTTCCAACCCCTAACATTCTGTGATCCTGTGAACAATCTAATGCCCCTGTCCTTTGGATCTTACTTTATAGATATATAACTGTATTTATATGGAATGCAGATGATGGCAAAAGAATCACAGTGGATTACATATTGAGTCTGAATATTTCAGAATTATATAGGGCATCCTTCAGCAATGGGAACTAAATCATGGGCAATTGCTAGACAAAATGGAGACTTTTAAGAGCGAGTTTTGACTTACAACACAAAGCGTGGGAAGTTCTACTTTGGTGTCAGTAAGATTGCTATATAGCCTGAACCACAGAAAAAAAATAGGCTGAGGAGGGGATATGTGAAGGATGGGACATCTAGTTCAACTTCCTGCTCAATGCAGTGCCAGATTCAAAGCCAGATTAGCTAGCTCAGGGCCTTGTCTACTTGAGTTCTGAAAATCTCCACAGATGGAAATTTTGCAAATCTATATAGAATTTTACTTGTTAATCTCCTACACCAGAAAAATGTAAGGAAATTCTAAGAGTAATCTAACATCTTAAGATACTAAATTCAAAAGTTATATAACATTTAGCCTCAAAAACTAGCCTGCTGAGTGGCTTTCACAAACAGGTGAATACAACTGTATCAAGCTCAGCACAAAGTCTGTTTTAGTAAAGCCCATTTCTGCACATGAAAAAACCTTAATTTCCTTCCAGCGAAGAAAAAATTTTCTCATTTACTTTCAGGCAAATACACTTTATAAAAAGACATGCAGAGGCCTTTTTCCTATCATATTTAGTTGCTCCTTAAAGGAATAGTTTTGCAGTACAATTATATTCTTAGATTATAATACTCTAATAATAGCTATGTACGTATCAGCCTTGCTCCTATAAACTGGCCTCCTATTGTTCCCTCTGCTTAAAATTCCTGTAACGGTCTACCTGCCCTTAGACTTCAGAGCTCAACTGAGTAGGAAGCACTCTTGCTTTGGATCTCTGCACCAACTTTGCTTTGCTTGTATCAATAAACATGTACTTTAATTTAAAGATTTTCTTTTTAATAAGAAAATTTGCCAGATATTTGGAACAGAACACAGAAACTGCCTTTTAAAAAGACAAAACCATATTAAAACCAATGCTTATTAATTCCATTTGACTTGTTTTTAAGATTTAACAGAACACTAAAACTATATTGTATGTCATAAAATGTGTTATTCTAGCATTTCAAATGCCGAGAAGTCCTATGCATTGCTAAATTAAAATATAGATTAACATTGTGACAATGTACAATGAAATGTGCACAGGAGAAATTCTCAGGGATTTCATTCTTCCATTTCTCAGATAAAAGCTTTCAAAATTGCTGGTTCCTATAGTCCTGCAATCACAGCAATCATAACGCCCAAGTTTCACTAAATTTTCTCCCTGCAGAAATCTTAGACATTAATCTGGTCAGAGATGCATAAAATAATAAACAATCTTGTCATGGCTATCATTACCTGTTTCTAAGTAAATAAAGGATTTGCTGAAAAAAAGAATTAATTACTCCAATGGAAGATGAGCTAACTATCCCCAGCATTTCATAATTCTTATTCATCAGCTAAAGTTGTTATCTGGAAAGTAATATGTAGTATAAGTAAACAAACAGCACTTCATTTAGTCAGTCCAGTTGCCCAGAGCTTGTTTACAATATAAAAAAGAAATATCTTCATGAAAATGGATGCTTATGGCTTTGGTAAAAAGGTAGGTTTGCTTTTTTTTCAGTGATAGACATTCTGACAGTCAACACAATAAAAATAAATACTAGGTTTCGTCTTTTCAGCTTTTTCTGAACTGGTTCATCAGACCTACTTATTACAGCTAATCAGAAAACAAAAATGCATTCCCACACAGACATAAACACACAATCTCACTGTAAAAGAAGAGAGAAAAAAAAAAGGAATTATGCATGGAAGAGATTATCAAAGAAGTTTCAGATCAGATAATCTGAAACAGAATTGTTGGCTCTTGGATCCCCTGTGCAGAAGGTTCACATCTAAATGACATTGGACTATGTCCACCTTGCCAGCTAGAAGTGCTTAATTGAGCTGTTGCAACTACTATAGTCTTGAAAGGTCAAGAGAGCACCAAGCGATCTAGACTGCCAGACACCACCTCATATACCATTGATGGAGAAAAGTAGCTGTGCTACCCAGGATAGAGCATCTAAAACAGCAGTCTGCCGCACCAGGCAGGCAGGCACGTATGGCAGACAGCGCCAACATGCCTTTTCCATATGTGCTGCAGGGGAGTCATGATTTCAATTTCTCACATAAAACACCTAGCATGTGTACCCCTTCTCCTAACTTACATCCATCCACACACTACACAACATAGACATCAAAATGCCTGTCACAAATACTTAACTGGAAAACAGCCTTTAAAATAACTCTATAGTTAGAGGCACCACCTTGGGGCCTTTGCAAGATCTGGAACTTTCTTGTATCGTATTCATCCACAGCATTTCTTTAACTAGAGACACTCAAGCTACTGTCTTCTAAATAGCTACAACTTTTCCATGTAGGGCTCCACCCCAACAGTTATAAACTGATGACTTAAAACAGGCATGCCATTAGTGTCTTTTACCCACAGGACTTAAGGTACACAGGTGTCCTGACATCTAATCAAATAAGAGGTATGAATATATGTGGCATAACAGAGAGTGAGTTGTAACACACACACACCCCACCCCAATGCACCAGCACACGCACACACACCAACACCCTAACACCCCAACACCCCAACACACACGCAGAAGAATCCAAGATAACTGAGTGTGTTGCAACTACATATTAGCTTCTTGTTAGCTCTGTGCTGCCACAGCTAGATTACTGCCCCTACTGTTAGCACTTGTTATAGCTACATTAGGTTCCTTTCAAGTTCCTCACTGAAAAATAGCCATATTTTCTATATCAAGACCTGTAGAGCAGGTATCAATACGGAAAAGAAAAATTTAAGTATTCCTGATCACTAAGTTATTTTTTTTAAAAGTTCATGCTGGTTCACTTCAGTGAGATAAACTGTCCAGAAAGAAAGGTTCATTAGTGCTTTGCCAGGAAGCATAGTATTACTATATTTATTTGCTTCAGATGGAAAAAAAGGAAACCAAGACAAAGCAATTTAAAGATTTCATCAGAAATTGATGCTATCAACAGAATTAGAAGCCAAGTATTCCCAGATCCTGAGGGAGAATTCCTTCCCTCCTTCCCGCAGCTGTCTCACAAACGGAAAAGAAGCTGAGAAGTACCTTGAGCAGTTCGGTGGAGGGCACACAGACACAGGTCTCTCCACTCATCTACACACTTCGATTTTTTCTACCAACACCTACTACAAGCTGCAAGATGTAGGTGAGAAGCAAAGGAGGGAGCTACAATAAAACAATACAAGCAAAACACCTGGCACTGGTGAGGCCACACATGGCATAGTGTGCTCAGTTCCAGGCTCCTCAGTAAAAGACAAACATGGATATATTTGAGAGAGTTCAATGAAAGACCACCAAGATGATGAAGGAACTCGAGCATCTCTTACATGAGAAAAGGCTGAGAGAGTCGAGACCGTTCAGCCTAGAGAAGGCTCAAGGGAAGGGATCTCATCAATGTATAAAAGTCCCTGAAAGGAGAGTGCAAAGAGGACAAAGTCAGGCCCACTGTGCTGCCCACTAACAAGATCAGAGGCAATGGGCACCAACTGAAACACAGGAGGTTCCCTCTGAACATCAGGAAACGCTTTTTCACTGTGAGGGTGACTGAGCACTGGCACTGGTGGCTCACGGAGGTTGTGGAGTTTCTGTCCTTGGAGATAATCAAAAGTCATCTGGACATGGTCCTGGGCAACTGGCTCTAGGTGGCCCTGCTTGAGCAGGAGGATCAGAACAGATGACCTCCAGAGGTGCCTTCCAACCTCAACCACTCTGAAACTCTGTGAAAAGTGTATGCAAGGCTGCTCACAAACGCCAATTGTGCATGCCATTTGTAAATACTTTGGTTTCATTATTTTGTCTTCACATTTGAGAGGTGAACTGCACTGATATGGCCAACCCAGGCCAATTTCCGCATTCCACATCTCTTACAGAAGTAAACTTCTCCCTTGCTATTTCATTACCTGTAGCTGGACAGCGTTGTTTGTTTCTAAATGCTAGAAATTATTTGACTTTTGCTCACTTTACAGGGATCCCTCCCATGTGTGCCTTAAGTACAAACCTGCTTCCCAAACACAGTGCACTAACCGTGACCCACTGCTAAGACATACACTCATTACCTTCCTTCCCTGCCTTCAGACACCACTCAGCACTAAACCAGTATGAAAGGATCCAGGTTAACCATAGTCATTGCTTTGCCTCATATTTTCTGTCAGAAATATCTATTTCTAAAACTTAATTCTTGAGGGGGGAACCCTGTCTTTAATCTCTGAGAGCATCACATACTCCAGGACACTGTTATAAAACAGGTATGCTGCACTTTACATGAGGGACAGCTGATCTGCACTACACAGACTCGCGTATATAACAGGATTTACAGCTCAGTGCCTGCACCTATGGCCTCCACAGAGCTCCCCACCTTTTTCTTGCCTGTTTGTGTTGAATCATGGGGAGAGAGGTAGGGGAAGGCCAGACATAGTATAAATCCCTTCAATATACTGCCAATAATCAAAAAGGCTCCATCCTCAGTCAGTGAAATTCAAATTAAAGAAAGGAGACTAGAAAAAGAAAGCTCTATGAAGGTCAAACAATAGTATCATTATTAAAGAGTCTACTCAGCATACACTACGGGAGGTTAGATTCAACACTTGTTTTACTCCGGGGAGAAAAGTATGGTCGCTACAACAGCACAAATCACTAACAGGAAAGCACACCAAGTGTCTTGGGAGTAACACAGAAATGACCACTACCTCTCTCTGTATGGGTTTATTAAGGTTTTCTTCTTTAGCATTCTCCTATCCTAAACTGAAACTGTTTTAGGAGACATTCTGCTACATGATCCAAGCCAGAGGCTCTCCCAGGCTTCCCTTAGGGGAATCCCAGAACTCACAGGCAGTGATTAAAACACACCTGAGACATATCTGAACTAGCCATGGGGAATGATGCCATACAGAACGATCCTCTTTTTCCAATTTAGGAAAGAAAAACTATTTCTTCTACACTTTGGCCATGACAAAGAATCCACGGGAAAGGCTTACTAAGGGTGACTGTTTCACAAACCCACATCTCGCTCTGGATGTGATCACATCTGTCTTTTACATAGAGCTCTTCTTACTAAACACTCAGTTTTAAGCATGAATAATTCCATTCCCAGTACACGTGTACAACATTTGCAGTTGAAAATTAATCAAATACTATCATCTGTTATGTGTAAAGCAGGTATTTTTAAAGTAATTTACAAGCTTTAAAAAGTTAAACATCTATCTTTACCAGAAACAAACCAAATATCACCTAAATTTTAAGGCAAAGAATCAAAATGTCAAGTGATTTGTCCAAGGATGAACTCATGACTTCAAAGTAAGCCTCAGAGGCTGAATTTAATTTTCCTACCTTTCAAGCCTGTACTTCAAGTTACATTTGCATGTGCCAAACAATTTATTCATCTGAAAATAGCATTAAATGTCATTGCCTTAGGTTGAACTAAGGTGAACAACGATACATCATTCCAAAATCTCACGGTTAAATTTTTGCAGCATTCTGCCACAGGTAATTTGCAGAACTGTGCTTGCAATCAGAAACTTCAAGTGAGAGGTTCCCAAAGAAGCAATTCTAATTAATGATTTTTAGACATGTTTCTGTGTTAATCCAAAGTATGATAAAAAATACTATTGCTAAACAGTTAAACATGACTCTCCAATTTTAAACAACACCCTTATATTTTTTCCCTCTGCTCAATTTATGGAATAAGGTAAACACTAAAAACACATCAGTGTGTTCTCCCTGCTGATTTCTAGGACTTACAATAGCATATTTCTAAGAGAGGTAGGGTTTTCCCTTCACACAGCAAAATTAGCCCTATCAGCACTATGTCTGATGCACATGGAAATGGGGCTTCACTGGTTCAAATAGTATTCAAGAAGTGTCTCTTCCCAAACTTGAATGTCATTTGACTTCTTCAAGATCTTCCACTCCTTTAGAAATTTAGCAGACAGATTTTCATACTTTTTAGAAGATAATGCTACCCCGCAGGAGCCATAAGTATAAATGGCATCTATCAACATCATAGTTAATATTCCATAAGAAGTGCTCCATCCTGCAAGAGGACATAGGCAAACTCCAGGGAAGTGAAGACTTAATTTAAATAGACAACTGCAAAACTTTTGCCTGGAGAACACAAGTGACAAACATTGGATTTCCAAGGCAACCAGAACATTTTCTCTAGACATTACAATCAATTAATTGGAATTATAAAGAGGTTTTCCATTCTTTAGAAAGATATTTTCAAAGAGAGAAATCTTTGAAAAATGAAAGAGCAGAGTTTTGAGTTTCTTAAAAAAGTTAAAAACAGCAACTTGATTGCAGAAGTTTGAAAGTTGAATGCAACAGCATGAAAGAAATTCAATGATTTTCCTTAAATGACTGGAGGAAAGAAAAATGAAACGCCCAGGTGCCCCATGACTGATTAGAGATGAGTTGATGCTGTCAGCCTTGGCCTGCATACCTACACCCAGGGATCCCTGGAAAAGCAGTGGTGGAATGTGGCTGGAGATGCCCAGTGCCCACAGCTCAGGCAAAGCCCACCTGAGGAGGCAAGAGCAGAGGCTCTGCAGCTGCGGGAAATGCTCTGCTGGGCCAAGTGTGGCCTGAGAGCACAGGAGAGCCAACCAGGCCTCCCAAACATGCAAGCACTACACCATCATCCTTCATGCAGCAACTCAAAAGACTGTTGGAAGTATGTTTTAGATGCTTTCCTTTGGGAGGTTAATACAGAGTAGGATTTACCAGGTAGCCCTGGAAAGGAGTTTCCACTTTCTGCTCCGTTTTGATGAATTATTCCAGTTTTGTCCTGTTATAAGAAGTTTATTTTGCAAACAGGAAAATCCCTAAACAAACAAATCATAGCCACAAATGAGATTGCTTGGTCTGCAGCTTTTTACAGTTTCCTGTATTTATGAAATTAAAACACTTACTATACTCCAACGCCTCTACATTTCCAGGTATATGGCATAAAAAAATGCCACAAAAGATCGCAAAAGATACCATAAATTTATTCCACTGGTTCTTAAGAGGTTAATAAGCATCTGCCTAAAGTGCTAAAATGCAATGTCAAAGACAACCAATATCCCAAATCAAAACATTTATGCAAAAACTCATTCAAACAGGAGAGGAACACAGCTACACAGTTTTATTAATGATTTAAAAATATAGCATTTGTCACTATGTCATGAAATGGCACATTTATTTATTTATTTTTAATAGGAAGTGGTCATAAACCTCAGCATTTTCTTTTGATAATTGATCCTTAAGCAATATTATCTTTCTTTGTGGGAGATGATATAAAAATTATTGTCAGATATCTAGACTTATGCATTCAGAGTAAGCTAATAATCCAAGCTGGTTTATATACAGGAACAAAAAGAAAGCAAAAGAGGACACCACATGTAAAAGCTGGTTGTACCAGATTGTGAAGTTTTGCCATTAAATTGAACTGAGTTAGAATACCACTTCAGACAATCATGTTTCTGCAAATGTGTGTGCATGCTCCTGTGGACATACATGTGTGTATATGGAATGCCCACAATGACCACAGAAAGTTCTGTTCCTCTATTAGTCTATTTAAGGGTTGGATTTTTAAAGAGGGTTTTATTGAATTCTTTTAAGATGTTTTAATCATGCCATGTTTCATTTTATCAGTAATCTCCTTTCTAGGATAAAAATCAGATTTTATATGCCAGCTAGAATATCTCAAACTAATTTCAATTTGTTTGAAATTAATAGTGAACTTAATTTTAAATCCTGAGATTCTTCACTGTCACTCTTTTTCCTCACTTTGTCCTTCAGTGACTCACAAGTAATTGTTTATGTGGGAAGATAAAACAAATGTTTTTTCCACAGTACACAGCATATGGCTTCATGGACTACAGATCTGTACAAACAGGAGTTTCACATTGATTCTAGCTTTTACTAAACAATACAACTGTTCTTCAAACTTTATGTAGGCCATCTATTCTATTTCACTCATCACTGAGTAAAGCAAACATCTTGGTAAATCTGGTTGCCAAAATAACACCCAGAAAGTGCATCCATGTTTTCCCCTGAACTATTTTGCTTTAAAGAAAAACCAAGAATAAAAAACCCAAATGATATTCTGACTTATGGAAACACTTTGATCATTACACTTCAGATTCAGGGACTTCGAGAGATAATCAAATAAGAAAAAACAAAATTAAAAAAAAAACAAACCCACACAATTTGTAGTGGACTTCTTACCCTCTAATGATGCTATACTACTTTGCTTAACCATGTATCAGAAAAAAGACTGGAATGTCATGTCTTACCTGCTTGGGAAAGGTGTCTTAAACATTGAACTATTTTCTATGACACAAAATACTTCAATACTTCAGTACTTTTTAAAAGTTGAAACAGCATCAGGAGAAGAGACAGAGAGACACTGAAGCCCAAAACCATACCACCACCCTTCCATCATCTACATTATTTTCAAAGTACTTTAAAATTTCAGACCTCAAATTTCACTCTCTATATAAACCAGTAACTCCACAGGGTACAATGGAAGATAGAGAGTGGGCAAAAATCTGTTAAGGGAAATCTGCAACCCTTTACAAATAACTACAAAGATGTAGCAGATTAAAAAAAAAAAAAGAAATCAGCCCATTAAAAGTTGGAAAATTTCTTTTGCTTGTCAATTTTTATAAATAAGTGATCGATCCATAGCATAATTACTGCAATAGCACACATGCTGTTTACTGCTTTGGAGAAACTAAGTTCTTTTCAGTTGCCTTGCTTGGTTTGTGAAAGTTTGTGCGAGTTGCGCACACAAATGAGTTCAATGTGCAGACAGCTGCATTTCAATTTCTTTCCTCAACAACTTCTTCTGTGTTTCCTGCATCTCAAACACATAGCTGCATGAAATTCAGAAAAAAAAAACTGAGGAAAAAATCCAAAATAACTAAATTAATTCCTTGAAATGTGTTGTAGAACTCAGACTGCCATAAAAGGCGATTTCATACTTCAAAGAACAACTTCAATAATCAAAACAAAACATTGGCAATCACCAGTTACATGCAAAGAATGTGTCACTTTTTAACATGTGAAATTTATTCTGATGTCCTATAGTAGAGTTCATACACATTTTGTGGTCTCATTATTTTTCCTCTACGCTCCTCAGGTCTTGACTCGGGCACAAGTGGTGTGTGGGTGGAAGAATCCATCCATTTTGCTTATGACATAGCACTTGAGCCTCAGGCTGCAGAATTGCAAACTTTTATGTCAGCTACCAATGCCATGCAACAGCACGGAGTTATTTGCTGTTTTCTTCTTGTCTTCTCTTACATCACCAACTTATTTCAGATGTAAATTTACACAAATGCTGAAGTAAAGACTGTCAGATTTTCATGTGAGTGTGTTTGGGGTTTTTTTTAAGCTAGCTTTTTTGATGGACATTATATTACATTACAATGCCATGTTTTGAACTGTACAAAAGAAATGGTTTGGCAACATCCCCACAAACATAAAATTAAGGGCTGTTCTGTAAGCTACTTGTAGTCTAGCTACGTTACAAAGTATGAGACAGATTCCGAATTATTTGGAAGCATGGTTTTGCCTAACTCTGTCTGAATTGCCTCAAAATAATCAGTACTTGAATATTTCCAATATCACCACAATGTGATAAACATGACAAGGAAAGTAAATTCAATTTTATTTAGCAAGTAGTATCTCCCTACTTGAAGAACTTGCAGAAAAATGTCATTTTTTGAAAGCAATTGAACCGCTGAGTACTGAAGTTCAACTACAGAAATAACAGCACTGCCAGGAATTCAAACTGCCCAATAAATTCTGAGAGACAGGAAACATTAAAAGTAAATAATTTAAAAAAAAAAAGAAATCCTTAGTTTACATCTTACCGCTTCGTAATCCTCACTGCCAAACAGGTACATAGCTGCACCTTCGCGGCCTCACACCAGCCGTCCAGAGCGCCCAAGACGCCTAAATGAAGATCCCCAACTGCATCTTCAACTCCTGTGCTCCAGCCAGGCAGGCTTCACAGCTGCCATACAGTCCCAGCGCTCGTTTCCCACGCTTAAACTGCGCTTTAACTATTCCTCTCGGGCACGAAACCAAACCCTCTCGCTGCAAGGGGCCGAAGACAACTGCTCCGGAGAGGAGACTCCCCGGCCGAGCGCGGCGGGGGCGGCGGCGAGCCCGGGGCCGGCGGCGGGCTGCAGCG